>WNWK01001771.1:0-140199 GCA_009830355.1 Cherax destructor | reverse complement strand
TTATTGATTTAGAAAACATGATAGAGTGGATAGGGGAGCAATATGGTAGATGTTGCAAGTGTATGGAATAGGTTACTGAAAGCAGTTAAGACTTTTTATGAGGATAGGCTCAGGTTAGGGTATGGAGAAGAGAGAAAGATTATTTTCCAGTAAAAATAGGCCTTAGATGGATGCATGATGTCACTATGGTTGTTTAACATATTTATAGATGGAGTTGTAAAAGAAGTGAATGCCTGGGTGTTGGGGAGGGGTGTGGGATTACAATATAAAGAATCTAATACAAAGTGGGAGTTGTCACAGTTGCTTTTTGTTAATGCCAGTGACACTGCTTTTGGGAGATTCTGAAGAGAAATTGAAAAGGTTGGTGGATGAATTTGGGAGGGTATGTAAAAGAAGGAAATTAAAAGTAAACAAAGGAAAGAGCAAGGTGATGAGAATAACAAAAAATTTGTGACATCACGCATCCCTGTCTAAAGCCAGATTTTACTGGCTTTAGACAGCCTTGTTTTCCTTATAAAAACTTAACTGTTTTAAGTAATCCTTATAAAAACACTGTTTTAAGTAACCTACCACCTTTTCCATACACTTGGAACATCTACCATATTGCTCCATATCCATCCTGTCATATGCCTTTTCTAAATCCACAAATGCAACCAAAATTTCCTTGGTCTACACATCCTCTACCCTTTTTAAAATATCCTTGTTTATCAACAATCCTTCTTTCCATCTTACCTCTAATTATTTCAGTAATAACTCTTCTACACTTTACCTGTTATAATTAACAGGCTTCTTTCCTTATAATTCTTTCACTCTCTTTTGTCCCCTTTTTCTTTGTACAAAGGAACTATGCACTCTGCCAATCCCTAGATACCCTTTTCTCTTTTATACATTTACTAGACAAAAGCACCAACCACTCCAAAACTGTATCCCCACATACTTTTAACATTTTTGTCTTCTCATCAATCCCATCTGCTTTACCAACTTTCCTTTTACCCACTGCCTCACACACTTCCACTTTCTCATCTGGCTCTTCCTTGCTTCTTAAAAATGTTATACCTCCCTGGCCAATACCTGAAATCAATGCCTCCCTCTCTTCATCAACATTAAACAGCTCAAAATATTCCCTTCATCTTCTCAATACTTCTACCACCTCATGTAATAACCCCTCTTCTGTTTTTAACTTAAATTCATTCATTCCCTAGCTTTCTCATATTGTTAATCTAACTCCAAAACTTTTTCTTATTCTCGCCCACTCTCATTTGCTCTCCTTTTACACTCCCTCGCCACTCTTAACCTCTCTTTTTTTTTCTCTCCATATATTTCACCCTCCTTATATCACTTCTACTTTGTAAAAACCTCTCATATTCTAACTTTTTTTCTTACCACTTTTTACCTCATCATTCCACCAATTGCTCCTCTTCCCTCCTGTGCCCACTCTCCTATATCCACCAACTTCTGCACACACTAGCATTATTAAATCTACTACATACCTTTTCAACCTCCTCCTCATTAACTATACTCTAACTAGCCCTTCTTTCTCTCAACAGCTTCTTATATCTCACCCTGACTGCCTCTTCCTTTAATTTATAAACTTTTACTTCTCTTACTGATGCCATTCTCTTTGTAATTTATCTACATAATACTCTCACTGTAGCTACAAATAAATAATGATCTGATATATATGTTGCTCCTCTGAAAACATGCACATCCAGAAGTCTACCCAGTAACCTTTTATCCACCAATACATAATCCAACAAACTGCTGTCATTATGCCCTGCTTATCTTGTGTACTTATTTATCTTCTTTCTTAAAATGCATTTTATTTCCTTGCCATCTATTGTATAGTACAGCATTTCTGTTTTGTATGAAATCTAAGTAATTGCTTAATATATTTTCAGGTAGCAAAGAGTTTGCTTGAGATGGGTGTAGGAGACTTAAAAGGTATGGCATGTAACCCTCGTGGCTCTCACGTTGTTGATGCTATCGTCTTGAGCACCACTCTAGGAGCTAAGACGCGAAATGAATTTATGGACAAGTTTAAGGTAGGTGAATAATAGCACTGAATTAATTGACTGTTTTGAGGTTTATGGTTGAGTTATGATCTTGCTAGCTCTGTTGGGAGGAGTTATTCTTCATGATTTTAGTTTTTTCTGACACTTGATTTCTAGACCATATCTAGAGAATACATTTTAGCATGGGCCTGAGAAAGCTTGTGTGTTGTCTCTGATAAGAGAAAAACATTAGATCACATTGAACAGTTATTATCACAAGAAACTCTTGATTTTATTCCTTCAAGAATTAAACTAGTACGGTAATTCAAGCTAAAGACAGAATAGACAAATACAGTGGTACCTCGGTTAATCATATTTTTTCGTTCCAGAATGCTGTTCAAGTGCCATTACCAAACAAATTTATCCCCATAAGGAATAATGTAAAATAGACTAGTCCTTTTAGACCCAAAAAATACACTTATAAAAGCATTTAAAAAAATAAACTTACATAAAAGGGGGAGTTTGGGGACCATAGTTAACCAAGGTACCACTGTATTAGGTTACAAAAAGAACATAAGTGTTCAGTTCTTTGTTTCACTTCCACTTTTATAAATACGTACAGTGGACCCCCGACTTTCGAACATTCTTCATTCCAGAATGCTGTTCAAGTGCTGTTACCAAACAAATTTATTCCCATAAGGAATGATGTAATTTAGATTAGTCCGTTTCAGACCAATCTGATTGGCTTCAGGTTTTCAGCAGCGTTGTATTGTTCTGAACACGAGACTCACACTGCCACTGGGATATTCACCAGCATTGTAGTGTCCTGAACACCACATAGTATGCTTTAAATTAACTTACTCAAAATGAAAATGCATTTAATGAAAAAATAGCTTGGATAAACTGTTAAAAATAATTTTTGGTTGAACATCTGCATTGATTATAACTACAGATCAGCCTTCACAAGTCATTAATCAGTTCTAAAAGCTGATATTGTAAGTGTGGAATGTTGTAAGTCAAAACATTTCAAGTTGGGGACATACTGCACTTTGCTCTATATTATACTGTACTATGCAAATAGGGTGAATACAGCAGTTCATATATTATTAATATTCCTATGTTAATTAAATGTTTTCATCTTTTCCAAGGGACAATACACATCACTTGCATGTTCCAAGCACGGCTCACGAAGTTTGGAAGCATTCTGGAAAGTGGCCAGCATCAAACTCAAGACAAAGATATGTAATGAACTTGTTGCAGATGAACTGAAATTAAAAGGCAATGCATTTGGTATTATAATTTACAATAATTTCCTGGTAAGTTTTGTTATTATTATGGTTATTACTACTACTGTATTATTATTATTTGTTTTATTATTGTTTTTTCTCAACAAGTCGGCTGTCTCCCACCGAGGCAGGGTGACCCAAAAAGAAAGAAAATCCCCAAAAGAAAATACTTTCATCATCATTCAACACTTTCACCTCACTCATACATAATCACTGTCTTTGCAGAGGCGCTCAGATACGACAGCTGAGAATAAGTCCCTCCCAGCTGTCACTATCCCAGACCCCTCCTTTAAAGTGCAGGCATTGTACTTCCCATTTCCAGGACTCAAGTCCAACTAAATCAATTAACTGATTGCCCTGAATCCCTTCACAAAATGTTACCCTGCTCACACTCCAACAGCTCGTCAGGTCCCAAAAACCATTCGTCTCCATTCACTCCTATCTAACACGCTCACACATGCTTGCTGGAAGTCCAAGCCCTTCGCCCACAAAACCTCCTTTACCCCCTCCCTCCAACCTTTTCTAGGACGACCCCTACCCCGCCTTCCTTCCCCTACAGATTTATACGCTCTAGAAGTCATTCTACTTTGATTCATTCTCTAAATGACCAAACCACCTCAACAACCCCTCTTCAGCCCTCTGACAAATACTTTTAGTTACTCCACACCTTCTCCTAATTTCCACATTCCGAATTTTCTGCATAATATTTACACCACACATTGCCCTTAGACAGGACATCTCCACTGCCTTCAGCTGCAACCTCACTGCAGCATTTACAACCCATGCTTCACACCCATATAAGTGTGTTGGTACCACTATACCTACTTTCATACATTCCCTTCTTTGCCTCCATGGATAACATTTTTTGTCTCCACAGATACCTCAATGCACCACTTGCCTTTTTTCCTTCATCCATTCTATGGTTAACCTCATCCTTCATAAACCCATCCGCTGACACGTCAACTCCCAAATATCTGAAAACATTTACTTCTTCCATAATCCCTCTCTCCAATGTGATATTCAATTTTTCTTTATTTAAATCGTTTGATAACCTCATCACCTTACTGTTATCTATGTTCACTTTCAACTTTCTACCTTTACACACTCTCCCAAACTCGTCCACTAACCTTTGCAACTTTTCTTTAGAATCTCCCATAAGCACAGTATCATCAGCAAAAAGTAACTGGGTCAACTCCCATTTTGCATTTAATTCCCCATAATTTAATCTCACCATTCTCCCCAACACCCTAGCATTTACTTCTTTTACAACCTCATCTATAAATATATTAAACAACCATGGTGACATTACACATCCCTGTCTAAGACCCACTTTTACCGGGAAGTAATCTCCCTCTCTCCTACACACCCTAACCTAAGCCTCACTATCCTCATAAAAACTCTTTACAGCCTTCAGTAACTTACTACCTATTCCATACACTTGCAACATTTGCCACATTGTTCCCCTATCCACTCTATCATATGTCTTTTCTAAATCTATAAATGCAATGAAAACTTCTCTACCTTTATCTAAATACTGTTCACATATATGCTTCACTGTGAACACTTGATCTACACATCCCCTACCCACTCTAAAGCCTTCTTGCTCATCTGCATTCCTACTCTCTGTCTTACCTCTAATTCTTTCAATAATAACCCTGCCATACACTTTACCTGGTATACTCAGTAAACTTATTCCCCTATAATTCTTACACTCTTTTATCCCCCTTCCCTTTATATAAAGGAACTATACATGCTCTCTGCCAATCCCTAGGTACCTTCCCCTCTTTCATGCATTTATTAAAGAAAAATACCAACCACTCCAACACTATATCCCCCCCTGCTTTTAACATTTCTGTCATGATCCCGTCAGTTCCAGCTGCTTTAACCCCTTTCATTCTACGTAATGCCTCACTCACCTCTCCCACACTCGCATCCTGCTCTTCTTCACTCCTAAATGATGTTGTACCTCCCTGGCCAGTACATGAAATTACCGCCTCCCTTTTTTCATCGACATTTAAAAGTTCCTCAAAATATTCCCGGCATCTACCCAATACCTCCAGCTCCCCATCTACTAACTCCCCTACTCTGTTTTTAACTGACAAATCCATTCATACCCTAGGCTTTCTTACCTTGTTTATCTCCAAAAATTTTCTTGTTTTCAGCAAAATTTCTTGACAGAGCCTCTCCCATTCTTTCATCTGCTCTTCTTTTGCACTCTCTCACCACTCTCTTCACCTTTCTTTTACTCTCCATATACTCTGCTCTTCTATTAACACTTCTGTTTTGTAAAAACCTCTCATAAGCTACCTTTTTCTCTTTTAAGGTTTTTGGGACATGACGATCTGTTGGAGTGTGAGCAGGGTAACATTTTGTGAAGGGATTCAGGGAAACCAGTTAATTGATTTAGTTGGACTTGAGTCCTGGAAATGGGAAGTACAATGCCTGCACTTTAAAGGAGGGGTCTGGGATAGTGACAGCTGGGAGAGACTATTCTCAGCTGTCATATCTGAGTGCCTCTGCAAAGACAGTGATTATGTATGAGTGTGGTGAAAGTGTTGAATGATGATGAAAGTATTTTCTTTTTGGGGATTTTCTTTCTTTTGGGTCACCCTGCCTCGGTGGGAGACGGCCGACTTGTTGGAAAAAAAAATGGAGACAAATGGTTTTTAATACTTGACGTGCTGTTGGAGTGTGAGCAAAGTAACATTTATGAAGGGATTCAGGGAACCGGCAGGCCGGACTTGAGTCCTGGAGATGGGAAGTACAGTGTCTGTACTCTGAAGGAGGGGTGTTAATGTTGCAGTTTTAAACTGTAGTGTAAAGCACCCCTCTGGCAAGACAGTGATGGAGTGAATGATGATGAAAGTTTTTCTTTTTTGGGCCACCCTGCCTTGGTGGGAATTGGTGTGTTGTGGGGGTTCTTTGCATAGATTTGGTAATATAATTAAAGATGAGCTTGGTTGTTGGTAGCATTTAATGAGGCGTTAGATATATGGGAGCTGAGAGCCCATGCCTATGTCCGCTTGCTATGCCTATCCGAGTGGAACTGCCCTGCTGCACCCGCACGGCACTGGGGCATTCAAAAAGCAGGCCTATGATTGGCTAATGCCAGATCACATGGGCAGAGGTTGGTGATCACGTGAACAGCCATGGTGCAGCCGTTAGAAATACGAACCGTACAGCTCGGCCATGCTACGTATGGCGTCTCGACATACAACTATACAAACTAAGGACAACAGGCGTACGACTCTCAGCTGTTCTATACAATGTCAAAGTACACAACAGTTGAACATTATACTTCACATGGATATTATCATGACGGAATAATCTACATTACTATATGATGCATCAAGATACACAGGAATTAATTAAATGAGCTCATACTACAAAATCATGATAAAAAGAGATAAAAAAAAAATTTGTTCGATCGAACTCGTCTTCATGTGATCTACGAATTCTGAGGAAATATATTTACAAGAAGGTAGTGATTAACAGACAAGGTAGATCTGGTGCACTCAAATCTATACTGTTAATTCTCAGAACTCGGAGAGAACGTGAACACATAAAAAAATTTTTTTTGAATAATACTAAGTAGATATTATAACACACAGTTAAACGCTTACTACATATTTATCTATACAGGTTATTTACATTTAACCACAACTCTGCTAGGGTGAGATTGATATAGGCTGTATGATTATCATCTCTGGGTGGATCAAACTCTGTTACAATAGGTAACTCAACTTCTAATTGAGGAGGATCTACACTGGTATCCACAAATGATATTTGAGGATTTCTCAACACTTGTCGTGTACGTAAGGAATAACGACATTCAGGTTGATCTGACTGATCATTAGAGGTAGAGGGAACAGCAACAGGAGAATTATCAGATTCTATCTCACTTGTCTGATTGTCAGGGGTGTCAGGGACTTCGTCATCATCATCGCATACTAACTTCATATGATCTAAATGCGATTCTTTAAACTGACCCGTACTAATTTCTCTAACTTTATACTTGTTGCCATTGATATGTTCGACTACTCTATAAGGACCAACAAACTTTTGATCGAGTTTTGGCATTGCTGAAGTTTTATTAAAGTTGAACAACATGACTCTGGACCCTACTTGAACTTTAGTCGGTTTGGCTCTAGTATTAGTTACTCTAGTAAATTCTGCTGTTGACTTATGAAGTGTTTCACGAATTCGTCTGAAAACACTCTTGAGCTTGACTGGTATGGACTGCTACGAAATCATCAGGATTGTAAGTCGGTTTCGGATTGGAATATAACAGCTCATAAGGCAAACGCTTATCGACACCGTACAGTGCATAATGAGGGGTATCACCTATAGAAGCGTTAAAAGCAGAATTTATGGCACATTGAACATCAGGAATGACTTCATCCCAGGTTACACTATTGGGATTGATGGTAGCTCTCAAAATGTCAAGGACTTTTTTATTCGTTCTTTCTGCTAACCCATTACTGGCAGGATGGTGTGGAACAATGGTTGATTTTGTAGTCTTGTATAGTGTACACAAGTTTTCTAGGATCTCATTACAAAATTCACCTCCATTATCTGTTATGAGGGACTTAGGAGTGGTATGTCTGCAGATTATATGTTCCTTGAATCCTTTTGCTACTGTTTCGGCAGTCTTATCTGGGATAGGAACTAGCTCACAATATCTGGTGAAATGATCGACCATCACACACAGATGTTTGTTTCCACTGAGGGAACATTGGAAGTTGGTCAACAGATCTAGTGCAACTCTTTCCCATGGCTCACTAGTAGTAGGAAGGATTTGGATTGGATTAGGACCAGTGACATTACCTTTATGTTTCATACAGACACTACATTTCTTAACATACTCAGTAATATCAGTGGACATACTAGGCCAAAAGTATTTCAATCTGGCTTGTTTCACAGAACGATCCATACCATGATGTGCAACACCCGGTACATCGTGAACTAGCTGCAAGGCTACTTTCACTAGTGACTGTGGAATTACTAACTGGTATACTCTTCTACTAGGATTACCCAGCTCGGTAGTGCGATACAGTAATTCTTGGTTCATGACAGTCACTGATGGGTGCTGGTGGCTTCACAGAGAGAATAAGGTCTTCCTGGAGCAGGAATCGAATCACACCAGACCACATGGGATCTGTTCTTTGAGCAGTCTTTACATCCTCAGCACTAAATGGAGGATCAGCAGTTACTACACTGACATGACGCGATAAAGCATCAGCAACTACATTGGATTTGCGTAACTGTATAATTGCGTTCAGCCTTAGTAAGAACTCGGCTAGCACATACAACTAATTTCTTAAACTGAGTTTTCTTTATGCACTAAGGACTGGGAACACTTTCCTGCTGAAGGAATGAACAGGCATGGTGGAGTGGAAGGACTCTCCCCGGGTGAAATAGATAGCTCAATAACAAAGTATGAGCAAAGGAGAACGGCTCTCACTATCTCTTACTGCAGGTAATAATTACTCGACACACGACACTTTACTCTGCAAAGGACTTACTGTCAACTGGGATAATATCCCTATCTGGAACACAACAACAACAGACACTCTAGTAAACACTAGCCACAGAAACGTCTTTCTGCAGGCGGCATGTGACAAGAGATGGCATAACTCATTTCAAGTAGTCTTTACTCAACAAGGCGTCCCATGGAGAGGAACTACCACTTGAACAAGAGCCATCACAGGGATAGTACACTATCATGTGTGCAATTATGACTGGATTCCAGACAGGAGTGACAGTTTTACTAGTGTCTTGACCGCTCGGCTACGTTAATACGTAATGCACAAAGCTATCAGGACTGAATCTGAACTTCACATTCCGCAGCACTGTTATAAAACTCTGATATAAGCTGTGAGAACAAACACATTGCTCAAGAGCTAGATACTGTCTTTCAGTCGGTAAGGAACTATCAGGATCACGAAGAAAACTATGATGACTCTTTGGCTGAGTTGCTGTAGCAGTCGGTAATTGACTATCATGAATTTCAGCAGGAATTGTTTGAACACTAAGGGACTGAATGCCGTCATTAGCTACACTACTTTGAGGTAAGTGAGACATACTTGCAATGAAAATTACACAAAACTAATTCAGGTAAAAATGAGAATGGCAAAATATTCACAGTACACAATAGTTAAAATTGGAAATTAAAAAAAATTATCATTGAATTAGGTGCAAAAAGGATTAACACATATAATGTACACTGCATAAGAAGTGGCAGCTCACTCACTGAATTTTACTTTAGAAAATGAAAGGAATTTCTATAAAAAGTGCAATGAAAGGCGATATGGCTACTATATGGATTAACAGCAAAAGTGATCTCTCTCTACTTTGGAATTCAAACAAAATTACTATATGAGAAACAATAAATCAATGCAAAGTGGAAATACAATCAATAAATTGTATGCAACTGGAAAATTACTGGGAAACAAATTTTCTTAAGAGAAAATGACACTAGAATTCAATATGCATTGCTGGCAGAAGAATTAACTATAATACTGACAACTTGCATTGAGTTATTTGCACCTGTCAGGAGAACACTGAGTAAAATGGAATAAGTACACAATACTGAGTGCAAAAATAACAAGAGCAAGTAATCACTACTGGAGAATAATTTTAAAGTGTAATCAATGTTTGGTTTTGTATAAATAATTTACTGCATCAATTAAAAAGCAATGTTGCACTGGGCACAAGGAGAATGAACACTTTAACTCTTAGTTCAATTAAAGAAAACTAATGAAAATGAGTATAATGAATATTACTTTACTTTAAATATGAAAGTTAAGAGTGAATTTGTTCAAGGAATTATTGATAAGATTAACACAGACAATAATACACAACTGAAATAAAAATAAAAACTTAGTTTTGCAGAAGAATATACAACACAACAAGATTCAGTCAGTGAATGTGATAGTTTATGCAATAAGATCTTGCATGTAAAAATATGTATAAGGAGATAGTTCTTGCTTCAGACAAAATATGTTCTATGAATAGGTTCTGCAAAATTAAAAAAAAATGAGGCACTGGTTGACACAAAAATGTATACTGTCTATAGAATTAAAACAGGTGAGATACTGGCACAAAAATTAATGGAACACACTGAATGGCACACAGGAAAATGAAATATGCAACTAGGGACACTGGGGCATAAACATTGAAATAATATTTAACACAGCACAGAAATAATAGCAACAAATTAAATACTGCACTGAGGAACTGGAAAGAAAATATTATACTGCACACAAAAACAATGAAAGTCGTACACAAAAGTACTTACTGCATGTGTACGAATTAACACAAAGAACATAGATATAAAAATGAGACACGGAACACATGAAAAAGCTGTAAGAGATAATGTAAATGAATTTGCAAGAACACTGAAAACACAAGTCTTTAAATGTCACTAAGAAAATTCACTGCTTAAATGTCTCACACACACGAATGTCTATAACAGAATAGTGTCTCTCATGATGAATGAACGGCAAATGTAGGTAGAGGGAGAATAATTTCCTGGACGCTGGCTGGTGGTGACTGCTGACGATCTTGGAGAAATGCGCTTACACGAGGAACTCACACAGCATGCTTTTACGTTGGCTCTCTGGGATGAAGGAAGACACTCTCGACTTGCTATGTGAGCCGTAAACAATGCTGGTGGTACCCAAGGTAGGGTAGAAAATACCACAAAATATTGGCTAGTAGAAGTGTGAGCGGGTGTTTTGTTTACACTTCAGAGTGAGCGGCGAGCATGGGATGACGTCACACTGCTCGACTCCTTGACACCCGCGCTGAGACGCTGAGATGACGTCACGGCGTTTGGCCAGTACACTAATTCTCACGGCCTTGGAACCCTCTATCCCAGGTGGCTTTTTTGTACAATAAGCCACGGAATGGTGAATATTACTCTGACAAGTGTCCAACTTGTAGCACAGAGCGATTGGAGACAATACTTCAAGGAACTAGCTTTGCTGAAGAAATGACTGGCTTACTTATATGTCTGGCTTTCCGGAAGAGGCTGGCTTAGCTCTCTGGACTGGTGGACCTGAATGCTGTTACTTGCACACAGCAGTGAAGAATTGGATGGATGGCAGGAGACATTGGAGGACTGTAGGCTGGCTTAGGCTCTATCCCAAAAACTGGCTTACTTGTTGGCTTAATTGCAAAACCCAGATCAACTCTTTGGAGGTTTACTTGCAAATAGAAGCCAGAAGACTGGAGACACTGCTTCAGAAGAGTCTTGGATGGGTGACGTCACGGGTGAGGGAAGGTGAGTCGCTGGCGACGGTTGATATTGACGCCCGCGGCGGCACTCTCTCACACCCACTTCTTCTCGTCAAATCTGCTCAGATTACACAAAATCTACGCCCACAAGCTGCCACCATTTGTGTTGTGGGGGGGTTCTTTGCATAGATTTGATAATATAATTAAAGATGAGCTTGGTTGTTGGTAGCGTTTAATGAGGCGTTAGATATATGGGAGCTGAGAGCCCATGCCTATGTCCGCCTGCTATGTCTATCCGAGTGGAACTGCCCTGCTGCGCCCGCACGGCGCTGGGGCGTTCAAAAGGCAGGCCTATGATTGGCTAATGCCAGATCACATGGGCAGAGGTTGGTGATCACGTGAACAGCCATGGTGCAGCCGTTAGAAATACGAACCGTACATTGGCCTATGTGTTAATAAAAAAAATAATACATTTTTAATGAATTATTATATTGTCATTTGGTGTCTGGAACAGATTAATTCAATTTACATTATTCTTTATGGGAAAAATTGCTTTGGTTGTCATCCATTTTGGTTGTCGAATCGACATCTGGAACGAATTAAGTTTGACAGCCGAGGTTCCGCTGTATTATAAATGCAGTTAAAGTAGGTTAGTAAGGACATTTCAAAGTCATTATCTGTGTTATGCAGTTGAAAGTACTGTATTTTGCGGCTTATAAGCTGCAAAATACAGACGTTGCTAATGAGACTTGTCACAGTTTCAATGCCGAGGCATTGGACGTAACTGGGAGAGCCACAGCCCACCCCACACCCCAAACTTATAGCTCTCGTCACTGACCTTCAGTTTATAGGACGCAGGGTGGTTTTTGGAGACATTTTATGGGAAAAAAATGTGTAATAAGCCGTGAAATATGGTAATAAATTCAAATATGTAACATGTAATCAGGTAGATTTGCATATACGTACAGTGGACCCCCGGTTTTTGTAATTAATTTGTTCCAGAATGCTGTTCAAGTGCCGTTACCAAACGAATTTGTTCCCATAAGGAATAATGTAAATTAGATTAGTCATTTTAGACCCCAAAAATACACTTACAAAAGTACTTACAAAAATACACATATATAATTTTTTGAGTTTGGAGCAGTACGAAAACCGGGGGTCCACTGTATAGTATAGCTAGTGTTTTGATAGAAAGTGTAACTTATATTATCTTTTTCATTCTAGGTGGATATGTTTAAAAGAGGAGATAAATCTGACTGGCAGCAGCTTATAGACAAAGCAGAAAAGAAACGAAAAATGTTTGATGAATTGTTGGTACCAGATGAGGAAAGTGAGTTTGTTTTACGTTCTAATTATTGCTGCAGAAATGGGATTATCTTAAAAATAGGACTCAAAGTGGGCAAAATCTCCATTGCATAAATTGTGTCCAGACAGCTAATCTTGTGCCTTTGTAATTCTTTAAATTTTTTATGAAATTTCATACTTTGGTGTCATTACCTTCAGTATAGCCAACAAATTGCTATATGTAATGTTATCTAGGTGGCATGTTATTGCTATTAAATATAGTACATCTAAAAAGTATACTTTTATTAAATTTCAGGTGCACTTAAGAAAAAGAACAAAAGGAACAAGAAAGATCAGATGAAAGAAATAAGAGACACCTTTCATGATGATATATTCTTTGATACTAAGGGGAATACTGAGCTTCTTACTGATACATAATTGTTCATATTGTAAATAAAATTAATAATAAATGTTAATATGTTTTTCTCCTTGTTTCATATATAATAGATTTTAAGATGATTACTCTAAACCACTTAGAGTAATCAAACTGTTGCAAGTGTACAAAATTTGTGTTAGTAGGCTGATAGATAGCATCTATTGAGGAAGGTACTACCATCCTGTCATTTGTGTTAAATGTTTAGCACTAGCAGAAATTCTTTTTATTTTTTCTGTAACAAATGTGTAAAATGAGAGGGAATTCTGACAAACTTCTACAGTAGAATCCCAAATAACATGCAGTGGAACATCATGTTATCAACATAACATGCACTGGAGCATCATGTTATGAACATAACATGCACTGGAGCATCATGTTATCAACATAACATGCACTGGAGCATCATGTTATCAACATGCACTGGAGCATCATGTTATCAACATGCACTGGAGCATCATGTTATCAACATGCACTGGAGCATCGTGTTATCAACATGCACTGGAGCATCGTGTTATCAACATGCACTGGAGCATCGTGTTATCAACATGCACTGGAGCATCGTGTTATCAACATGCACTGGAGCATCGTGTTATCAACATGCACTGGAGCATCGTGTTTCAACATGCACTGGAGCATCGTGTTATCAACATGCACTGGAGCATCGTGTTTCAACATGCACTGGAGCATCGTGTTATCAACATGCACTGGAGCATCGTGTTATCAACATGCACTGGAGCATCGTGTTATCAACATGCACTGGAGCATCGTGTTATCAACATGCACTGGAGCATCGTGTTATCAACATGCACTGGAGCATCGTGTTATCAACATGCACTGGAGCATCGTGTTATCAACATGCACTGGAGCATCGTGTTGTCAACATGCACTGGAGCATCGTGTTGTCAACATGCACTGGAGCATCGTGTTTTCAACATGCACTGGAGCATCGTGTTTTCAACATGCACTGGAGCATCGTGTTATCAACATGCACTGGAGCATCGTGTTATCAACATGCACTGGAGCATCGTGTTATCAACATGCACTGGAGCATCGTGTTATCAACATGCACTGGAGCATCGTGTTGTCAACATGCACTGGAGCATCGTGTTGTCAACATGCACTGGAGCATCGTGTTGTCAACATGCACTGGAGCATCGTGTTGTCAACATGCACTGGAGCATCGTGTTGTCAACATGCACTGGAGCATCGTGTTGTCAACATGCACTGGAGCATCGTGTTGTCAACATGCACTGGAGCATCGTGTTGTCAACATGCACTGGAGCATCGTGTTGTCAACATGCACTGGAGCATCGTGTTGTCAACATGCACTGGAGCATCGTGTTGTCAACATGCACTGGAGCATCGTGTTGTCAACATGCACTGGAGCATCGTGTTGTCAACATGCACTGGAGCATCGTGTTGTCAACATGCACTGGAGTTAGCGGGTGATAGTGTGTTGGAGACAATCATTTGTGAAAAGGCAAGGCAGTTGCATGCCGATCTTGTAAAGAAAATGCCTGGAACCAGTGCTGATTTTAGTGTTAGTGATTTTAAGGCCAGCAGAGGCTGGTTTGACAGATTTAAGAAGCGTAGTGGCATACACAATGTGGTAAGGCATGGAGAGGCTGCCAGTTCAGACAAACGTGCGGCTGAAAAATTCATAACAATTTCAGGAGTACATAAAGACTGAAAATTTGAAACCCAAACAAGTGTTCAATTGTGACGAAACAGGCCTGTTTTGGAAGAAAATGCCAAACAGGACCTACATTACTCAGGAGGAAAAGGCACTGCCAGGACACAAGCCTATGAAAGACAGGCTAACACCCTTTGGTTTGTTCTAACGCTAGTGGGGATTTTAAAGTGAAGCCTTTACTGGTGTATCACTTATAAAATCTCAGTGTGTTCAAGAAACACAATGTCGTCAAGAATAGATTGTGTGTGTTGTGGAAAGCTAATCATAAGGCATGGGTCACAAGGCAAATTTTCAAAGAGTGGGTCCATGAAGAGTTTGGCTTGGCCCCAATGTGAAAAAATACCTCCTGTTAAATAAATTGCCACTCAAGTGCCTCCTGTTACTGGACAATGCTCCTGCACATCTTCCAAACTTGGTAGACCTACTGTGTAAGGACTTCAGTTTAATCACAGTGAAGTTCTTGCCTCCTAACACCACTCCTCTCCTCCAGCCCATGGACCAGCAGGTCATTTCTAAATTCAAAAAACTCTACACAAAAGCAGTGTTTGAAAAGTGCTTTGAAGTGACCTCAGACACTGAGTTGACCCTAAGAGAGTTCTGGAGGAATCACTTCAATATCTACAACTCCATAGGCTTATAGGTAAGGTTTCGGAGGGAGTGACTTCCAGGACTTTGAACTCTGCTTGGAGACACTTGTGGCCAGGTTGTGTCCAAGAGAGGTATTTTGAAGGGTTTTGAAGAGGGATTTTGAAGGCTGGTCCTAGTGGCATTAAAAGAAAAAGAAGGGAAGTAACCTCAGAGAGGGACTTGTTACCTGAAGTCCTTATGGGGATTCCCCTTCCAAACACTAAGCCCTCCCTCCCTCACTCCTCCCTATCTTCCAGATGCCATCAACAATCTTCAATAAAGGTAAGTAAAAATGTTATTTTATATGTTTATTTAAATGTTTGTATTTATTTATTAATAACTGTACTATGTATGATTATGTAAAACTATAATTAATCTCTATAAAATGTATTTTTTGTTAATATTTTTGGGTTTCTGGAACGGATTAATTGTATTTACATTATTTCGTATGGGAAATATTGCTTCGGGTTTCAAATGTTTCGAGTTTAGAACTAGCTCCTGGAACGAATTAAGTTCAAAACTCGGGGTTCCACTGTATTTAGGTATGAATACGTACTGGTCAGAGAGCCCGTCGTAAGTCCGAGGCGTTGGTAAACGAGTACATCGCTAAGTGAGGAGAGGCTGGATGTCTTACTCAGGAATAAGTTATTGACTTTTTTTTCCTGTTTTTGCAAATCTATAGGAGTGTCATGATTTTTTGCACACGTTATTGAGAAATGATGGTTCTACTTAGATATAACGGGGATTTACAGTATTTTTTACTTTTTTTTTATTCCCCCCCCCAAAAAAAAAAAATATTTTGCAATCTACTGACATTTCGTCAAATGCAGGTTTCTGTTAGAACTATATTTAGACCTTTATCTTTCATCTGTTGTCAACTAGAACATTGTACATCTTATCAATTTTGTAAAAATGGTTGAGTTTTATGCCCTATAGCTGTATGACCCCTGTGGTTTAGCACTTCTTTTGATTATAATAATAATTTATGCCCTATAGAATAGGGCACTATTTATTTTTTTCTGTATCTTTTAAGGCAAAAAGTCACTACAAACACAATGTGCAGGTTTCAAATGCTGCTTAAATCACAGTAAAAATTTCATTGAAAGAGGACAAAAAAAAAAAAATTTTGGTCCTCGTTGCCTCCTTAAGAATATACCAGAAATGTTATAAATAGTGCAAAGGTGACATTAAAACAATATCAAAGATGGTTGACACAAACCACTACCATTATAGTATGCTACTCATTTAGCGACGAATTCGTTCACCTGGAGAGGGTTTTGGGGGCCAGCGTCCCTGCGGCTCGGTCTGAGACCAGGCCTCATGGTGAATCAGGGTCTGATCAACCAGGCTGTTACTGCTGGCCACACGCAAACTGACGTACAAACCACAGCCCGGTTGGTCAGGTACTGACTTTAGGTGCCTGTCCAGTGCCTTCTTAAAGACAGCCAGGGGTCTATTGGTAATCCCCTTATGTATGCTGGGAGGCAGTTGAACAGTCTTGGGCCCCAGACACTCATTGTGTTGTCTCTCAATGTACTCGTGGCTCCCTTGCTTTTCATCGGCGAAATGTTGCATCTCCTGCTGAGTCTTTTGCTTTCATAGGGAGTGATTTTCGTGTGCAGGTTTGGTACCAATCCCTCCAGAACATTCCAAGTGTATATTATCATGTATCTTTCTTGCCTGCATTCCAGGGAATACAGATCAAGGACCTTCAACTGTTCCCAGTAATTTAGGTGCCTTATCATACTTATGTGTGCCGTGAAAGTTCTTTGTATGCTCTCCAGGTATGCAATGTCTCCAGCCTTGAAGGGGGCCAGTAGTGTACAGCAGTATTCCAGCCTAGAGAGAACAAGCGATTTGAAGAGAATCATCATGGGCTTGGCGTCCCTAGTTTTGAAGGTTCTCATTATCCATCCTATTATTTTCCTAGCAGATGAGGTAGATACATTGTTGTGGTCTTTGAAGGCAAGATCCTCTTGACATTATCACTCCCAGGTCCTTCACATTTTTTTTTCGCTCTATTGTATGGTTAGAATTTGTCGTATACCATGATACATTTTTAATTTCCTCAAGTTTTCCATTTCTGAGTACAGTGGACCCTCAGAGTTCGTACTGCTCCAAACTCGAACAATTATGTAAGTGAATTTTTGTAAGTATTTTTGTAAGTGTATTTTTGGGGGTCTAAAAGAACTAATCTAATTTACATTATTCTTTATGGGAACAAATTCGTTCGGTAACGGCAATTGAACAGCATTCTGGAACGAATTAATGATGAAATCCGAGGTCCACTGTAGTTGAAATTTATCCTCGTTGAACTTCATATTGTTTTGATTGGCCCATTTGAAGATTTGGTTGATGTCCGCTTGGAGTCTTGCAGTGTCTTCGATGGAGGTCACTGCCATGGCAATCTGGGTGTCATCTGCAAAGGAGGACACGGAGCTATCTCTTACATCTCTGTCAGAAATGAGGATGAGGAATAAAATGGGAGCGAGTACTGTGCCTTGTGGAACAGAGCTTTTCACGGTGGCTGCTTGGGACTTTACTCTGTTTACTATTACTCTTTGTGTTGTATTTGTCAGGAAGTTATAGATCCATCTACCAACTTTTCCTGTTATTCCTTTATCGTGCATTTTGTGTGCTATTACACCATGGTCACACTTGTTGAAAGCTTTTGCAAAGTCTGTGTATACTACATCTGTGTTTTGTTTATCCTCAACAGCATCCAGGACCTCATCATAGTGGTCCAGTAGCTGGGACAGGCAGGAGTGACCTGCTCTAAACCTGTGTTGCCCTGGGTTGTGTAGCACCACTCCACCTTTGTGGAGTGGGGCTGTGTCTGTTGTTTTTAGTGTGTGTGGGATGACCCCTGTGTCCATGCTCCCTCTCCATAGAATACTGAAGGCACGCGATAGGGGCTTCTTGCAATTCTTGATGAACATGGAGTTCCACGAGTCTGGGCCTGGGGCAGAGGGCATGGGCATGTCATTTATTGCCTTTTCAAAGTCTTGAGGAGTTAGGATAATATCAGAGATTTTTGAGGTGACCAAATTTGGCTCGTTCATAAAGAATTCATTTATTGTGCCCTAGTCTGGCAGCGCTCGCTGAACACTGAGTCATGTTGGGACTTTAATATTCACTCATTTCTTGGCTGTCATCTATGTATGTCCCAATCTCATCCTAAGCAGGGCCCAATACTGTGTTGTTTTCCCTTAGATTTGGCATAAGAGAAGAAGTATTTTGTTTTGTTTTCAATTTCTTTATGGCTTAGTTCTTCCTGTGATTCTTGTCTCTGTAAGATTCCTTTAAGCTTAAGTTCGATATTTGCAGTTTCATTGACCAGTGCTTACTTCGTATTTCGATAATTGGCTCTCTCAGCAGCTCTGTGACTCTTCGCCTTCGCTGTTTAGAGCGTCTCTTTTCTAGTTTACATCTTCTTCCTTAATGGAATGTGTCTGAGCAGATATCAAGAACCACAGAGTTATTTCTAGGTAAATGTTCGATTCTGTTGTTTGATATCTTCCAGCTTGTTTCATTTAGACATGGTTGACTTGGATCCCATTGTATGTTGTTATTAATTGAATTTTGAAGAGACCTTCATGACTGATCCATTGCTGGTCAGAGCCCTGTATACATGTCTGTACTCATTATGTTGTGATCTGAGGTATTGTCTTTGATACAGTTATATTATCAGATAGTGTTAGTGATTGAGTCACGTATTTTCTACTCTTGTGGTCTTAGGAACGGAACTCCGTCGTTAAGTGATGAGATAGTATATAGACCGAGATGTGATGGATAACAGCGGTTCACAATTTAGGTTCTCATAAACACACAAATGGGAAAACTGGGAGAACAACACCTGATGCTCACCCCGATTACCCGAGGCTTCAAATATTCCACTGTAAATAAGTCATGATTTGCCAAGACATGAACATGAAGTAGTAGGTGTCTATGGACTAAGAGGGTTAGTAAAGTCTACATGTGGAGGCAGTGGAAAATGAGTAAGTACAGTGGACCCTCGGTTAACGAAATTAATCTGTTCCAGGAGCTATTACTTAATCTGAATCTTTCGTAATCCGAACCCTTATTTCCCATAAGAAATAATGTAAATACAATTAATCCGTTCCACAAAAAAATATTCACAATAAATATAAATAACATTTACTTACCTTTATTGAAGAGACTTGCAGGCATCTGGAAGATAGGGATGATGACAGGGCAGGGTGTTAGTGGTTGGAAGGGGAATCCCCCTCCAAAAGGACTTCAGGTAACAAGTCCCTCTCTGGGGTTACTTCCCTTCTTGGTCTTTTAATGCCACTAGGACCAGCTTGAGAGTCACTAGAACTCTTCTTAGAAAAATAACTGTCCAGAGTCCTCTGTTTCTGGCAACTCTTTAATACTTTCCTGAAGTGCAACATGGCTCTGTCACTGAAGTGGTTGCACAGAAGGCTCATTTCAGCTTGCTCAGGGTGGTGTCTTTCAACAAATGTCTGCACCTTATTCCACATTGAACAGATTTCCTTAATCTCTGAAGAAGGCACCTCCTTCACTCTCTCTTCCTCCTCCTGTGAAGCAATAACCTCAGCTGTGGTCTGTTGCTGTTCCAAATGAAGCTCTTGCAGCTCTTCAGTTGTTAGCTCTATCCTGTGCTCCTCCACCAACTCTTCCACATCCTCACCACTCGCCTTCAACCCCAGGCTGTTCCCCAATGCCACAATATCTTCCACAACAGGCACAGGGTCGTCAGGGTCAGCCTCAAATCTTTCAAAATCCCTCTTTTCAACACAATCCAGCCACTGGTCTCCAAGCAGAGTTCAAAGTCATGGAAGTCACTTCCTCCCAAGCCTTACCTATAAGGCCTAGGCAATGCACGATATTGAAGTGATCTTTCCAGAACTCTCTTAGGGTCAATGCAAAGTCATTGGTCATATTAAAGCACCTCTGAAACACTGCTTTGGTGTACAGTTTCTTGAAGTTTGCAATGACCTGCTGGTCCATGGGTTGGATGAGAGGAGTGGTGTTAGGAGGCAAGAACTTCACTGTGATGAAACTGAACTCATCAGGCAACAACTCTTCCAAGTTGTGAGGATGAGCAGGAGCATTGTCCAGTACCAGGAGGCACTTGAGTCCCAATTTCTTTTCCAGGAGGTATTTCTTCACACTAGGGCCAAACACTCCAGTCAACCATTCCTTGAAAATCTCCGTAGTGACCCATTCCTTGGTGTTAGCCTTCCAATGCACACACAAATTATTCTTGTCAACACTGTGTTTCTTGAAGGGTCTGGGATTTTCTGAGTGATACACCAGTAAAGGCTTCACTTTAAAATCACCACTGGCATTGGCACACATCATAAGAGTTAGCCTGTCTTTCATAGGCTTGTGTCCTGGCTGTGCCTTTTCCTCCTGAGTAATGAAGGTCCTGTTGGGCATTTTCTTCCAAAACAGGCCTGTTTCATCACAATTAAACACTTGTTGGGGGAGGAATTCTTCAGCCTCTACGAACCCCTTAAATTCACTTAAAATTTTTAGCTGCACGTTTGTCTGAGCTGGCTTAAACCTCTCAAACCAGCCTTTGCTGGCTTTAAAATCACTCGCCTCACTACTGGTTGTAAGCATTGTCTTGACAAGATCTGCGTGCAACTTCCTTGCCTTTTCACAAATTATCGCCATGGAAATACTATCACCCGCTATCTGTTTTTCATTGATCCACACCATCAGTAACTTCTCAACCTCATCCACTGTTTTCGATCTTTGTTTCGTTAACAAATTAACCCCTTTTGCAACATTAGCTTCCTTGATCTCATTTCTCTTTGCCAGGATAGTGCCGATAGTAGATGCACTTTTTTTGTACATCCTGGGAAGATCACTCAGACGTACGCCACTCATATTTTTCTATTATCTCTTTCTTCAGTTCAATGGTGTTCCTCACTCTCTTTACCACTGGGGTGCCACTAGGAAGCTTCTTTGGACCCATGGTGACTTATTTCACAGTGACAATCACTAAACCACCAAAAAAGACACCAAATGTATTGTGAATGTTTGAAAGAGCACACTGGGTAATGTTCTCTCAATGGTAAACAACGCTACACTGGCGTCTTGCGCAGGCCAGGCACGGAGCAGGCGGACACGTCTAATACGTTTCGCTAACCGAGCTTTTTTCGCTATCCGATTGCGAAAAAAGCTTTCGGTAACCAATTTTTGTTAACTAAACCTTTCGTTAACCGAGGGTCCACTGTACTAGGCACAGACTGGAAAGGAAAAAAATGTTTGGGAAGGGTAAGTGAAGGAGGGGTTAAGGGAGATTTGAACTTTCTAGATGTTTTAGACTTATGAGAAGTAGAGAGGCAAAGGGAAGGTGTAGTTGTGGGAAGTCTTGTAGACATAGAAACATGTGAGTGAGAAGATGAAGACTCAAGGACAGTTTGAAGCGACAAGGTAGGGACCTTGGAGTCCAGGGCTGCAAAAGAGTTAGAATCAGAGGAGACTGTAGAAGCTGTGACCACAGAGGAGATTGTGGAAGTACCACGAGGTTGGAGGCTGCTTAGTAACTCTGGAATAAGAAAGTAGTTGAAGTCTTCCTTGGAGGCAGAGATGAGAGACTGCCATGGCGTAAGTGAAACCTTTCTCTCATTACAATTAAAGTAAGAGGAGAGTAGGCTGCAGGATGTATTGGTACGGTTGGTAGCACCACAGACTGGGCATTCTGCCATGGATCTGCAATATTTCACTGGGTGGATGAAGCGCCAGCAATTTCTACATTGTTGTGGTGTAGGGATGAACTCTCGGACTTGTACACAGTGTCCCGCAATATAAACTGAGGATGGAAGTTCTTGGCAATCAAAAGTTAAGCGAGCTATATTACAGGGGAAGTGTGTCTGCCTGGAGGCAGGTAGTACATAAGTGTCCATTTTGAGAATTGGAAGGTCTTGGAGCTCAAGTTGCTCCAAGAAATCACATTGAACAATAGTATGAGGTAGAACTATAGTACCACTGCAAGAATTGAGAGAAATGCGTTTTCAAATCGTGATAGGAATATCACCTATGGAGGTAAGAGGGAAAAGATTGTGAGCCTAGTCAGGATTTTGCACCATGACAATGTATGCACTACTCTTAAGAGCATGAAATGAAATATTTTGACCAACATGGTGCAGGAGTGCCTTGCTGATACTATGATCAGAAAGATAGTCAGTGGGAGATGTCAGTTGCAGAGTGAAAAACTTGGTTCACCCGAGTAATTTGAAACGTAGTGTGTAAGGGGAGTGAGTGTCATGCTAGTCTTTTCTGGGAAGAGTGAGAGGTAATCAAAGGAGTGTCTTCTGTTAACCCTTTCACTGTTGGTGCCGTAGTACTACGCCAAAG
The DNA here is from genome assembly GCA_009830355.1 of Cherax destructor. Classification (NCBI taxonomy): domain Eukaryota; kingdom Metazoa; phylum Arthropoda; class Malacostraca; order Decapoda; family Parastacidae; genus Cherax; species Cherax destructor. The sequence continues at coordinate 117,285 of WNWK01001771.1, read as the reverse complement.
TTCTAGTAGCTTCAAATCTAGCGGGAGAAAGCTGGTAGTAGGCCTGCATGTGAAAGAATGGGTGTGTGCACAGTATAAAAAAAATCAGGGAGCCAGTGGTGCATTGTGGGAATGCCATTTCAGTACGCCTTATTTATCATGCCTCGCGGTAAGAAATACCTCACTCCCCGGCAAACTGGGACTCTTCCCTTCCCAAGTGATAGTTCTAACACAGATTGAAGTGTCAGTGAAGATGAATCTCATGGTTTTGAGGAGTTTGTGACCGAAAGCAATGCCCAGGATACCAGAAATAGTGCTGAAAACCTAGACAATCATTAACCTTCTACCACTGGTGCTAGGCCATCCCATTCATGTTCACTTGTACCACAGCGAAAGAGGAAACTCATGTTTTCCCATGTCTCAAAGAATAAGTAAGTTTATTCAGGTATACACAAATACAGTTACATAGATTATCATACATAGCAGCATATGTGCAGATTACCTAGGATAATTACAAAAAGTCAATGTGACTTATTTCCATGTGGGTGGTGGGGAAGGCAGTGTGGGTTTGTGTAAACATGTTTTGTAAACAATATACAGTGGACCCTCGGTTAACGAATACCCCGGAAATCGTGCAATTATGTAAGTATAATTTTGTAGTTCTTGTGGAAGTGTATTTTGGGGTCTGAAATAGACTAACCTACGTGAATTTTCCTTAAGGGAGTAAATTCGTTCGGTAATGGCACTTGAGCAGACTTCAGGAGTGAAGTTTTTACAAAACTCGGGGGTCCACTGTACAGTGGTACCTCAGGTATACATCCGCTTTGGAATAAGTCCAACTTGGTATACGTCTTGTTTGGATGCGAAAATTTTTGCTTGGTATCGACCTTTGTTTGGAATACAATTCGCGTGCTAGAACTTATATGGGTCAAAATGAGTCACGACACCGCGCTACCCTTGTTTACCTCTCTCTCTCTCTCTCTCTCTCTCGATGTGGAGTTAGTGGAGGGGCACAGGGAAGAGCTGACCACTGAGGAGCTGCAGGAACTTGAGGAGGAGGTGCACAAGTCTAAGATGTGGATGCACTCTCTTCCTCAGAAGAGGAGATAGAGGAAGCTCCTACTTCATTAATCAAGGAAATCTTTACCAAATGGATGGACGTCAAAAACTTTGCAGAGAAGTACCACCCCAACAAAGCCCAAACAAGAAATAATAGCATTGTCTGGAATGACCAGACAATGTCACATTTCCGAAGCATCCTGAGAAGGCAGAAGCAAAGTTCTTTGGACAGATTTTTAGTTTAAGTCAAACCTGGTGAGCTTCAACCAGGTCCAAATAGGTAAAAAAGAGACAGAAAAGAGAAGGGGGACTCCTCCCAAACAATAACATTTCCTCCTCCCTTCTCAGCACTATCCTTGTAGGCACTCAACTTTTTTTTCAGCAAAGTAAAGCGAGGTTAAATTTGCATTTATTTCATCTAATTCTTTTGTATTTATATATGTATTTTAGTATTAAGCAGTGTTTACTGAGTATACCAGGTAAAGTGTGCAGTAGGGTTATTATTGAAAGAATTAGAGGTAAGACAGAGAGGAGGCTTTAGAGTGGGTAGGGGATGTGTAGATCAAGTGTTTACATTGAAGTATATATGTGAACAGTATTTAGATAAAAGTAGGGAAGTTTTCATTGCATTTATGGATTTAGAAAAGGCATATGATAGACTGGATAGGGGAGCAATGTGGCAGATGTTGCAACTGTATGGAATAGGTAGTAAGTTACTAAATGCTGTAAAGTTTTTATGAGGATAGTGAGACTCAGGTTAGGGTGTGTAGGAGAGAGGGAGATTACTTCCTGTTAAAAGTAAGTCTTAGACAGGGATGTGTAATGTCACCATGGTTGTTTAACATATTTATAGATGGGGTTGTAAAAGAAGTAAATGCTAGGGTGTTGGGGAGAGGGGTGGGATTAAATTATGGGTAATCAAGTACAAAATGGGAGTTGACAGTTACTTTTTGCTGATGATACTGTGCTAATGGAAAATTCTAAAGAAAAGTTGCAAAGGTTAGTGGACGAGTTTGGGAGGGTGTGTAAAGGTAGAAAGTTGAAAGTGAACATAGATAAGAGTAAGGTGATGAGGTTATCAAACAATTTAGATAAAGAAAAATTGGATATCACATTGGAGAGAGGGAGTATGGAAGTGAATGTTTTCAGATATTTGAGAGTTGACGTGCTGTATAACCCTCGTGGTTTAGCGCTTCTTTTGATTAATAATAATAATAATAATAATAATGGGAGTTGACTTGTCAGCGGATGGGTTTATGAAGGATGAAGTTAACCATAGAATTGATGAAGGAAAAAAGGCAAGTGGTGCATTGAGGTATCTGGGAGACATAAAATGTTATCCATGGAGGCAAAGAAGGGAATGTATGAAAGTAGGTATAGTGGTACCAACACACTTATATGGGTGTGAAGCATGGGTTGTAAATGCTGCAGTGAGGTTGCGGCTGAAGGCAGTGGAGATGTCCTGTCTAAGGGCAATGTGTGGTGTAAATATTATGCAGAAAATTCGGAATGTGGAAATTAGGAGAAGGTATGTAGTTACTAAAAGTATTTGTCAGAGGGCTGAAGAGGGGTTGTTGAGGTGGTTTGGTCATTTAGAGAGAATGGATCAAAGTAGAATGACTTGGAGAGCGTATAAATCTGTAGGGGAAGGAAGGCGGGGTAGGGGTCGTCCTAGAAAAGGTTGGAGGGAAGGGGTAAAGGAGGTTTTGTGGGCGAGGGGCTTGGACTTCCAGCAAGCATGTGTGAGTGTATTAGATAGGAGTGAATGGAGACGAATGGTTTTTGGGACATGACGATCTGTTGGAGTGTGAGCAGGGTAACATTTTGTGAAGGGATTCAGGGAAACCAGTTAATTGATTTAGTTGGACTTGAGTCTTGGAAATGGGAAGTACAATGCCTGCACTTTAAAGGAGGGGTCTGGGATAGTGACAGCTGGGAGGGACAATTCTCAGCTGTCGTATCTGAGCTCCTCTGCAAGGACAGTGATTATGTATGAGTGTGGTGAAAGTGTTGAATGATGATGAAAGTATTTTCTTTTTGGGGATTTTCTTTCTTTTTGGGTCACCCTTCCTCGGTGGGAGACGGCCGACTTGTTGAAAAAAAAAAATGTAATAACTGTATTCACATTGATATGGAAGTCTATAATTAAGATGAAAAATAAGATAAATCTTATAATATCATGTATACAAGGTAGTGTGTATTATTACAATTATTATTATTTGAGCTCAGAAATAACTTTCCCCACATGTCTGTTCTAATATGGGAATGAAACAGTACTAAATGTTTCCATCTTTGCATTTACTTTATACCTTCAGAATTATTATTATAATCAAGGGGGAAGCGCTAAACCCGTAGGATTATACAGCGCCTGTGGGGAGGGGATGTGTTAGGCATTCAGGCTTAATTCAGGGAACTGGAGCACAGATCCAATTCCCTAGATCAAGAGCCCCTCACCAGCATCAAGGAACCTTCCTTGAGGGGTATACCTTCAGAAAATGATATTGATCACTTTCATATACGTACAGTGGACCCCCGGATTTCGTACTGCTCCAACTCGAACAATTATGTAAGTGTATTTTTGTAAGTGCTTTTGTAAGTATATTTTTTTTGGTCTAAAGGGACTAATCTAATTTACATTATTCCTTATGGGAACAAATGCGTTCGGTAACGGCACTCAAACAGCATTCTGGAACGAATTATAGCAGATAACCAGGGGTCCACTATTTTATTTTTTAAAATTGGCTATTCATTTTTATTTCATAATTTCTTGTACAAGTTTGTAAGTCTACAGTCCATTGTTTATAATCCATAGTGGCAGTAAATTTACACCTCAAGATGTATTATTTAATTTTATTCTAAAATTTTCTACATAAAATATACAAAGTCTTAAGACAAAAATATTTATTGAAAATACTTTTACAACAGATCTGATTTATCAGAATTAACATGTTATAAAATACAACAAAAATGGAAGTCTACTGAACACACAATTCATGTTACTAATACTTATAATCTGATCATGTAGCCTCCTTGCTTACAAAAACTTTTAATCAATCATAACAATCATATCATGGTTTACACACTATTGTACAAGTTCCTACTAATTATGAGTTGTTAATGCTGTCTGGGTGGATGAATTTTACAAGATGTGAATTGAATGTTCACTTTAGACTATCTCAATGTACAGTAGTGTTTGAAATATGGATGAGGTTTTTCTAAAAAGAATAATTCTTAACCATCAATTATAATACTGCCAGGCTATAGATTATATATTGGGTGATAAACATAAGTACAGCATTGCAGTACTGTGCACTAAAATGAAAATATTTATTAAAGCTTGTTTTAAATTCCTCTTACATTAGTATTACTGATTACATTACTATTTTAATTCTGTATATGCAATATACATTCGCAGTATGCAATTGATGCTGTTCGCAAAATTATTGATTGCTCGAATGAGCTCAGTAGTTGTCATGGACCTGGAATGTATCTACAGCATAAGGCAAGGGATATCAGTACTTAAAACAAGTTTTAAGTATAGAAAAAGCACAAAACCCTCAAGTTGGTGACATTTTCATCATGATCCAGTTTCAGCATCTCAAAAACGTTCCTTCCCAGACTTGTCATGACTGACCTGGCTTTGTATTCTTAAACAATGACAAATAATACCCTATAAAATGTAATTTTTCAAGAAACTGGCATGGTCTGTCCCAAGTATGTTGGGTTCTAGCGTTTATATTTTGTATTATTCCAAATATTCTATCATGCAAATTGTTCTCCATTAATTATTGCTTCCTATGGTATGGAGATATTTGCTTACAACCTAGGCATACTGGCCTTTTCTTAATCCCAAAATTAATTTTTTTAATATTTGATTAAGAATCCAATTTTTCTATTTTTTTTTTTTTTTTTAACTCAAACATGGATATAGATTTAATGATATTTTCATCTACCTGTATATCAGCCATTGTATATGTATGATGCTTATTATAGCATTGTTTCTTGGCCAATTAAATTCTAAAATTTGATTGATTTTTAAAAATCTGCACTATAACTTTTGTATAAAACATACTGGTATAGGAAAATGTGTCACAAAAGGTGTACTGTATTAATCTTTATTATAATCCGGCTGGATGTAGTATATAACAGTACTCATCAAAATTAGCTTGTTGGGAAACTTCAAGCTGAGTGGTACCAACATTAGTAGAATACTTTAAACGTCTTACCTACATTTGGCGATTGCTTAAATTCTCTATGTACAATAATATTCAAGTTTAGAATTTTATACAAACTATAAAATAGACAGTACAGAACAGTAAGTGCCAAATTTAGTTGGCTTAATTTTATAAATTGACATTATAGAAAAATATACCAATGAACTCTGTGTGGAAGACTACAATGCTCTTGAGATGAGAAATTGGTGTAACCTATAAAGTTAAACAGACTAATACTAAGACCAGGAAAAGTTACGTTTCCATTGCAGCAATTTTCCAGGGTCTCCATTTAATACTCAAGTTATATTAAAACATACTGTAACCCTCAATTTGAAAGTACAATGATGGAAAATTCTTCTCTAATTACTACACCATTCAATATTTTAAATTTTCTATATCTTACAGCTCATTCACACTTACTCTTTGTTCTCCAAAACGATGTTAGTTGAAGCTTGCTGTATGCTGTAGTCTGAATCTCATGTACTGATTCCATTTGAATGAGTTCCATTTGAAGTTCCATTAGCTTGTCCATTTGCAGAAGAATCAGAAACTTTGCCATTTGAGGAAACACATTTATTTTCATGATTCACATTGACAGCCTTAGGAATACCTTTGGTGGGAAGACTAGAAGTCAGTGATGTAGGGTGAACATATGTGAAGAATGGAGTTACATTCTTACTGTAGTCACGAGGCATATCATAACTTGCTTTCTGTGCACCTAGGTAGGTGGCACCTAGAGCACTTGTCACCTGTTTAAAAAATAAGACAGAATTATAACATATGTATATTCAAAGTTATTTAGATATAAAGAAAAAATGCTGTACAAAATATGAAAATGGTTAGCCTTTGGCATTCTGGGGGAAGCAAACTTAACCCTAGAAAAGTAGGCAGTATTTTTTACCATATTCCTAATACATAGTTAATTATTTAAAAATATGAATACCTGTAATTATGGTTTTCCCTGTCAATATTTATGCTTTTAATCCTTTAATCATTCATCGACCTTATAACACATTTCTACATGCCTCTCTCCTTAGCTACAGTACATATACAGTGGAACCTCGGTTGTCGAACTGAATTTGTTCCAGATGTCGGTTCGACAACAATTTATTAATAATAATGTACTAACTGCATAAAACAATATAAAATTATACAGCACACACAAACTGTAAAAATGAATACTAAATGAAAATTTAACTGCCTCTTACCTGTCGGAGGAGAGCTAATGGCAAAATTCTAGCAGTTTCAAATCTTGTGGGAGAAACCTGGTAGGTCTACATGTGAGAGAATGAATCTGCATGGTCAGTGTGCAGTATAAAAAAAATACTGCAGCACGCAGTGCATAATGAAAACTGCTACTGTTTTTGGTTTAAAACAGCGAATTTGCGGTGTATTTTCACATGGTATTTATGGTTGTATTCTCATTTTCTTTGTCTCATTTGATAGAAGATAGAATGGAAGATATATTACAGAAATAGAGATGATTTTGAATGGTTTACAAACTAAAAGTAGCTTGAAATTAAGCTCAAAGTAGCAGAAATGTTTGATTTTTTGTTGATGTTCAAGAGTAAACAAATTACGTCACGTATCCAATACACGTCAACTGGTGGGTCTTAATATGCATTCATGAATGCGCTGATATTATTTATACAATTATTACACTTATGCAGTAGTCTGAATAACAGTAAATCTTTTATTTTTTGTGTGAATAAAAATTCAAAATGAAAAGCAAGCGTAATATAAGAGGGGACTGGAGACATGACTAATGAACAGAGAAAATGTTATTTTAGTGCCAGGAATGTCTGCAGTGTTTATTCTGGACCCTATTTTGAAATTGGCTTTTCTCGACTTGTGAAATTGGCCAAATTAGTAATTTCAGATTACTTTATTGGGTACTTGAAATAGGTAAATGGGCAGTTTCTTGTACTCAGTTGATAGAATGAAAGGAGTTCTAGTGAAATAGCCATGAGTTTGGTCAACTGGAGCAATGTAATTTTCCCAAAATAGGGCAACATCACCGATGTATAAATATCGCCGAGACCACTAACTTCGTGATAGCATAATTCTGTAAGTTTTCCATCAAATTTCATACTTTTCATTTCATTACCTTTGGAAAAAAAGAGGTATCATTTCATAAGAATATATATACATGTATATGTATATATATATATATATATATATATATATATATATATATATTTTATTTTAAATTCTTCGACCTTGGGAGCATTGTCGATTGACAACCAAGAGCACATATGAAAACCAGGACATTTTTTCTTGAATTTCTTGTTTGAAAACTGATTTGTTCAAGAAGTAGTGCATTTGACAACCGAGGTTCCACTGTATTAGTTATGTCATTTGTTATATAGTGTATTGTATTACAAATGCTGCTGTACTGCAAATCTAAAAATAATATGACAAGTTTCTATAAATACAGTACATGTATATTATCTGTTAAGTATCAAAGATTGCTCCCAAGATATAATTTCAAATAAAAATACTGATTATCTATTGATAAATTATTTACATAAGATAGGCAATTTGTGATTAAGATAAATGAGCAAGGAAATATGCCATTTTGTCATGTGTAGTCCATATTTTAAAATAATGCATTTTAAGGTAAATGGCTTTATTGAGATATTAAATTCAATATGCTTGACATCAGAGGTTTCACCAGAAAGTTCATAGTTATGTTTTGCCCAAGATTAATATGCTTTAGTGCTGAATTTTGAGGTTATCGAGAAAGTTGAATAAAGAATGTTAAACTCACCTTCCAGTTGGTATATTAACCCTTTGGGAGTCCAAGGGGGGTCTCAAACTCGTTCCCAGGGTCCACGAATTAAAAAAAAAAAAATGTTTTTATGAAATGATAGAGAATCTTTTTCAGATCATAACGCCACAAAAATTATGAAATTTGATTGAAAACTAACGGAATTATGCTTTGCGAAGTTAGCGGTATCCATGATATTTACGCATCGGCGATTTCGCCCACTTTGACCCCTATTTTCGGCAAATTCCTGTGTTTCAGTCTACTAAAATTATAGCTATTTCGCTAGAACTCCATTTCTTCTATCGATTGAGTACAAGAAACCGCCTATTTACCAATTTCAACTACCCAAAATAGTGGTCAAAAATAGAAATTTGGCCAATTTCACACAAATTTCAAACGATGCCAATTTCAAAATAGGGTCCATAAAAAACAAGGCAGACATTCCTGGCACTAAAATAACATCTTCTCTGTTCATTAGTCACGTCTCCAGGCCCCTCTTACATTACTTTTGTTTTCCATTTTGAATTTTTATTCTCACAAAAAAATAGATTTTTACTGTTATGTATACAACTGCATCATTGTAAAAATGGTATAAATAATATCAGCACACTTGTGCAAGAATATTAGACTCCAGTTGATGTGTATTGGACGCATGGTGTGATTTGTTTACTCTTGAACATCGGCCAAAATCGAACATTTTCGCTACTTTGCGCTCAGTTTCAAGGTACAGTGGTACCTTGAGTTACGATATTTTTTCGTTCGAGAATGCTGTTCAAGTGCCATTACCAAACGAATTTATCCCCATAAGGAATAATGTAAAATAGACTAGTCCTTTTACACCCCCAAAAATATACTTACAAAAGCATTTAAAAAAATAAACTTGCATAAAAGGGCGATTTTGGGGACCATCGTAACTCTAGGTACCACTGTACTTGTCATCGTGAAACCAGTCAAAATTATCTCTATTTCTGTAATATATCATCTATTCTATAAAATGAGACTAAGAAAACGAGAATACAAGCATAAATACCATACGAAAATAGACTGCAAAGTCGCTGTTTTAAACCAAAAACACGGTCATTTTTTTCCTCATTATGCACTGTGGTGTGCAGGAATTTTTTTATACTGCGCACACTGACCGCACAGACCCATTTTATCACATCTAGGCCTAACAGCCTGTTTGTTCTTGATTTGAGGGCGCTAGAATTTAGGCGTACTAGTACGTCAGTAACCCCAGGGCGTAAAACGTACTAGTACAACCAAAACCCCGAAAGGGTTAAATTCAATAAGTACCATGTACAGTGGACCCAAACTCGAACAATTATGTAAGTGTATTTTTGGGGGTCTAAAAGGACTAATCTAATTTACATTATTCCTTATGGGAACAAATTTGTTTGGTAACGGCACTTGAACAGCATTCTGGAACGAAATAATGACATAATCCGGGGGTCCACTGTATTTTAAGATATGAGAGACTGCACTGATAAATAATTTGTCAAAATGCTTTTTCTTCTCTTGGCAATTTAGATTTTAGATAACAGTTTCAGAGAAATAGCACTCTTATGGACATACCATATTGAATAACTCCTCGTTTCTGAAACTGATTTATGGCATTTCAATCCATGCTGGCAGAGCTTTAAGAATTTTGTAATTGTTTTGGTTAAATTTCATGAAATGGTGTTATGCATGATGATGGTATCTGAAGAGACTTAAGATTTTCTACTGCTGCAGCACAAAAAGTCTCTCATACCTGCAGTTAGATACAGTAGTTATATTCAGAGGGATAATACGTATGTTAGATTAGTGAACCATGTCTTCTGTTAAAATAGATTTAGTGCTTGTTATTCATGCCTTATCTTTCAATGTTAATGGCTGTTATCAAAGTTGGGTATGAAGAAATAAGCAATAAACTGGTAGCCGTTTCAATTTGTTCCACACTCGACAGTTTCATGGTGATTTTATAAAGCTAATCTTACTGTTACAGTACATATATTAAGAGTATTTATGCGGTTAGGCCTTTATGAGTTCACCTGGAATATGCCATACCTATCACCTATGTACCAACCTCTACCTGCCCTGGTATGGGTTATTGTACTCAGTTCAACCTCTTTGCTTGGGCGTGTACACCCAATGCAGTTCAGTTGTTTTTCCTCCCATCTCTGCACCTGCCTTGCAGCAGAGCAGCTTTGAGAATATGTATATAGCGCTCTGCATCTACATGTGTCCTTATAGTATAGGCCTTTTGCTGGTGATGCTCTTTCTGCCTGTTTAGGTCTTTAAACTTTTAGCACTGGATGAGCCTTGCATGGCTTGTAGACCGAGACTCTAGCTCCTCAAGAAATGAGTCCTGTGCAGGCTTCCTGTTGGGTGGTTGCCTCTGGTGTTGTCTGGGAATGACCCTGTACTTGGGTGATTCAACACAGTCTCCTTATTTGCTCGCTTTCTCTGAGTTCCAGGTTGTGCACCACACCAGGCATCCAGCAATTATATTTGGTGCCCCAGTTGATGGAATGGCTGACCATGCTCTTCAGCTTTTGTCACCTGTGATATGGGTGTCCAGGTTATGCTAGACATGGCTGAAGAAATTAATCTGTTTCCTGGTAGTGATCTTAAGGATCAACCTGCTGTTGTTTCACCTCTGCCTGATCTGTTTCCTCTGTTCGTGAGTACTGGTGGTACAATTCCAGGTGGGCTCCTTTTGGTTCAATCTCAGGTAGCACAGTTTTGACCTTAAAAATTGCATTTCCTTGTGAGGGGGCCCTGGAAGAAGCCCACAGTTCCACTGTCTCTGACACCTGGTATATTGGTTACCAACTACAGTGGACCCCCGGAAATTGAATGCCTCCCAACTCGACCTATTATGTAAGTGCTTTTGTAAGTGTATTTTTGGGGGTCTGAAATGGACTAATCTAATTTACATTATTCCTTATGGGAATAAATTCGTTCGGTAACAGCACTTGAACAGCATTCTGGAACGAAGAATGTTCGATTTCAGGGGGTCCACTGTACTACTATATGCTGCATGCATATCCCCCACCCCCAGATAGTGTCTACCCACCATTACAACACTAGAACAATGAATGGCAGGTGGAGGGAAGGGAGGTTTCGTTGAGCACAATAGCACACCATACTTGGGGAAGGAGAGGTAAAAAAAAAATGGGTATGGCATATTAAGATATCATTGTAGGTAGAAGAACAATTATTTAAGAAAATCACTACCATGAGAAAAGTAGAGATTAGTTCTGTTCCTAATGATGTCTCTCCCTGGTCATAATCACACTGGTTTCCACCTAATGAGTTGCTCTGTTTCCTCCAACATCACAATGTCTATTTTTATCACTTAAGAAAATTTAAAATATCTGCAGATTCTAAGAATCACCCTTCAAGAAAAGGAAACTTCCAGAAGAAATAATACCTCATATTAAGGCACCATTGTTAATTGAAGGTTTTTGGACTCTCAGCAAGATAAAATTAGAATTTCAGTGTGAATCTGCTTCAAGGGTAATTAAATCAGTTCTGATCCAGCAAAAGTAGAACTAATAGAGGGACAGTGATCAGGAAGAAAGGCAAGCAGAAATAAACAAGTGACTCCTGACACCAAGACTATTAAAACAATGACACCAGATACAATTTGTTTACATTGATGTGAAAGCTTGTATCAGTAGAAACCTCCTTTCCTGACCATAAATAAAATTAGTATCACAGGGGAAAATCACATGGAGTGTAATTTAAAACATTCTTGATCCAATAAATGTGAAACAAATACTGTAGTAAGGAGGAAAATAAATTAGCTCTTCTCTGAAGCTTCATGTACGTACAGTGGACCCTCGCTATTCGAACACTCCAAACTCGCCCTTTTATGTAAGTGCTTTTATAAGTGTATTTTTGGGGGTCTGAAACGGACTAATCTAATATACATCATTCCTTATGGGAATAAATTCGTTTGGTAACAGCACTTTAACAGCATACTGGAATGAAGAATGTTCTTAAGTCGGGGGTCCACTGTATATGGAAAGCAGTAATACAGTGGACTCCTGGTGTTCGTGATTAATTCATTCCAGAATGCTGTTCAAGTGCCGTTACCAAACGAATTTGTTCCCATAAGGAATAATGTAAATTAGCTTAGTCCTTTTAGACCCCCAAAAATACACTTACAAAAGCACTTGCATAATTGTTCGAGTTTGGAGCAGTACGAACACCGGGGGTCCACTGTATATATATCACTCAGTGATGATTTATATAGCCTCTAGCCTGTGAAGCATGCAATAACACTAAGATATGGGCAGGAAAATAAAAGGCCACAAGGAAGATAAAACAAACATATGGGACAAGGAAGTTAAGGAAATGGAATGAACACTACACAGTTTAACATTAGAAATGTCTGGGATAACAAAACAAGTAACAGGAAAATGCATCTGCCTAAATATTCATAATTAAAAAGTAACTTGAGTGTAAAGGAAGAAAGTTTAAAGTGAACATAAATAAGAATAAGGTGATGAAGGTATCAAATTATTTAGATAAGGAAAAATTGTATATCAGATTGGAGGGAGGGGGTATGGAAGAAGTGAATATGTACAGATATTTGGGAGTAGACTTGTCAGTGGAAGAGTTTATGAAGGACAAGGTAAACCATAAAATCTATGAAGGAAAAAAGGTGGGTGGCGCATTGAGGTATCTGTGGAGACATGAACGTTATCTATGGAGGCAAAGAAGGGAATGTAAGAGAATAGTGGTACCAACACTTATATGGGTGTGAATGTTGCAGCATGGGTTGTAAATGTTGCAGCAAGAAGGAGGCTGGAGGCAGTGGAGATGTGTCTAATTGCAATGTGTGGCATGAATATTATGCAGAGAATTCGTAGTGTGGAAATTAGGAGTTGTGGAGTTACTAAAAGTATTATTCAAAGGGCTGAGGGGGATTGTAGAGGTGGTTTGGTCATTTAGAGAGGATGGAGCAAAATAGGATGACTTGGAGGATGTATAAATCTGTAGTGGAAGGAAGGAGGGATAGGGGGTCATCCTAGGAAAGGATGGTTTTATGTGCAATGGGTTTGGATGTACAGCAGGCATGTGTGAGTGTGTTAAATAGGAGAGTGGAGACAAATGGTTTTTGGGACTTGACGAGCTGTTGGATTGCGAGCAGGGTAATATTTTGTGAAGGGATTGAGGAAAACTGGTTAACTGGACTGAAGTCCTGAAGGTGGGAAGTACAATGCTTGCACTTTAAAGGAAGGATTTGGGATATTTCCTGTTTGGAGTGACATCTGAACCGTCGTATTTGTGTGCCTCTGCAAAGACTGTGATTATGTGTGTATGATTTTGAAAGGGTCTTTTTTTTGGGTCACCCTGCCTCGGTGGGAGACAGCCAGTGTGTTGAAAAAGAGTAAATAAATTAATGATGGCAAGCTTATAAAAATAATTAGATTAGTACTGTATCTTAAAATATATGTACACTATGTGAGCATTATTGTTTATTGATGAAGCATTTATAGCAAGTCTTTATACATCAGCTGCTTGTCTGATAGCTTCTTTTAATGATGTTAGTAACATAGGCATTATTATTGCAACCTAACAATAGTTTTTAATGCAAGTGCACAAACAGAGTATAGTATAGTACTCACTCTTAACACAGTGCTTACTACATCCTCAATGATCATACTATTTAACAAAAATGATTTTCCTAGTTTGTATATAAAGTACTGTATAGAGCTGCTCATCATAAAATCAGTATTTCAGTGTGGCTAGGACAGTTGGATGTGTGACTGGCATGAGACTTGAAAAGTGATTTTTTTTATTGTATACTGTGGACTGCACAGTGGGTTCCCTTCTTTGGGCTCTCACTTCCTACATTTTTACTGAAATTTCTTTTAATATCTGCTCCTCATCCCCTTTACACTAATGGCATCTCCCCAGATTCATTATCATCATCATTGTATTTTAGGGGAAGTGCTCAATCTATAGGGATCATGCATCTGGGGAATGGGAGGATAAGTCCAATTCACTGGATCAACAGCCCTTCAGCATCAAGAAACATCTCTTGAGGGGTTCCCAGATTCTTCAGTAAAGACCTCTTTGAATCTTTAATTCAATTCTTGTCATACCTCCATATTTTCTAGTTTACCTAATTTACCCTTACTGTCCTTTTCTGTCTTATGGGCTATACATCCAATTCCATTTTAGCCTATTCCTATGTTATTTTTTAATTTTATTTTTTCTGTTTCCTTCTTATCCCTAGCATAGTCATTCCTAGCTTTTCTGCTTGGTTCCCAGTTTTCTGCTGTTCCTGTCTGTGACATGAATCTCTAATTCTAGCTTCAATTCTATAGTTATCTCTGCTGTTATTTGGGTACTGGTGGTAAGAGTTCCAGTGGGTCATCCAAGTTCCATGCATATGGCCCACAGAGATTGCTACCTCTCCAGGTCAAGTCAGTTGCCTGACAGTGGTCACCAACTGGTGATGCAGTCTGGGTGCTTAAGCTAAATACAAAAGAGGAAATCTAGGCAAATGGAGACTAACTGAACTGAAAATGTGTCAGTCCTTATTGGACTGAAAAAAAAATGCTTAATTGTAAGCTGACTACATTCCTAGTAAGTCAACAGGCCCCAACACAGAAATAAGTTCATTTTTGAAAAACACACCAGATAAATTAATGTACTGCAGTGTATGTAATACGTTTTTGTATAGGAGAGGAGTTACAATAGTGAATTGAGCCCCTAAATTTTTATTTACCTTACACTTAGATTATGAAATACAATGATGGTTAAGAATAAGACAGTGTACCAGGCTACTGTAACTAAAAGACATGCAAGATAGTATTGTGAAAGAATGTAAAAAATGAAGATGATCATTGAGAATATATATGCTATTCTTTCAGAAGAACAGCTACAAAAGAACACTCACGGCACCGACCGCAAGTCTCAGAAGTTTGAACTTGGGGATGATTCGATCTTTTTCTAAATGTGGCTGTACTCCATCCACAAAACCTCCATGCATGTGCTTCCAAGATTTCCAAACAGATCCTGAACAGACTATCTGAAGTCCATCTTCTGAAGCAAACAGATCCTGAGGGTTAAATAAAGTTATATAAGAAAAATTATTATTAAATCTGTTCACAAAAAAATATAAAATATGGATAAAAAATAGTCCAAAAATCAAATACAAAATGGCTTCTTTAGCTAAAGAATGCAAGTTATGAGCAAACTAAACAAAATGCCTTCATGGGCTGACAGGAAAAGAAGACCCATGATGCACATATTAAGAACACTCACAAATTTTAACTTCACCTAGTTCAGAAATTAAATTGGTGGTTTTTAAGCTAACTTGGAGTCCCTGATCATGAATATGAGCTTGTTTAGTCTTTATTACTTACTTTTTTTTTTTTAAACCTATGATCAACATTTTGGCTATTTAAGGTTGAAGAACCACATGATGTGTGTTAAATAATAATCGTAGATATTTTTCTTAATGCAAGTTCATTACATATATGCATAAAAAGAAATTTCCTTAGTCCTACAAACATTTACATCCCAGTTTTCAGGCTTGTTTGCTTGTGTTCAGTATCTCTTGTACCAGTATCCAGCAGTAGTTAGCCATCAAACCGAGTATCAGGTTTCCCTGATATCTCTTCTCCATGATGGCTGTCTTGGTAAAATCACTTACTGTGGGATTCTATTTCACAAACTAGTATATACATATCGTACCATATTGAAAAAGGCAAAACCTAAATTCATTGATTTGAATCTCAGTCATCCCCAAAAGTAAGCTTAGAAAGTACGTACATAAGCTTTTTATAACGTGAGCTGAAAGCTTATTGCCCTTTGACCAAAGTGTAATTTTAACTGATGCTCTTCCTTAGATCAAATCTTATTCCCAGGCTCCATATAACCCCTACAAGCTTAGTGCATTACATGAATGTAATAATAATATATCAGAAACTGTTCCTATTTGAACTTTTTATAGGTACAGTGGACTCTCGCTATTCGAACACTCCAAAACTCACCCTCATTCCAGAATGCTGTTCAGTGCTGTTACCAAACGAATTTATTCCCATAAGGAATGATGTAATTAGATTAGTCCATTTCAGACCCCCAAAAATACACTTATAAAAGCACTTACAAAAATAAACTTACATAAAAGGGTGAGTTTTGGAGTGTTCGAATAGCGAGGGTCCACTGTATATGACAAACAATCTGGCATGTATGTATGTATGTATGTACAGTGGTACCTCGAGTTACGATGGTCCCCAAAATCGCCCTTTTATGTAAGTTTATTTTTTTAAATGCTTTTGTAAGTATATTTTTGGGGGTGTAAAAGGACTAGTCTATTTTACATTATTCCTTATGGGGATAAATTCGTTTGGTAATGGCACTTGAACAGCATTCTCGAACGAAAAAATATCATAACTCGAGGTACCACTGTATGTCAATAGACACTTCCTAATGGTTAGGTTCAAATTTTCCCTAAAACTATGATATTGTATAATTGAACTGCTATAACATGTTCAGGCAGTGTTCTTCGATTTTTATTTTAAGCTTCTTGTTTTACATTTTTTTTTTTTTTAGATTCTTCAAGTAGGCTTTCCATATTTTTGGACCTTGTACAGGTGGGCCCTATTTTACAGTGCTTCGGTTTATGGCATTTCACTAATGCAGAAGTTTTCAATTACAGTGGAACCTCGGTTTTCATCATTAATTTGTTCCAGAAAGTCTGACGAAAACCGAATTCGACGAAAACTGAAGAAATATTTCCCATAAGAAATAATGTAAATCCAATTAATCCGTTCCAAACACCCAAAAGTATTAACAAAAAATACATTTTATAGAGAATAACTATAGTTTTACATACAGAAAACTGATAAATAAATATAAATGACTAATGAAATGGATAAATGAACATTTAATATCACTTTTACCTTTATTGAAGAGACTTGTTGGCGTATGGAAGACGTGAGGAGGGAAGAGGGAGGAGGAGAGGTTATTGGTTGGAAGGGGAATCCCCCTCCATAAGGACTTCAGGTATCAAGTCCCTATCTGGGGTTACTTCCCTTTTGTCTAACTGGCACTGGACCCCTGTCACGCAAAAAATCTGTCCAGAGAGATGTGTTTCTGGCGTCTCTAAGATTTGCCTAAAATGGTACAAGGCATTGTCATTGAACTTGTTGCAGACACTGCTTGCAACAGCTTCGTTAGGGTGATATTTCTCCACAAAACTTTGCAACTCACTCCACTTTGCAGACATGTCCTTAATCACTGAAGGAGGCACATTCTCCCATCTCTTCCTCCTCCTCTGAAGCAATTTCCTCAGCTGCAGTATGTTGCTGTTCCAGTTGAAGGTCTTGCAGCTCTTCAGTGGTTAGCTGTTCCCTGTGGTGTCCAACTCTTCCACTTTCGTACTTTGCTATGAGTTCTTTCTTGAATTCTATCGTGTTTCTCGCCTTCTTTATCAAAGGGCTGGCACTCGGAACTTTCTGATACATTTGGTACGGTGGACAGACTGAAACCGAGGTGATGAACAAAATTTTGACGAAAAGAGTCGTCAACAACCGAATTCAATGAAAACCAGGGCAAACAAAAATCGAGGTTCCACTGTATACCCATTCTTCATTTATTCAGACTTCCTACAATAAATATATTCACCACCCAATAAGCTAAGGACGAAAATATTTTAAGGCAAGTAATGTGTGTGTATGTACTGTAGATGTATGTTTTAGGCCTAGCTTTATTGCTCATTTAATATATGATAGTGTAAAAATGTTATCAGGCTTTTATATGCATTTGAAAGTGAAATAAGGCTATGTTTCACTTTACAGCAGTAGTCCAGAACCTAACCTGCTGTATAAGTGGGGCCCTCCTGTATCTGAATTGAGTTTCTGCTTTGAGTGAATCATACATGTGGGATATCAAACAGGGGTTTCTATGTTGTATTGTGCTTACACGGTCTTTTATAGCCCTCCAAGAAGAGTTAGGGTCTATCCTGGTACAGTATTATTATTCCAGTTCTTGGAAACATGGAGTAAACATTAGCATGTATGAACAGGCTGCATGAAGAATAAAAAGGAACAATACTGTGACTGGAATACTGTATGTTCTGCCCCTAATGCCATGGCATGCCAGTGGCTCTCCTTGCATTACAGTTTTATAATTGTAAAGTAAATAAATTTGTATTTCTTTGAGATTACATAGGTATCGTAGTTACAATGTAAATGAGTGCAAGGAAGCCACTGCATGCACTTGCATTAGGACACATATTCTAGTAACTACCAATCATGTACACTTAGTAACATGCATCTAAATAAATATTATTTTATTGTATTGTAGGAGTATGTTTTATAGCATTTTTTCTTATAGCACTTTTTTTTTTTAACTTTTTTTTTTTGTTAATCCTTTAAATTCTATTTTTTAAGTATAAATCACTCAAATTTATTACTATATATAAATGATTCAGTATTTACAACCTTCACCTTTTTAAACCCATAACACATTCTCTTAATTCAGTAGACATTTTTAATTCATATTACTGGTCAGTCCATGGCTGTAGCCTCTGGGGAGGGCCACTACCCCTTCCCTAGAATTTTTATGCAAAAAGTTAAATATGGGTATTGTATGTGTAATAAATAATTAGGTAATGTTAAACTTTTTTTTAATTCAATGGCCAAGGCAGTGACCTAGTATTCACTTGTCATCTCTTCAGAGGTATGATGACATCAAGATCACAATCTCAATGTAAACTTGCAATGAAATAAAAATTTGTATTTGTAAGATCAAATTAGCCTCCAACTACAACATCCCCACACCTCCTGAGTGAATGCACTGCCCTTCCCAATTCCAAGACTCAAGTCCAGCTAACCAGTTTTCCCAAATCCCTTCATAAGTTGCCTTGCTCATGCTCCAACAGCATGTCCATTAAAAATCACTTGTCTCCATTCATTCCTATCTAACACACTCGCACAAAGCCTGCTGGATACTCAAGCTCCTAAAACTCAAAGCCTCATGTTATAATAAACTAAAGTTTGCCTACAGTATAATTTAGTGGTACAGCCTCTCCTCACTTAGCGATGTACTCGTTTACCGATGCCTCAAACTTACGATGGGCTCTGATCAGTATTCATGCCTAAATAATGTACGTATATTATTCTGTCTCAAACACGCTGGATAACAGGTATATCTAGCTACTTCTACTTACACTTTAGGTCACACTACAGAGGCATGCACATGCATATATATACATGCACACATCTAGGTTTTTCTTCTTTTTCTTAATAGCTCTTGTTCTTTTTATTTTCTCTAGTGTCCATGGGGAAGTGGAAAAGAATCTTTCCTCCATAAGCCATGCGTGTCGTATGAGGCGACTATAATGCCGGGAGCAATGGGCTAGTAACCCCTTCTCCTGTACACATTTACTAAAAAAGAGAAAAACTTCATAAAACTGGGTTGTTTGAATGTGTGTGGATGTAGTGCAGATAAGAAAGAGATGATTGCTGATGTTATGAATGAAAAGAAAGTTGGATGTCCTGGCCCTAAGCGAAACAAAGCTGAAGGGGGTAGGAGAGTTTCAGTGGGGAGAAATAAATGGGATTAAGTCAGGAGTATCTGAGAGAGTTAGAGCTAAGGAAGGGGTAGCAATAATGTTGAAGGATCAGTTATGGAAGGAGAAGAGGGAATATAAATGTGTAAATTCAAAGATTATATGGATTAAAATAAGGGTCAGATGCGAAAAGTGGGTCATAATAAGCGTGTATGCACCTGGAGAAGAAAGGAGTGCAGAGGAGAGAGAGAGATTTTGGGAGATGTTAAGTGAATGTATAGGAACTTTTGAACCAAGTGAGAGTAATTGTGGTAGGGCACCTAAATGCTAAAGTAGGAGAAACATGCAGAGAGGGTGTGGTAGGTAAGTTTGGGGTGCAAGGTGTAAATGATAATGGGAGCCCTTTGATTGAACTTTGTATAGAAAGGGGTTTAGTTATAGGTAATACATATTTTAAGAAAAAGAGGATAAATAAGTATACAAGATATGATGTAGGGTGTAATGACAGTAGTTTGTTGGACTATGTATTGGTAGATAAAAGACTGTTGAGTAGACTTCAGGATGTACATGTTTATAGAGGGGCCACAGATATATCAGATCACTTTTTAGTTATAGCTACAGTGGGAGTAAAAGGTAGATGGGATACAAGGAAAATAGAAGCAGTAAGTAAGAGAGAGGTAAAGCTTTATAAACTAAAAGAGGCAGCAGTTAGGGTAAGATATAAACTATTGGAGGATAGATGGGCTAGTGAGAGTGTAGGCAATAGGGTCGAAGATGTATGGGGTAGATTTAAAAATGTAGTGTTAGTGTTCAGCAGAAGTTAGTGGTTACAGGCGAGTGGGTGCGGGAGGGAAGAAGAGCGATTGGTGGAATGATGTAAAGAGTGTAGTAAGGGAGAAAAAGTTAGCATATGAGAGGTTTTTACAAAGTAGAAGTGATGCAAGGAGGGAAGAGTATATGGAGAGAAAGAGAGAGGTTAAGAGAGTGGTGAAGCAATGTAAAAAGCACAAATGAGAGAGTGGGTGAGATATTAACAAATTTTGTTGAAAATAAGAAAAAGTTTTGGAGTGAGATTAATAAGTTGAGGAAGCCTAGGGAACAAATGGATTTGACAGTTAAAAATAGGAGAGGAGAGTTATTAAATGAGAGTTAATATCGGGAAGATGGAGGGAATATTTTGAGGAGTTGTTAAATGTTGATGAAGATAGGAAGCTGTGATTTCGTGTATAGGGCAAGGAGGAATAACATCTTGTAGGGGTGTGGAAGAGCCAGTTGTGAGTGTGGGAAAAGTTCGTGAGGCAGTGGGTAGAATGAAAGGGGGTAAGGCAGCTGTGATTGATGGGATAAAGATATAAATATTAAAAGCAGGTGGGGATATAGTTTTGAGTGGTTGGTGCTATTATTTAATAAATGTATGGAAGAGGGTAAGGTACCTAGGGATTGGCAGAGAGCGTGTATTGTTCCTTTGTATAAAGGCAAAGGGGACAAAAGAGTGCAAAAATTATAGGGTAATAAGTCTGTTGAGTTATAGGTAGTAGGTTGGTAGACAGCAACCGCCCAGGGAGGTACTACCTTCCTGCCAAGCGAGTGTAAAACAAAAGCCTGTAATTGTTTTACATGATGGTAGGATTGCTGGTGTCTTTTTTCTGTCTCATAAACATGCAAGATTTCAGGTATGTCTTGTTACTTCTACTTACACTTAGGTCACACTACACATTCATGTACAAGCATATATATACACACCTCTGGGTTTTCTTCTATTTTCTTACTAGTTCTTGTTCTTATTTCCTCTTATCTCCATGGGGAAGTGGAACAGAATTCTTCCTCCGTAAGCCATGCGTGTCGTAAGAGTCTACTAAAATGCGGAGCAAGGGCTAGTAACCCTTCTCTGTATACATTACTAAAGTTAAAAGAGAAACTTTTGTTTTTCTTGGGCCACCCCACCTTGGTGGAAACGCCGATTTGTTGAAAGAAGAAAGAAGTCTGTTGAGTGTACCTGGTAAAGTGTATGGTAGAGTTATTATTGAAAGAATTAAGAGAAAGACAGAAAGCAGGATAGCAGATGAACAAGGGTGCTTTAGGAAAGGTAGGGGGTGTGTAGACCAAGTGTTTACAGTGAAACATAGGTGAACAGTATTTGGATAAGGGTAAAGAGGTTTTTGTGGCATTTATGGATTTGGAAAAGGCATATGATAGGGTGGATAGGGGGGCAATGTGGCAGATGTTGCAGGTGTATGGAATAGGAGGTAGGTTACTGAAAGCAATGAAGAGTTTTTATGAGGATAGCGAGGCTCAGGTTAGCGTGTGTAGGAGGAAGGGGGACTATTTCCAAGTAAAAGTGGGCCTTAGACAAGGATGTGTGATGTCACCGTGGTTGTTCAATATATTTATAGATGGGGTTGTAAGAGAAGTGAATGCGAGGGTCTTGGCAAGAGGTGTGGGGTTAAAAGATAAAGAATCAAATACAAAGTGGGAGTTGTCACAGTTGCTTTTTACTGATGACACTGTGCTTTTGGGAGATTCTGAAGAGAAGTTGCAGAGGTTGGTGGATGAATTTAGTAGGGTATGTAAAAGAAGAAAATTGAAAGTGAATATAGGAAAGAGTAAGGTGATGAGGATAAAAAGATTAGGTGACAAAAGATTGGATATCAGATTGGAGGGAGAGAGTATGGAGTAGGTGAATGTATTCAGATATTTGGGAGTGGACATGTCAGCAGATGGGTCTATGAAGGATGAGGTGAATCATAGAATTGATGAGGGGAAAAGGTGAGTGGAGCACTTCGGAGTCTGTGGAGACAAAGAACTTTGTCCATGGAAGTAAAGAGGGGAATGTATGAGAGTATAGTTATACCAACACTTATATGGGTGTGAAGCATGGGTGATGAATGTTGCAACGAGGAGAAGGCTGGAGGCAGTGGAGATGTCGTGTCTGAGGTCAATGTGTGGTGTGAATATAATGCAGAGAATTCAGAGTTTGGAAATTAGGAGGAGGTGCGGGATTACCAAAACTATTATCCAGAGAGCTGAGGGGTTGTTGAGGTGGTTCGGACATGCAGAGAGAATGGAACGAGACAGAATGACTTCAAGAGTGTATAAATCTGTAGTGGAGGGAAGGCAAGGTAGGGGTCGGCCTAGGAAAGGTTGGAGGGAGTGGGTAAAGGAAGTTTTGTGTGCGAGGGGCTTGGACTTCCAGCAAGCATGTGTAAGCGTATTTGATAGGAGTGAATGAAGACAAATGGTTTTTATACTTGACGGTTTGGAGTGACAAAGTAACATTTATGAAGGATTCAGGGAACGCAGGCCGGACTTGAGCCCTGAGATGGAGTACAGTGACCCCAGAGTTTAACCGAATCGTACATTATGTAGTATAATTGTAAGTGCTTGTGGAAAAGTATTTGGGGCTGAAAAGACTACTACGTGAAATTTCCTAAGGAAAATTCTCGTAATGCACTTGAGCAGACTTCAGGGGAAGTTACGAAACTGGGGTCCACTGTACAGTGTCTGCACTCTGAAGGAGGGGTATTAATGTTGCAGTTTTATAACTGTAGTGTAAAGCACCCTCTGGCAAGACAGTGATGGAGTGAATGATGGTGAAAGTTTTTCTTTTCGGGCCACCCTGCCTTGGTGGGAATCGGCCGATGTGCTAATAAAAAATAAAAAAATTAGAGCTGATTTCCTCTATTCTGTTTATTACAATATACAGTACACTACTGTATAAACATTAAAAATATACCAGAAATGTTATAAATGGTGCAAAGGTGATATTAAAACAACATCAAAGGTAGCCGACACAAACCCACTATGTACCATTATAGTATGCTCCTCACCTAGTGACGAATTCCTTTACCGACATGGTCTTAGGAACAGAACTCCGTCGTTAAGTGAGGAGAGGCTGTATTAGGCTATTTATGCCCACACATTAGGCCTATTCTCCATGGGAAGTGGAATAAAATTCTTCCTCTGTAAGCCATGTGTCATAAGAGGCGACTAAAATGCCGGGAGCAAGGGGCTAGTAACCCCTTCTCCTGTATACATTGCTGAAGTTAAAGAGAGAAACTTTCATTTTTCTTTTTGGGCCACCCTGCTTCAGTGGGATACAGCCAGTGTATTGAAAGATTAGGCCCTATAGAACTGGGCCCTAAGTTGATGTTAACCGACTGACAGCTTATTTGAGTGTAACCTCCCCTGCTTTTCCTGAGAATTTACTCTGGCTATGGGCCTGCCAGCACTCTATAATACTGTATGTACTTATATTTACTCTTAGTGTCGTGCTCTTTATCAGTAGTTTTCTGACTATTACTTAACATTTCATTAATTTTCACTTTCATCTTGCCCTTAGTTCTATCTTTCTATTTATTAATAATACAACAGTGCACTATATTGTAATAACCCAGAATCCTCCCAAATATCACTTACTGGGTGCATATTCCTTGAGAGAGCAGAAATGTGACGACCCAGAGCATAGCCAGCATCATAGAGTATGTGAGCACACATGGCATCTCCATCTTCTGCTCCTTCACTGATCTTGGCAGTCAAGCTTGCAAATTTGGCCTTTTGAAATGTTGTGTAAATATGCTCCAGCATTCCAAATCTGAAATGAATGGATTATTTTTAGGACATCTCCAAAAGATGTTTTACACCGAATTAATTTCTTTATTCACAATAAAATCAGTATGTTTGTGTACATTTGTTGTAAGAGTAATTAATAATTACTTAAAATAATGTAATTTAAACTAGAAATTTTGAAAACGACATGAATTAAAATTAAGCTAGTTCAGTACTGTGTAATGCAACTGTTATCCAGAATATTCACAAAACTGTGAAATCTCATTTTGTAAACTAGCATGCAGGGTATATGAGTCACACTTGCTATGGGTCCAGAGTTTGCATTAGGATTTCTGTGATAAATGTTCAAGCAACAGTTGAACTTTTTATATCCAAGTGTGAACATTTGTATGTTCAAGATCTTTCAGAGTGCCCATGGATATGGACAATTACCATGCCATACATTTATGACTCACTATTTTATCTCTTCCATACATACATTTGTGTCTCGCTATTTCATCTCTTCCATACATACTGTGCATACATATACAGTGGACCCTCGGTTAACGAATACCCTGGAAATCGTACAATTATGTAAGTATAATATTGTAAGTGCATGTGGAAGTGTATTTTTGGGGGTCTGAAATAGACTAACCTACATGACATTATTTCTTAAGGACGTAAATTCGTTCGGTAATGGCACTTGAGCAGGCTTCTGGGATGAAGTTTTTTCGTTAACCGAGGGTCCACTGTATAGACACCCATGCACAAGTCAAGTGCTGGAGATGTGAAGTACAGTGCCTGTACTCTGAAGCGAGGGGATGTGGATAATATTACAGTTCTGAGGGTTATTTGAATTGTGATATTCATGTACTTTAGGCATGACATCTATTTTATGAGCAAGAGTTAGTGTTTCCATCCTTGAGTAGGGATCCCATTCATCCAGGTTTAGGGGTTTCTCAGAGCTCTGTCCCAGTGTCCTACTGAATTTGGTTTAAGATGCCAAATATCCCAGGTGACATAATAAAATACAACAGGAACATTTTGAATGTCTCACAGATAAGTCACCTGACCAGACATCGGCTGGCAACACTGGGTGCACAGTAAGCCGATTGGCTGGCAATGTGACCTATGACAAGTGAGTTATCAGTATCTTTGTTTACTTCAGTGTTGCCAGACATACAATTAAAGTTGTAAGCATCCGACTGTTTTGGCTTCTTTCATACCAACTTAAATTGGGCCAAGTTAAATAAATCCTAATTGTTAAAACTCATTACAATGGTATATTGTGTTCAGATATTTTTTTATACATATACCCAAAGACCAAAAAGCTGTTAGAGAAAATCCATTCTACTAGTAAATGTAAATACAATGCTACAGTCAGCAGTGTTGAGAGAAAACATCTGGAGGAGGAGAGTCATCAACCAGCCACTAACATGATAGACCACAAGAGTGCAGTGTTGTAGAATGAGGAATGGAAATGAAGAAAAAACTGAAATGGTCTAGTTTAAGTAGTAACCTTATTCCTATTACTTTATTTTTTGTAACTGTGTAATTTTATCTGAGTTATCTCAATGTTGTAATCACAAATTATTACTCTGCTATTTTTACTGAATGATGAGCCTTCCAATTAAATTTTATTAAGTGTGCTAGTTTTTTATTTAAAAAATGTAAACTATCCTTGAGTCACTACCTTGGTGGAAACTAGCCGATGTGTTTAAAAGAAAAGAGGGAGGAAGGGAGGAGGAAGGAGAAGGATGACAAAATTAATCCCCTGTATGAACCTTTCACATGAAGATTAAAAGCACAAAACTTGTGTACAAACTATAAAAAAGCAGAGAATAAAAAGCGAATATGACTGAGGTACAGTATACAAATGGAAGATAGTAATAAATACATGGGATATCAATGATCCATTGAGTATCATAGTGCAGGGAGAGATTATGGAGAAAGTGGATGTGTTAAGACATTTAGGAGTAGACATGTTAACATTTAAGTCTGTGATAGACAAGGTGGAAATAAAGTGGGTGGTGTGTTGAAGCATCTGTGGAAAGAAAAATGATCTATGGAGGCAAAAAAAAAAAACCAGAATATACTAGAGTATAGTGTTACCAACACTTTTACATTAGTGTGAGGCAGGAGTTTTGAATGATGCAGTGAGAATGTCATGTTTTAGAGCAATGTGTGGTGTAAATATGCTGAGAATTTGAAGAATAGAAATTAGAATGCAATATGGAGTAACTAAGAGTATAATTCAAAGGGCTGAGGAGGAAATCTTGAGGTGGTCTGGGCATGTCAGGAGGATGGAGAGTGATAAGAGAATTTATAAATCTGGGGTGGAAGGTAATAGGGGTAGGGGGGCATCCCAGGAACATTTGGAGTGAGGGGGGTTAAAAGAGGCTTAGAGTTTTAGGGGCTTGAGCACCCAGGAAACTGGTGCAAGTGTGTTAGAAGTGAATGGAGACAAGTGGTTTTTAAATGGCTGTGTGCTGTTGGATGTGAGCAAGATAACTTTTATGAAAGGATTCAGGGAAACTGGTTAGCTGGACATAAGTCATGTAGGAGGGGTGGGGATGATGCTGTCAGAATGTAATCTGAATTGTGATGTCAACACATTTTTGATCATCCTGCCTTGCCATTGAGATAAAAAAAACAATAAGTACATGTACAGGTTATAGTGCTAAACACATCTAGTACTTATGAAGCTCATAATGATGGATACAGATTGGACAGATTCAAATTTGGAAAGAGTATACAAAAGCATTGGTTTGACAATTCTGTAACTGTAGAAGTGGAACAAACCAGCAAGTAGCATTAATAAAATATGATTAGATTAGATTTTGCCACCGAAGTGGCTAGTTAATTGTGCACCCCATATCTATCCTGTGGATGGTAGTGCAAGAGCATGTGGATACACAAAAGGCCTAGGAACTAGGCCCCAAAAGGGTTAACAATTGTACATTTGGATTTATATCTACAGTTCACTTATCTGTTACAACCCTAAATTTGCTTAGTATATCTGGTATCTTATTTTCATTAATAAGATATCTTGACATGTCACATAGGTTATTATACTGTATCTCTGTATTCCTCAATAACTGGACAATTAAGCAGTGTTCAAGACAGTGACCATATGCCTGATCACATAATTTGCATTTAGTTTGATCATCTGTGTTTCTCCCAAACTGCCAGAAGTACTTTTAGCCAAGCCTAAGCCCGGCCACTACAACATCAGTCAGTCTGTTCAAATTGCTCCATAAACATACTTATCTATGTTCATGTTATCATAGTGGGTTATAGATCTACTCAGGCTTCTAACTGCATTCCTATAGCAATCATTTTCATTATTTACTTCTCTCCTAATATTATTCCTAATGCTAGACACAGATATACCAAAATTATATTCTACATTCTCCTGGGTACTCTTCTTGGCTAATATATCAACCTTATCATGAAGGAGTAATCCAATGTGTGATGGGATCCATAGCAATTGTACATTAATTCCTTTGTCCCGGATTTTTGAGTATCTATACCTGGTTTCTCCAATGAGCATGCTGTTAGTCATTATATGAGTCAAGAGCCTTCAGTGATGACAGAATCAATAATGATGATAGAGTCAAGCTCAGTGTCATAAGCTACCTTTAGTGCCATTAGGATTGCAAACAATTCAGTTTGCAGTGTAGACACCCAATTGTTACTTATGCCTAGTTCAACAAATTTATTATTGTTCTTAACTAGGGAGGTGGCTACAAGAGCAGATGCAGCCCTGCCAGAAGACTCCTGTTTAGATCCATCAGTGTATATAACTTGTGATAACTTATTACTACCATCTAGGCGAGAAATTTCTTCTTGAGCAGTTGCTTTAACAAGTGATTTAAGGAAGGGATTACTAGCAATGAGCTTCTTGGGAGGGACTTGCAGGTATGTGATATTAAATTAACACATCTTCCATGGAGGGGTGAATATGAGAGGCTTTAAAATTACATTTAGTAAATACAGAAGATTGAAGGTAAGACTGTCCTGCTACTTCACATGGACTAGTAAACTGACTGTACTACTACAATTTTCATTGTATAACTCACCTATCCTTCAGGTCAAAGTGGCTGAAAACAATGTTGCGTAGTTTTGCAGTACAACATGGTGGATCTATCAAATTATCTTCTTCGTCGAACAGAATTTTAACAGCTCGGGCAGCAATCCAGTAAGCTGGCGGTTAATTTTAAACTTAATTTTTATATTCCATCAAGTTCTTTCTACATTAAATATATGTATACATAAATAATTACTATACATAAAAAAACCTCTGTTTTTGTAGACAAAATGAAAAACAGTGATGCTAAATTCTGGATTTACTGTAATATAAAATGCAAAACAATAGTGATTTATTTTTGACACTGTAGTAGCTATAATTTCTTACCTCCTCCTTCATCACCAAGCATATGTCCCCAGCCACCACAGCGGAAGGTTTGGCCATCTGGATTAAGCAGCAGAGCATTGCTCCCAGTTCCACTAATCAACACAATTCCACCTTGAAAGGGTAAGTTCTTCATGGAAAGCTTCATTACATTTATGTATTAGGAAAAAACTAAAAAACAATTCATATGTACACCACAACATAATTTTGCTTTAGAGCCACCTTCGATGCAGTCTTACTTTGATTTTTTAACAAAAACTAACATATTGCACCAACTCTGATTTAGAGTTTCTCTTGCGAGCTCTCCCCTACCCCCCTTAACTATCCTCAAACATGCCTGCCCCTCACTCACTCCTCACAGTTCTACTCCTGCACATCCTGCCCTGCAGTGCTTTTGGGTTTAGTGTTTAATTATATCATATATTGTTTTAGATATTGTTTTAGAGTATAATATTTCTGTTCTAATAATGAATGCCATTATTTTATAAAAAAAAAAAAAAAAAAAAAAAAAAAAAAAAGAATTTTCAAGAACAATATGTAGCCCAGATGGTATTTTAATTGCTTAAATGAGAAACTAATGGCTGCTATTTTGACATTTTTCTCTGTGATTGGCCCTTCTAGGCCTACCTCTAATTGCCTCAACTTATTCTTTGTTGTTGTCCTCATGTTGTGGTGATGCACAGGCACCATCTGGGACTTGTAAACCCCATATACACCCAGTTATTAACCATCTCTCCTTAGAGTCAACTTCCTCTTCTGTACTGGATTTTCTCTCTCCTGGCTCTCCTTGAGCTTGAAGATAGTCTTTCATCCTTCCTGTTCTAGGTTTCCTGATGGTGATATCTTTTTCCTGCCCCTGTTGTTCTCCTGTGTAGTCCACTCTGGCATCATGACAGATGAATAAAAAACACTATGGACAGTAAACCATTTCATTTAATGACATTTTACTTTTGATGGAGCCTTGTTGTTTACTGCTTAAGATACTTTTCATGATAGGTGCTTCTCTCCAATCTCAAACTTTGTGGTGTCCCCACGAGTTTACTGGTTTTCCAAGAAAATTAACAAATGTCTGACTTTCACATGGCCTCTCCAAAGGTAAATCCCTACCTTTGTTCATCATCAGCTTCAGCATTTGAAGAGGAATTACTCATGGCTGCTTACTATACCTTGGTTATTGCTCAGGTTCTGGTGTTCTTTCAGAGACATACACAATGATATCCACAAAACTTTCCTTGCAGTAAAACCTTGCAATTCTTCCTCGTCTCATTCAGCATTCAGACAACAGTGCCTCACAGCTGCCCCCTATAGTTTGGGTGTTTCCCTAAGCCTGTACCTATTTCAGGAACATATTTGTCATCACCAAAACTCTATCCAAGGAAACGCATGCTCCACTGGCTTACTGGGCTTCGTAGCCAGTTCTTCAACATCTACCGTGGGTCCCAGTTATTATTAAGGGTTCTGCACATTTGCTTTTCAGATTTCTGGAGTGTCCCACTGAGATTAGACTCTTATAGGACAGGTACTCCTTTACCAGAGATCATCCAAGCCACTATCAAATCCTTTTTCTTTCATAGTACATCCCTTATCCCCCATTTCCCAACATGAATACCCCAGAGTACCAAATATTAGCAGCCTGGCAAGGTGTTTAGGTCAGACTGATTTCTAGATAGTCATTGGTGGCCTTCCACATGTGCCAGTTATTTGTTATGGTGCCTTACATGAATGCACTCAGGTTTTTTCTGCCTAGCAGGATGATGATGCAGGGATTCTCTCTGCTATCACACCCTGACCAATTTGTTTTTTTAAGCAGTTTGGGTGAAAGGGCCCTTCCTCTACCTGACAGTTCCAGTCTCTGTAACTGGATCTCTGGAATCCCACCTCCCTTCAACAAGGAGAAACTCATTTCTGAGTTCAGGCCCAGCTCATCACAGATCCTCCTTCTCCACCAGCTGTTCTCTCCAAGTTATTAGAGGCTTTTAGACAAGCATATAAACCAACCTGTTCACCATCACCTTAACACCTACAATATAAATTATAAGTTTAGGATCTATAAGGTGATAATTAACTTGGATATCAATCTAAATTTACTGTAATCTGAACTTTGTGGTACATGTAGCACCAAAGATGATTCTTCCCTAAATTTTAATAGACAATAAAACTATTTCTTTGTGTAGTATACAAAATGTAGTTTACTTGTAATAAAATATCCTTAAGAACAAAGAAAGCCACTAGCATGCAGGTGCATTTCGGGAAGACTAATCCTAATGCTTACAGACTACTTAATATTTGACATACGTTACCGAATGGTAAAATTTTAATTATGCATTATAAAAAGAGAGGTAGCGAAAGTATTACAGTTAGTACAATTTACAAAAGAGGTATAGAAAAATATTACAAGGCAGGGTTTCTTTGGCAATAACAGGTAATGAATTCCAAATTTTCGTGCCTTTTATATGCATTGAGTTTTTACATAGTGTTAGATGGACACGGGGAACATCGAGGAGTGATCTGTGTCTAGTGTTATTGTCATGTGTCCTTTTAAAATTGGTAAGGAGAAGTTTGAGTGGTGGGTTAATATTTGCATAGTGTTCTATGTATGTAATAGGCACAGTAAAAAGTATGAATGTCTTGTATGGTGAGTAAGTTTAGGTTTTTGAATATTGGTGGAGTATGTTGTCTGGAGTGTGAATTTGTTATTCTAACTGCTGCCTTTTGTTGTGTTATTAGTGGTCTGAGATGAGTTATTGATGTAGAGCCCCATGTGCAGATTCCATAGGTGAGGTAGGGGTAAATGAGTGAGTGATATAGGGTAAGGAGAGCTGGTTGTGGAACATAGTACCGTATCTTGGATAGTATTCCCACGGTCTTTGAGACTTTCTTGGAAATTTGTTGTATATGTGTCTGAAATTTGAGGCCACTGTCAAGATGGATTCCTAAGAATTTTCCCTCTGAGTTTTGTGATAGGGGACCTATTTATCATTATGTTAAGTGGTGCGTTTGTAGCTCTGTTCCCAAACTGGATAAAATATGTTTTATCAATATTGAGAGTAAGTTTGTTGGT
This sequence comes from Cherax destructor, assembly GCA_009830355.1. NCBI lineage: Eukaryota > Metazoa > Arthropoda > Malacostraca > Decapoda > Parastacidae > Cherax > Cherax destructor. The sequence goes on along the minus strand of WNWK01001771.1, from coordinate 85,719 downwards.
CATCATCCAGGTAGATATTTTCTGCAATTCAGTATTTACAGTGTTGGCTAGTATGTCTGGGCTTGGGTGCGAGATAACGTATGTAGTGTCATCTGGAAAAAGTATGGGTTTGAGTAGTTGAGATGCATTTGGTAGGTCGTTAATGTAAATGAGAAAGAGTAGTGGGCCAAGAACACTTCCCTGTGGGACACCTACGGTAATAGTTTGCACGGTGGAGCTAGCTCCATTTGTGTACACATTTATTTGTGTACACATATTTACTGAATGCATTATTATTATCAAAGATAATTGCTAAACACCATAGGAGCTATGCAGCACCTAGTACCCTCTAGAGTGGTTCCTTAATGAGAGTGAAGGGCTCTTGATCCAAGGAATTAAACCTGCCCTTCTCTTTCTTGGATCAAACCTGAATGCCTCATTATCCCAGGCTCTCTATGAACCCTATAAATTTAGCACTCATGAGTGAATGTAATAACTAATACTAATAATAATGCACAACACCTGGGCAGTGATGGGTAATCAGATTTGATACAAAGGAGGAGAACAGCTCCAAGGTCTTGAAACGAGAGAATTCAACAGTATTGAAGGGATAGTGTGTGTAGATGGGAAATTCCAGTATATATATAAAATTAAGAGTTGGTAGCCTACCATTATGGCAAGCTGTAGCTATAGATCCCTGTGTGTCTGAGGCGACAACAATGTGCTTCGTCAAATTAGGGTATTGTTCCAAAATATCTTTCTCCATTTGTCGGTTGGCATCATCTTCCTCACAGCCACTCAAGCACAGACCCTGTAAACAAAAATGAAAAAAATCACAGAATATTGAAGATATAATAAGGTGAGTGGGAAGAAAAGGAGGCAGGATGTCTTGGGGTGGGAAGGAAGTGCTAAACCCATAGGGGTCATACAGAACTTGAGAATTGGGAAGCAATCATGTTCGATCCAAGGCAGGGGAGAACAAGTACAATTCCTTGGATACAAGAACCCTTACCAGCATCAAGGTACTTCCCTTGAGGTGATGGAATAAAAAGAGAAAGCAGAATACACAACAAAATAAATGCCACACAGAATATTACAAAAATATTACCGTATATTTTAGCAATGTATGCAGGAGGGCCTCACTTTATAGCACTTTGCTAATACAGCAGTTTCCAATTATACCCATTCTTCATTTATTCAGACTTCCTAAAGTAAATATATTCACCACTCACTAAGTACTAAGTCTTCTTCTTCTTTCAACACGTCGGCCATTTCCCACCGAGGCAAGGTGGCCCAAAAGGAAAAACGAAAGTTTCTCCTTTTACATTTAGTAATATATACAGGAGAAGGGGTTACTAGCCCCTTGCTCCCGGCATTTTAGTCGCCTCTTACGACACGCATGGCTTACGGAGGAAGAATTCTGTTCCACTTCCCCATGGAGATAAGAGGAAACAAGAACAAGAACTAGTAAGAAAATAGAAAAAAACCCAGAGGGGTGTGTACATGTATATGCTTGGACATGAATGTGTAGTGTGACATAAGTGTAAGTAGAAGTAACAAGACATACCTGAAATCTTGCATGTTTATGAGACAGAAAAAAAGACACCAGCAATCCTACCATCATGTAAAACAATTACAGGCTTTCGTTTTACACTCACTTGGCAGGACGGTAGTACCTCCCTGGGTGGTTGCTGTCTACCAACCTACTACCTATTAAGTACTAAGTACAGTACTAAAATATTTTAAGGTAGGTAATGTGTGTACTGTATGTATTTTTTAGGCCTAGGTCTACTGCTCACTTAATATATGATAGTAGTATAAACATGTTATCAGGTTTTTATATGTATTTGTAAAGTGAAAAAAAGAAGGGGGATATGTTTCACTTTGCAGTGATTTTCACTTTACAGCAGTAGCCTGGAAACTAACCTGCTGTATAAGCAGGGCCATCCTGTACTTTAATTTTATAAAGTTTAATGCATAACCACCTAAACTTGTTTAAATTCACGCATACCTTGCTAAAATATAAGATAATATTTTTATAATATTTTTTGGCTTAATTCATGAATTCATGTCTGCATAAATAACTCATTACAGCTGTAACCAGATATAAATATGTAAATACAGTGGAACTCCGGATTTCGTACACACCAAATATCGTATGTTTCGGATTTAGACCTCTTTTGGGTGAAATTTTGGTCCGGATTTCGTACCTCCACCCGGAAATCATACGTATGAGACGCGTCCTCGACAAGGATTTTGAAGGGTTTGAGGCTGACCCTGACGACCCTATGCCTGTTGTGGAATCTATTGTGTCTTTGGGGATGTCCATGGGGTTGGAGGTGAGTGGCCAGGATGTGGAAGAGTTGGTGGAGGACCACAGGGAAGAGGTAACCACTGAAGAGCTGCAAGACCTTCATCTGGAACAGCAACAGACGACAGCTGAGGAAATTGCTTCAGAGGAGGAAGAGAGAGGGGAGAAGGTGCCTTCTTCAGTGATTGAGGACATTTGTGCAAAGTGGAATGAGGTGCAAACTTGGGGAAAAATATCACCCTGACCAAGCTGATACAAGCCATATCTGCAACATATTCAGTGACAATACCTTGTCCCATTTTAGGCAAATCTTAAAGAGACGCCAGAAACAGAGCTCTCTGGACAGATTTTTAGTGCGACAGGGGTCCAGTGCCAGTAAAAGACAAAGAGGAAGTAACCCTGGATAGGGCTTTCATACTTTAAGTCCTTATGGAGGGGGATTTCCCTTCCAAACAATAAGCTCTCCTCTCTCTCCCCTCCTTGCCTTCTTCCATACGCCAACAAGAGTCTTCAATAAAGGTATGTAATAGCGATTTAAATCTTCATTTATCCATTTCATTAGTTCTTTATATTTATTTCATTGTTTTCTGTATGTAAAACTATAGTTATTCTTTAAGAAATGTATTTTTTGTTAATATTTTTGGGTGTCTGGAACGGATTAATTGTATTTACATTATTTGTTATGGGAAATATTACTTAGGTTTTTGTACATTTCGGATTTAGACCGACCTTCTGAAACGGATTAAGTACGAAATCCAGGGTTCCACTGTAGTTCATTACCACTGTAGCTTGTTTAGCAATCAAAACTTTGCAGTCCAGTCCCTGGACCCATTATGTGCCCCTGCAATCTTTTCACAACCACCCACAGGAAATTAACTACATTCAGCTTCTGTTATAATTCTTCCAAGCCTGATAATTACATTGTGGCAGTTTAGTTTAACATCTTTGATATGCATTATAAAGTTAATAAAGACAGCAAATGTAGTTCCTGTATTTAAGAACAGACAGGCAGGGGTATTAAACTATAGACGAGTTTATCTGACATGCATACCTTGCGGATCAGTTAAGGAAGATAGATAGGTGTCTGGATAGGCTAGAAAATCACTTATATTGTAAACTGTCTACTATAATTCTTACCTTTTAGCCTCAAAATCCCTTACTTAATTGCTCAATGAGAAATAGTTTACCAAATACAGTGGTCCCTCGGTTTTCGCTGAAAATTTGTTCCAGAATGCTGCTCAAGTGCCATTACCGAACAAATTTACTTCCATAAGAAATAATGTCACGTAGGTTAGTCTATTTCAGACCCCCAAAAATACACTTGCAACAGCACTTACGAAAATACACTTACATAAATGTTCGAGTTTGGAGATGCACGAAAACCGAGGGACCACTGTATAATATAGTACAAATGTTGAAACTTATATCTCATGTATCCTTATGTACCCTTGTGCTCCTTGTAACTCATCTAATGACCATATAATTTGTTATTGCAACACATATTGTTTAATCTGATTTAATTAATTTTATAAATAAGACAAAAGCATAAAACTGTTTCAAAAATGTCAGTCTAAACTATTCAAATTTCATAGCTTAAATACTCAACTATACTCATATTGTAAACTATCTACTAAAATTCTTACCATTTAGTTTTAAGTTAATTTTAAGTCTTCCCAAAATGCCCTGCATATTAGGGGCTTTTGGCATGTACACCTCATAACATCTCATAACAAATTGTAACTCTTTGTATCATGTCCAAATAAACTACTATTACACTGCAAATAATTTACTCCTTGGAGATTTTAATCCTGGCTCAACAGGCACATACCAGGGAACTAATGAGGCTTTGTGAAAAGTACTCATTGAACGAACGGATAACTGATCCCACTAGAAATGAAAATATCCTGGATTTGATAGTATTCACAAACAATGAGGAACTAATCAGAGACATAACAGTTACAAAAACAATATACGTACTCTGATCACATAGAAGTTCAAACGAGTATTAGCTCAGAGTTAGGGAACTGCATCACTAATGTTTGAGATGGGATGTTCAGTAAGTTTAATTTTAACAATCACAGAATTGACTGGGAAAAAATAAACCAAGAACTATCAGACATCCTGGGAATCAGACATGAGCACCCTAAATTCCCACCAGTGCCTCGAGAAGCTGAATATAGAAGCATACAAGGTATGTATGAAGCACGTACATACCATTGAGGAAACCCAGAAGATCAGATATAGAGTGAAGGAGATAGTACAGAAGAAAACGGATTACTGAATTGCTTAAAAACACAAATATGCTGCAACAGAGGAAAGATAGTCTTAGCCGAGAGATCACTGAATTAGAGCAAAAACTTAGGATGTCATACCTAACAGAAAAAGTATAAAGGGAACAAAGGGCCATACAGGATATTGCAAGAAACCCAAAATATTTCTATTCCTATGCAAAATCCAAGCTAAGAACTACCTGTAGAACTGGACTATTACTGAGAGGAGATTCTTATACTGACGAACAGGAAATGAGTGAAATCATAAAAGAACAGTATGAGTCGGTGTTCAGCAACCCACTAAATGACAGCAAGGTAGAAAATGCAGAAACATTTTTCACTCCAGCAGAAGGACGCACAGACCAACTAACTGACATTAGTACAAATCTCATAGATTTCGAAAAAGAAATGGATAACTTGCCCACTCACTCAGCACCTGGACCAGATTCATAGAATGCCCTATTTATAAAGAAGTGCAAAGGACCACTAGCACAATCCCTCAGTATTCTTTGGAGAAAGAGCTTAAATCTAGGTGAAATACCAGAGGCCTTAAAGAGTGCAGATATAGCTCCTTTGCATAAGGGAGGTAGTAGAGCACTAGCTAAAAATTACAGACCAGTAGCCCTAACTTCTCACATCATAAAAATCTTTGAAAGTGATGAGATGGCAGATTACAAATTTCATGGACCAGCACAACCCGAACCAGCATGGTTTTAGAGCAGGACAATCTGCCTGTCACAGCTGTTGAACCATTATAACAGAATTACAGAGGCATTGGAAGATGACCAAAACACAGATGTGATTTACACAGATTTTGCAAAGGCATTTGACAAATGCGATCATGGAGTGATAACGCACAAAATGAGGGTCATGGGCATTACAGGGAAGGTAGGCAGATGGATTTTTGGGTTCCTAACACACAACACAAAAAGTAGTAGTAGTACATAGAGCAAGATCCAGCATCAGTGAGGTAAAAAGCTCAGTGCCCTAAGGGACTGCCTTGGCACCTCTGCTGTTTCTCAATCCCATAGCAGACATAAATAAAAACACCTGTCACACTTTTTTATCATCATTTGCAGATGAAACTAAAATAAGCATGAAAGTCACTATGGTAGAGGACACTGAAAAATTACAGGAAGACATAAGCAGGGTTTTCCTGTGAGCAGTGGAGAACATGACGTTCAATGGTAATAAGTTCTAGCTGCTTAGGTATGGAAAGCATAAATAACTCAAAAGGAACACTATATACAAAACTCAAGAGGGTCACCAAATAGAACGAAAGGAACACATAAAAGACCTGGGAATAATTATGTCAGCTGACCTTTCTTTTAAAAACCATAAGACAAAGATCACGACAATCAGGAAGATGACGAGGTGGGTATTGAGAACTTTCAAAACAAGGGAAATAATGCCAATGGTGACACTCTTCAAATCGCTAGTGCTCCCTCATTTAGAATACTGCTCAGTGCTGACAGCCCCGTTCAAAGCAGGAGAAATATCAGAGCTGGAACAAATAGAGATCGTTTACAGCTCACATTAAGCCAGTAAAGCACCTAAATTACTGGGAATGCCTTCAAGTCTTGAACATGTACTCATTGGAGTGGAGGAGAAAGATACATGATAATATATACATGTACCTGGAAAGTACTTGAGGGCCTGGTCCCAAATCTGCTCACTGCCATAACATACTGGAGTGAGAGATATGGGAGGAAGTGCAAAATAAACCCAGTGAGGAGTAGGGGTGCAGTGGGGACAAAGGAACACTATCAACATTTGGGGTCCCAGACTATTCAACATCTTACCAGTAAATATCAGAAAAGGCTGGAGCAAGTGTAGAAGCCTTCAAGAGGAAACTGGACAAGTATCTTCAACAGGTACCAGATCAACCAGGCTGTGATGGATATGTGGGGCAGCAGCAGCCTGGTTGACCAGGCAAGCACCAGATGAGCCTGGCCCATGATCGGGCTCCGAGAGTAGTGAAACTCTCTAAACTCTTCAAAGGTATATCAAAGGTAGTTGTAGCTACAGTGAAAGTAAAAGGTAGATGGGATACAAGGAAAATGGAAGCAGCAAGTAAGAGAGGTGAAGGTTTATAAACTAAAGGAGGCAGTTAGGGTAAGATATAAACAATTGTTGGAGGACAGATGGGCTAGTGTGAGTGTAGGCAATGGGCCTGGGCGAGGGCCTGGGTTCGATTCCCAGCCAGGGCAGAAACATTGGGCGTGTTTCTTTACACCTGTTGTCTATGTTCCCCATCAGTAAAATGGGTACCTGGGTGTTAGTCGATTGGTGTGAGTCGCATCCTAGGACACTGACCTAATCTGCCCGAAATGCTCAGCATAAGGGACTTTCTATATAGTAGTATGTCACTGATGTCAGCTAGGCCTGTATACCATGTACATGTACTTGTAGTAAATAAAGATATTATTATTATTATTATTAATGTTCAGCAGAAGTTTGTGGTTGCAGGAAAGTGGGTTCAGGAGGGAGGAAGAGCAATTGGTGGAATGATGTAAAGAGTAGTAAGAGAAAAAGTTAGCATATAAGAGGTTTTTACAAAGTATAAGTGATGCAAGGAGGGAGGAGAATATGGAGAGAAAAAAAAAAAAGAGAGGTTAAGAGAGTGGTGAAGCAATGTAAAAAGAAAGCAAATGAGAGAGTGGGTGAAATATTATCAACAAATTTTGTTGAAAATAAGAAAAAGTTTTGGAGTGAGATTAATAAGTTGAGAAAGCATAGGGAACAAATGGATTTGTTAGTTAAAAATAGGAGAGGAGAGTTATTAAATGGAGAGTTAGAGGTACAGTGGTACCTCGACATACGAGCAGCTCCCAACTCGAACAATTATGTAAGTGTATTTTTGTAAGTGCTTTTGTAAGTGTATTTTTTAATGGATTAATCTAATTTACATTATTGCTTATGGGAACAAATTCATTCGGTATCGGCACTCGAACAGCATTCTGAAATGAATTAAGCTCGTAACTCGAGGTACCACTGTATTGGGAGATGGAGGGAATATTTTGAGGAATTGTTAAATGTAGATGAAGATAGGGAAGCTGTGATTTTGTGTATAGGGCAAGGAGGAATAACATCTTATAGGAGCCATGCGTGTCGTAAGAGGCGCCTAAAATGCCTGGAGCTAGTAACCCCTTCTCCTGAATAAATTATTAAATGTAAAAGGAGAAACTTTCATTTTTCCTTTTGGGCCACCCTGCGTCGGTGGGAAACGGCTGACGTGTTGAAAAGAAAGAAAGGAAAGGAGCGAGGAAGAACCAGTTGTGAGTGTGGGGGAAGTGCATGGGGCAGTGGGTAGAATGAAACAAGCAAGGTAAAGCAGCTTGGATTGATGGGATAAAGATAGAAATGTTAAAAGTAGGTGGGGATATAGTTTTGGAGTGGTTAGTGTTTTTATTTAATAAATGTATGGAAGAGGGTAGGGTACCAAGGGATTGGCAGAGATAAGATCAGATCAGATTTCTTCGGATTTTTAACCCCGGAGGGTTAGCCACCCAGGATAACCCAAGAAAATCAGTGTGTCATCGAGGACTGTGTCTTATTTCCATTGGGGTCCTTAATCTTGTCCCCCAGGATGCGACCCACACCAGTCGACTAACAACCCAGATACCTATTTGCTGCTAGGTGAATATGACAACAGGTGTAAGGAAACACGTCGAAATGTTTCCACCCGCCGGGAATCGAACCCGGGCCCTCCGTGTGTGAAGCAAGAGCTCTAGCCACCAGACCACCGGGCCACCTAGAGAGCATGCATAGTTCCTTTGTATAAAGGCAATGGGGACAAAAGTGTAAAAATTATAGGGGAATAAGTCTGTTGAGTATACCTGGTAAAGTGTATGGTAGAGTTATTATTGAAAGAATTAAGAGTAAGATGGAGAGCAGGACAGCAGATGAACAAGGAAGCTTTAGGAAGGGTAGGGGGTGTGTAGACCAAGTGTTTGCAGTGTAACATATAGGTGAACAGTATTTAGATATGCATAAAGAGGTTTTTGTGGCATTTATGGATTTGGAAAAGGCGTATGATAGTGTGGATAGGGTGGCAATGTGGCAGATGTTGCAAATGTATGGAACAGGAGGTAGGTTATTGAAAGCAGTGAAGAGTCTTTACAAAAATAGTGAGGCTCAGGTTAGAGTATGTAGGCGAGAGGGAGATTATTTCCCAGTAATAGTAGGCCTTAAACAGGGATGTGTGATGTCACCATGGTTGTTCAATATATTTATAGATGGAGTTGTAGAGAAGTGAATGCTCGGATGTTGGCAAGAGGTGTGGGGTTAAAAGATAAAGAATCTAACACAAAGTGGGAGTTGTCACAATTGCTCTTTGCTGATGATACTGTGCTTTTGGGAGATTCTGAAGAGAAGTTGCAGAGGTTGGTTGATGAGTTTGGTAGGGTATGTAAAAGACAGAAATTAAAAGTGAATAGTATAGGAAAGAGTAAGGTGATGAGGATAACAAAAAAATTAGGTTGTGGAAGATTGGATATCAGATTAAAGGGAGATAGTATGGAGAATGTGAATGTGTTCAGATATCTGGGAGTGAACGTGTCAGCAGATAGATCTATGAAAGATGAGGTGAATCAAAGAATTGACGAGGGAAAAAGGTGAGTGGTGCACTGAGGAATCTGTGAAGACAAAGAACTTTATCCTTGAAAGCAAAGAGGGAAATGTACGAGTATCATTATACCAATGCTCTAGTATGGGTGTGAGGCATGGGTGGTGAATATTGCAACAAGGAGAAGGCTGGAGGCAGTGATGTCATGTCTGAGGGCAATGTGTAGTGTGAATATAATGCAGAGAATCCGTAGTTTGGAGATTAGGGTGTGGATTACCAAAACTATTATCCAGAGGGCTGAGGAGGGGTTATCGAGATGTTTTGGACATGTAGAGGATGGAACAACATAGAATGACTTCGAGTGTATAAATCTGTAGTGGAGGGAAGGCGGGGTAGGGGTCGGGCTAGGAAAGGTTGGAGGGAGGGGGTAAAGGAGGTTTTGTGTGCGAGGGGGTTGGACTTCCAGCAAGTGTGCATGAGCGTGTTAGATAAGAGGAAATGGAGACAAATGGTTTTTAGGACTGTGCTGTTGGAGTGTAAGCAAGGTAACATTTATGAAGGGATTCAGGGAAACCGGCAGATCAGACTCGAGTCCTGGAGATGGGAAGTACAGTGTCTGCACTCTGAAGGACAGGTGTTAATGTTGCAGTTTTATAACTAGTGTAAGCATGCCTCTGGCAAGATAGTGATGAAGTGAATGATGAAAGTTTTTCTTTTCGGCCACCCTGCCTTGGTGGAAAACGGCCGATGTGTTAATAAAAAAAAAATAATTGCAAGGTAATAAAGAAACTTATCAGGGAAAGACTGGCATAACACTTGGAGAGAAGTGATTTCACAAACAATAACCTCTCTTTTTGCACAGCAACAAGAGAGAGGATTGGATAGATTAAATTTTCTTCAACTGCAAGGCATTTGATGCTGTACCTCACAAGAGGCTGTTCCAAAAACTTGAGATTTAGAAATAACAGGGAACATACTCCTGTAGGTCAAAGAGTATCTTAGGGAAAAGAAGCAAAGTGACTGTCAAGAAAGACGTCAGAATGGAGAAGAGTAACTAGCGGAGTTCTGCAAGGATCGGTATTAAGACCAGTACTTTGCTAGTTTATTTGAATGGCACTCCAAATGCGATTGATTCAGATATATCGCTGTTTATTGATGATGTAAACCTGATCTACCTGGAGTCCCTTCCACATGTCTGGACAAATTACAAGAGTGGTCAGATAAGTGGTTATTTGAATTCAACCCCAGTCTTCAAGGTCATGAAGACTGGGGAAGGACAAAGAACACCAGAAACAGGATATAGACTAATAGACTAGGGTGACAAACCTCAGGGTGAGCACAGTGCCCAGGATATCACCTGAGATTCACAACAGCCGAATAACCTATGCAGTCAATGCTTGTCAGCCAAATCTAAGTAGCCTCCTGGAATGTCAATCAAGTCATTCTGGGGCCTTTATACAACTTATGTTAAGCCCATCTTGGAGTATGCAACACCAGTATGGAACCCACACCTGAAAAAGCATGTTAAGGAACTGGAGAAAGTATAGACGTATGGAACAAAACTTGTTCCTGAGTTACGGGGTATGAGCTACAAGGAGAATAATGGAACTGAATCTAACAACATTGAAAAATAGAGGATCCAGGGAGGACATGATAACATACAAAAGACTCAGGGGGATTGATAAGGTAGACAGGGACAGGCTGTTTGAGGGGCAAGAAACGGGAACTCTGGGAACACAGATGGAAGTTAGACACAGATGAGCCACAGGAATGTTAGGAAGTATTTCTTCACTCTCAGAGTGATTGGGAAGTGGAATGATATTGGTGAGGAAGTGGTGGAGACAGGCTTCATACATAGTTTTAAAACTAGGTACAACAGGACCTATGGGGGTATCAGGGAGTGGTAAATTAAACCTGTGTATTCATGAGTTTCTAAAATCTTAATATAATTATCTCAACGGGTACTAAATTAAAGCACAATTAGGTAATCGTGTACACAGAGAATTATTATAATCAAAGCGCTAAACCTACTGGGGTCATACAGTGCTGAGAGAACGCAAGTGCACACGCATGCGCTATGAACGCACGCACACATCGACAACTGCTTTTGACAACTGGTAACTAGTACGTATGTACGTACACACACAATATTTGTCATTCAAGTACGATTTGTGGAAGACATCTAGTGTAGTTTAGTGTCAAAGAAGACCGCAGACAGTACAGGCTAGGGGAACAAAGACTGCAAACCTCACTTGCGTTAAAGGATCTTGGAGAGAGTATAATACCAAGCACATCTCCTGAGGCACACATCAACCAAATAACTGCTGCAGCATATGGGCGCCTGGCAAACCTAAGAATAGCGTTTTGACACCTTAGTAAGGAACTGTTCAAGATTGTGTACACCGTGTATGTCAGGCTCATATTGGAATATGCAGCACCAGTATGGAACCCACACTTGGTCAAACACGTCAAGACTAGCCCCAGAGCTAAGGGGTATGTCCTATGAAGAGAGGTTGAGGGAAATCGACCTGATGACAATGGAGGACAGGAGGGATAGGGGGGACATGATAACGACATATAAAATACTGAGAGAGGAGAGAACAGGGCAGGGACAGGGACATGATGTTTTGGAGATGGGACACAGCAACAATAGGTCACAAATGGAAGGTGAAAACTCAGATGAGTCACAGGGATGTTAGGAAGTATTTCTTCAGTCAGAGTTGTCAGCAAGTGGAACAATCTGGAGAGTGATGTAGTGGAGGCAGGATCCATACATAGCTGTAAGAAGAGGTACGATAAGCTCATGGAGCAGGAAGAGTGGACCTAGTAGCGACCAGCGAAGAGGCGAGGCCAGGAACTGTGAATCGATCCCTGCGACCACAAATAGGTGAGTACACACACACACAGGCCTAGTGTCTAATCGACATGTGCCTAGGACAAAATGGTAACTGTGCAATATTCTCAAAGGCATACCACAATCCTATCATGCTGTATAACACTCAATGATCAATTATACGCATTAGTTAGTGGCACTTGAAAACTAAGATAAGACTTCAAGTTCACGGTCAAGCTCGTGATATAGGACCCTTACTGTTCTCGTTTCTGCTGCTGCCTCTCCTGCCCCCAGCAAATTATTACTTACACCATATTGAGAAAATTAAAAGACTGGGATGCAGTTTGACGAGGCTACTTGCCTGCTGGAAGAGATTGTTATTTAAAAATAATTAAATTTAATAAATGAGCCACATGTGTGGTTGCAGATACCTCCTGGGAGGTTTTGCACAACTAGCTGATATGAGAAAAATAATGAATTCAGAGATAACTCACTAATAAATGTTCAATAAATATCAAAGTATTTTATTCACAGGCCAGCAGTAACAGCCTGGTTGGTCACAGACCAGGTCGCGGGGGCGTTGACCCCTGGAATTCTCTCCAGGTAAACAGGTGCACATTACCAGCCACTATGCAAAAATACATAGAATTTATATTTTAAATATTGTTTAAATAATTCGTCACTAAGTTTTGTGATTAAATTCATGATTGTAAATAGTTCATTACCACTGAAATTTACTTAACAAATGCAAATGTTGGAGTCAGTCCTTGGACCCAATGTGTGCGCGCGTACTCACCTAATTGTGGTTGCAGGGGTCGATTCATAGCTTCTAGGTTCTCTCCCTGCTCCATGAGCGTTATCGTACCACCTTCTTAAAGCTATGTATGGATCCTGCCTCCACTACATCACTTTCCAGACTATTCCACTTCCTGACAACTTGACTAAATAAATTCAACTCGCGTGCGTGCGTGCGTGCGTGCACTCACCTAATTGTGGTTGCAGGGGTCGAGACTCAGTTCCTGGCCCTGCCTCTTCACTGATCGCTACTGGGTCCTCTCTCTCCCTGCTCCATGAGCTTTATCATACCTCGTCTTAAAGCTATGTATGGTTCCTGCCTCCACTACATCACTTGCCAGACTATTCCACTTCCTGACTACTGTATGACTGAAGAAATACTTCCTAACATCCCTTTGACTCATCTGAGAAGACAACTTCCAATTGTGACCCCTTGTTTCTGTGTCTCCTCTCTGGAACATCCTGTCTATCCACCTTGTCTATTCCACGCAGTATTTTGTATGTCGTTATCATGTCTCCCTAACTCTCCTGTCCTCCAGTGTTGTCAGGCCGATTTCCCTTTACCTTTCTTCGTAGGACATTCCCCTTAGCTCTGGAACTAACCTTGTCGCAAACCTTTGCACTTTCTCTAATTTTTTGACGTGCTTGACCAGGTGGGGGTTCCAAACTGGTGCTGCATACTCTAGTATGGGCCTGACGTACACGGTGTACAGTCTTTTGAACGATTCCTTACTAAGGTATCGGAACGCTATTCTCAGGTTTGCCAGGCACCCATATGCTGCAGCAGTTATCTGGTTGATGTGTGCTTCCGGAGACGTGTTCGGTGTTATACTCACCCCAAGATCTTTCTCCTTGAGCGAGGTTTACAGTCTTTGGCCACCTAGCCTATACTCTGTCTGCGGTCTTCTTTGCCCGTCCCCTATCTTCATTTGGCGGGGTTAAATTCGAGAAGCCAGTTGCTGGAGCAGATGTCCAGCCTGTCCAGGTCTCTTTGAAGTCCTGCCTGATCTTTATCAGATGAGTCACAAGGATGTTTGGAAATATTTTTTCAGAGTTGTCAGGAAATGGAATAGTCTGAAGAGTGATGTAGTGGAGGCAGGATCCATACATAGCTTAAAGAAGAGGTATGATAAAAGTCATGGAGAAGGGGGAGTGTGGACCTAGTAGCGACCAGTGAAGAGGCGGGGCCAGGAGCTGTGAATCGACTCATGCAACCACAATTAAGCGAGTACACAAACACACATGATGCAAGTGAACTGGTCTTGTCGGGCTGCTAGCTAGCCACAACCAGCGCTGCTACTTGGCTTTAATATTGACTTTTTTGTTTTGCCGGGTGGATAAATGTAAGCTAAAATAAGTCTTACTGACGATACACATAAGGCCTTACAAGGAGGAAGCCAAGTGATCTTGAATGCATGACGCAACTACTGACTACAGAGTGACCAGGGTGAGCCAGTCAGTCAGGTGGTAGGTAGGTCAGGGAAGGATTACTTAGTGCTTCCCTTTATTGCAGTGCCTTTATGCTATTGAAGGGCTCTTGATCCAAGGAACTAGAGAATTAAGCATTTCAAATCTTTCGTTGTTACTGCATGTGGCAGGATTTGAGGAAATAACTTTGAAAACAAGCCTGGTGCTCCGGGGTATGGGGTAACATCGTCTAGCTCTGACTAGGCGCCCATACCTATCTGGGATCTGGCTTCGTGGTAAAGTACTGCGTACTCTGATACAGAGTTTGCAGGTTCGAGTCCTGCTGTGGACGTAGAGATAATGTTTGTATACATATACATACATTATATATATATATATATATGTCCTAGGAACTTGTCGATTAGACACTAGGCCTGTGTGTGTGTACTCACCTAATTGTACTCGCCTAATTTTGGTTGAAGGGGTCGAGACTCAGCTCCTGGCCCCGCCTCTTCGCTGTCCGCTACTGGGTCTCTGCTCTCCCTGCTCCATGAGCTTTATCATACCTTGTCTTAAAACTATGTATGGTTCCTGCCTCCACTATATCTTTCTCTAGACTATTCCACTTCCTGACTACTCTGTGGCTGAAGAAATGCTTCCTAACATCGTGTGTGTGTGTGGGTGTGTGTGTGGTGCCGAATATATAAAATTGGTCAATTAGCAAGAACTCGTTTAAAATTAAGTCCTTTCTAAAATTTTCTTATACATTTAAAGATATATATTTTTCATTTATGTTAATGTAAAAAATAATAATTTTGTACAAAAAGAACCTTAAAAAACTTACCTAACCTTATTATAATAAGCGCAATTTAATTCAGCCTAATCCAACTAAATATATTTTAGACAAGTTTACAATAATTTAATAATAAACAATGAAATATTATTTTTCGTTAGGTTCAGAATGATTTTTACGAAATTATTGCATACACAAATTTTAGCTTGCCAAAATCGCAAGTTTTACCTATTCGCACGACACACACACACACACATGTACTCTACCCGGGTAGATCTATTTGTGACTTGGCTTACACACACACATACAACAGGCCTAGTGTCTAATCGACATATGCCTAGGACAAAATGGTAACTAACACAGGAGGTATGAATCGACCCCTGCAACCAAAAATAGGGAGTACAAATAGGCGAGTGTACACACACATACGTATATTAACTCGTATCAAAGCTACATAAGGGTTTAGCGTTTGCTTATATAATGATAATAATAGAGTAGAACAGTGAATGATGAACACAGTGATGAAGACCAAGTAGTAAGCCCAGTGAGTGAATTCTTGGCTGGTGCGAGTCAAGGTGAACTTCACAGTTACTAAGAATAACACGGAGGAGAGTGACAGCTTACCACAGATATTTATTAAAAAAAAAAAGTCCCATTTTTTTTAGGATACTGTAAATATGTTGTGTTTATGTAAGTGAAACTAGAAACGTTTTGGTTGATATTTTTATCAAGTTCAATAATGACCAGGCATACGAGATCTTTCCAAGCGTAGCCTGACAACTTCTTGTTGAGCACTGAACACGGGGCAGGGGGACACCCTTGTCCCTGTTGATGAGTACTGTGAACACGGGGGCTGGGACAGCCTTGTCCCTGTTGATGAGTACTGTGAACACGGGGCAAGGGACAGCCTTGTCCC
Organism: Cherax destructor; assembly: GCA_009830355.1. NCBI lineage: Eukaryota > Metazoa > Arthropoda > Malacostraca > Decapoda > Parastacidae > Cherax > Cherax destructor. Next base: position 69,848 of record WNWK01001771.1, on the reverse strand, counting down.
TGTTGAGTACTGTGAACACGGGGCAAGGGGACAGCCTTGTCCCTGTTGAGTACTGTGAACACGGGGCAGGGGGATACCCTTGTCCCTGTTGTAGAGTACTGTGAACACGGGACAGGCACCCTTTAGTAGTATCGTAATTACAATTGGGGGGACACGCATTAGGAAGTAGTACAATTTTACGGAAGTGGTGAATGAGAAAGAGGGTAAGATTACAGCGTATGTGCGTTATTTACATGAATATACATACAATAAGAAAACTTTATTCTGTTTAGTAACCTAGGCGGATTAATAAAACTAGGTTAGTAGTTTAATAAACCGTGATAATCCAAGATAGCCAATGTGGTACATTTTCTCTGGGATCCTTAGGTTCTCCCCAAATTTGCATGTTATTAATAACAATCTTAATCCCAAGATATCCATTTACTGCCATTTGAGAATCGACCCCTGCAACCACACATAGATAAGTTAAGAGACTTATACGCCTCGCGCCGCTCGGACTGAGGTTGCAGTTTTGGGTTGTGAATGGAACACTAGCAATTACTATTATAATAAAAAAGTAGTGCTAAACCTACAAGGGTCATACAGCATGGAACACTAGCAGTGCGCAGTACATCATCTAGGTGTTACTGGCTGGCTAGCTGGTGTTGCCAAATTTAGGATGAACAATGAATCTTCAAGCACCCCAGAATTAATGTTGTGTTTATACTGCTCCACGCATATCTCTTCTCCAGGGATTGGGAGGCTTGTAAGGAGCGGAGAGGCTTGCAAGAGGGAGGGGTGGCTTGCATGGAGGGGATAGTCTGCGTGGGGAAAGGGTGGCTTGCATGAGGATGGGGGTCTCTTGTAAGGAGGAGTGGGTCAACTGTGAGGTGGAGTGATTATGTAAGGAAGTGAAAGGGGATAGTTGGAGCCAGAGAGAGACCGAAACCCTTATGAAAAAATGGTCAGGTTAACAATCTATAGTGTAAAGGTGGACGGAAGGAGAGTAGAAAACTTCCTCCAGGTCCCCGGGATATAATATCAGTTGAACATCAATTTCGTGCATGAGGGGTCCACCATAAAAGTAGCCTACTGCTCAAGCAACCTGACCATTAAGGCTACAATAAAGAATTCTCGAAGCAGCTACATACACGAACTGGGAAACTTGTTAGAAATCCCATTCTTCTGACCCAACTGCGTTTTTAATAGAGAACTGCTCACGTCAACACAACCAGTGCCCGAGTCTAGCTCTTATCACAAGAACACACCATGGTTCGAAGAAAAAAAATCCATAAATGCATTTTGTGTGTGTATATTTTGTCTGCAACTGAGGTGCTCTTCTGAAAAATCGTGATACACAGTTGTAACTTTTCAGCAATGTGAAGAAAATTCAAAGTTGAACCTGGTTCGATTTCCTGCATTTGATAAAAAGTTACAACAGTTATTGCGGTTTCGCATTTGATAAAAAGTTACAACAGTTATTGCGGTTTCTTTGAGAAGGCCCTCAGTTGGAGGTCGAAAAATACACACCAAAATTCATTTGTTTTCCTGGTATACATGTGGGTTTCCTTTAAACACTGACTAGTATTCACACACACGAGCTAATTCTCGACTCCTGGAACCACTTATTGGTGAGTACACACCAGTGGTGCCTCTTCCCGCTGCTTGTTTCCCGGTATACCTGGAGAGAGTTCCAGGGGTCAACGCCCCTGCGGCCCGGTCTGTGACCAGGCCTCATGTTGGATCCGAGCCTCATCAACCAGGCTGTTACTGCTGGCCGCACGCAGTCCAACGTACGAACCCCAGCCTGGCTGGTCAGGTACCGATTTTAGGTGCCTGTCCAGTGCCTGCTTGAAGACAGCCAGGGGTCTATTGGTAATCCCCCTTATGTATGCTGGGAGGCAGTTGAACAGTCTTGGGCCTCTGACACTTATTGTGTTGTCTCTCAACTACATCATAAATTATATGGAATAAAGCGGCCGCACACTGAGTATTGCTAATTGTTATAATTAACACAAAGTGTACTCACCAGACCCTCAAGCACGGTATCTTGGGAGACTCCAGCCATCTCCTTGGCGTCCTGCACCAGCTTGTTGATCCTATCCAGGCACTCCTTCTGTCCCATCAGCTGCAAATATAAGACTATTGTATTGTAACTGCATCACGTTGTCTTGTGGTAACAATACTCTGTGAATGTTCTCTCTGCAACGGATACAGGGAAGATGTAATTTATACATGGTAAATATCCAAAGACAGTGTTTCTAACTTGCACACTTCCCTAAGTTACCGAGTAAATCCAGTAGCGAGCAGGGGTCAAGGAGAACACTGACAACATCCTTGCTCCACGAATCTTCCACCAGCACATATATGAAATACTGACACAACGAAAGTAGAAATTTTCAAGTGGAAATAGGACAAGTTTCTACAGGCGTATATTTACTCAAGTGTGTGTGTACTCACCTAATTGTACTCACCTAATCGTGGTTGCAGGGGTCGAGATAATCAAAGACATCATGCATCTGAAGAAATTTTTTTCAGTATCTGAGGATGGCTTGTCTGAATTCAATAGAAACTGCTCAGTGCCTCCCCCGTTCAAATGGCGCCCAGGGCACGTGCAATACCTTAGGTACGCCACTGTGCATAAAGTGTTGTTCTTGTTAACATCAGTAGTATTAGCGACAGCAGTGTCAGCGCAAGTAACATTAACAACAGTACACACCAACAATAGTAGCAATGATTACAAAAGTATGAAAGCCTCCTCCAGTGGCAGCTACAACAACAAGCATGTGCTGGAATATACAAACTTCATTCTCTGTTCATTATATACAAGACAGCTTCATGAAGTCAAGAGGCTAAGTTTACAAGCAAGCCGGCCAAAATTACTATTATATATGAAAATAAAACTAACAGGAATGGTTTAAACAAATATAAAAAAATTCGTTGTTTGATGAATGTCAAGCTGAGAATGTGTATTATTAATAGTAGTAGAAAAATAAGCGTAAAACCCGTATGGATCATTCTAATGCGGATAAATTTCGTTATGTTCATTTTTTTTTATCGTAATCAAGGTGAAGAGTTAGTTGCAATGAAGAGGCAAACTACAGAAAGGCCTAGCTAGCTCCAGGCCGGGCTGAGAGGAGAGTAACTCTTGAAACCAGTCACAGGTATTAGATACACTGCATTTTGCGAGTAGCTTTTATCAAACACTAATACTTTCAGCAGGCTTACACTTTTCTTATACTTCAGCGCTTTTTTCTTATAAGTTCTAAACCACGTGGGCGGTCATTCAGCGGGTGGATCCTCAGTCCGATCTCTGTATCCCCAGTCTCATGCCGGGCACCACTAGGTGCACTGGGGCAACACATTGAAAATAATAAAAAAATTACCATGTTTCGTTTGGCCTGGGTTCGAATCCATTTTTTTTTTTTTTTTTTTTTTGCGAGTTGAACACTAGCTACTTGAACTGAGTTACTCTTAACATTCCCACACTCAAATTCCAGTAAATGTCTTTTTCAATAATAAAAAATAATTCTTGCAGTAACTACTGTATTTTTATGCCTTTCAATTTTGAGTGTAATGTATTTTTTGTATTTGTTTAAGGACGTCTGTTAGGGATAAGTGGCGCGTCACAGTACTATGATTGTTAAGTCTCACTCAGGGAGACAACCGCACTCTATACGGCCTTCTTATTTCTTATATAAAGAATTTCATAGCTGCTCTACAATTTCTTTGACTATATAAACATTTAAGTTATTAATGTTTTACAGTGACGGTCGACATGTTTAGCTTCTTTATTATGAGAAAGTAACATCACTGCTGTTGTTGTCGCCGCCGTTGTAAAATATATCTAGCCTAGTGGTATATTATACGTGTAAATGTCTACCAGACATACTAAAGGAGCAGCTGATAAACTTTCACTCAAGAGTTTTTAAGAATCTGGATTTCACTACACTCGACCTGCTAAGCAAATATGACAAAACAAATGTGTATATAAAAAAAATCACATTTTATATCACTAATATAAGTGAATACAAACTCTATTTTCCCGAGCGCGCGCGCGCACGTGTGTGTGTGTGTGTGTGTGTGTGTGTGTGTGTGATATAGAAAGAGACTATTCTGAGAAATGGTAATTCCTACATAATAACTCCAGCTCTACTGGACAAAACTCTTTAGGCTTCCATGCCTACTAAACTTATCGCAGAATACACAAGTTTCCTTAAAGAACTGGGTTCCAGACTTACTGACACCACCAGGAACCCGAGGGTGGCCACTTTCATGTTCCAGCGCCTCAGCGTGGCCATCCAGATGAGAAATGCTTGTTGCATACTTGGCTCGTGTCTAGCTTCGGAGGAGATTCATAATTTTTTTTTATATTGTACCAATGTATTCATGTTTTTGTCAATATATATAAAAAACACCTGCTACATCCATGTGTCGTAGTTCTCACACATCAAAGGATAATACTAGTATATACTTTCCAAGAGTGTCCACCCCGCTTTTACAGACAGTTGTTAGCGCAGAGATATGCTTATGTTCCACTTGAAGATCTCTCAGCTGTTTCGTTGTGTATTGTTGTAGCCATGATGATAGCTGTAGCTCTTTATGACACTCTCCACATACTTCAAACATTCAACCTTCACTTCTCACCTTAAAAATATATCTCACTCTTGTTTGTTATTAATACGCCATAACCTTTTCCGACCATTCACCTCAACCGATTCCACAATATTCTCTGCAGTAGTTAAGAGCATCTTGCGGATTTTCTGCCGTTTTATCCATGGAAACCACAGCACCCACTTAAGACGCCTTCCCGTTTGCCTTTCACCCATTCAGACAACAGCAGCTATTTACTCACCTATCTGTCTTTCATTCCGTTCTGCTTGTGTCTATTCTCATTCCTCTCTCGACATTGGATGTTGGCACTGCCCACAATATTACCCTCAATGTATACATCAAACACAAAGAGCAGAGGTTACTCTCACAGCCATAGCTACACATCGTTCAGGCCCATATTGGAGTATGCAGCACCAGTTTGGAATCCATACCTGGCCAAGAGAAAGTGCAAAGGTTTGCAATGAGACTAGTCCCGGAGCTAAGGGATATGTCCTACGAAGAGAGGTAAAGGGAAATCGACCTGACAATGTTGGAGGACAAGAGGGATTGGGGGGGCATGATAACGAGGAGAGGAATCGACAAGGTGGACAGACACAATGTTCCAGAGATGGGACACAGCAACAAGGGGTCACAATTGGAAGTTGAAGACTCAGACGAGTCACAGGGATATTAGAAAGTATTTCTTCAATCAGAGCTGTCAGGAAGTGGAATAGTCTGACAAGTGACATATTGGAGGCAGGAACCATTGTTGCGTGGAGGTTCTTTCGTAGATTGGGTAATGAACAGACGAGTTTGGGATGGTAACTTGGTATATTAGACAGGGTGGAATTCTCAGAGCCGTAGGCCTGCGTGTATGTCCTGCACTGAGTCTGGGTGGTAACTGAGGCACTGCCCCGAGCAGGGCTCATAGCGTTCAAAGTATTGACCTTTGACATGGGTGACCTTTGACATTGGGCTAACGGTTGCATCGGTTGGTCACGTGAGCAGAAACGGTTATACCCTATGAACTCTCACTGAGCTTACAGTGACACCATACACAGCTTTAAGAAGGTTTAATAAAGTTCACGGAGCAGGCAGTGTGACCTAGTAGCGACCAGCGAAGAGGCGGGGCCAGGAGCTATGAATCGACCCCTGCAACTACAATTAGGCGAGTACAATTAGGTAAGTACATGCTCTGTTTGGCTCGTCTCATGTCTTATTTAATAACCTGTCTCCGGTTTAAGCTCTACGAAATATAACGCAAATTATATTGTTCATATTGTTAGTAAAACTGCAACATAAGAATGTGAAAATAATGCTGCAAACCGAACTGAAACTTCGAAACGAAGTATGAAGTATTCTTATATCCTGCCCAAGATTGGATCTGAATGGCGTCTTGTTGATAACTGCGAGGAAACTAAATGATACACCTTGCAGAACAAGTTTTTATCATTAATATGTTACTATTATGTTACCTCCTACTCACCCTAAACTAAATACTCATACTATAAATTACTTTAAAAAATGATCAATGTTATTTTCCTTAACATAATCTCTATTTTTACAATGTAATATCATCAAATTGTAATTTGAACAAATATATAACTAGAATAAACTCAATCAATTTCTCTAATATTATGTACATAGTCTATAAGTCATTAGATTAAGCTGCCCCTAATGCCATAGCATGTCAGTGGCTCTCCTTGCACTTCACCATGGCATGTCAGTCAGTGACTCTCCTTGCACTTCACCATGGCATGTCAGTCAGTGGCTCTCCTTGCACTTCACCATGGCATGTCAGTCAGTGGCTCTCCTTGCACTTCACCATGGCATGTCAGTCAGTGGCTCTCCTTGCACTTCACCATGGCATGTCAGTCAGTGGCTCTCCTTGCACTTCACCATGGCATGTCAGTCAGTGGCTCTCCTTGCACTTCACCATGGCATGTCAGTCAGTGGCTCTCCTTGCACTTCACCATGGCATGTCAGTCAGTGGCTCCCTTGCACTTCACCATGGCATGTCAGTCAGTGGCTCTCCTTGCACTTCACCATGGCATGTCAGTCAGTGGCTCTCCTTGCACTTCACCATGGCATGTCAGTCAGTGGCTCTCCTTGCACTTCACCATGGCATGTCAGTCAGTGGCTCTCCTTGCACTTCACCATGGCATGTCAGTCAGTGGCTCTCCTTGCACTTCACCATGGCATGTCAGTCAGTGGCTCTCCTTGCACTTCACCATGGCATGTCAGTCAGTGGTCTCTGCACTTCACCATGGCATGTCAGTCAGTGGCCTCTGCACTTCACCATGGCATGTCAGTCAGTGGCTCTGCACTTCACCATGGCATGTCAGTCAGTGGCTCTCCTTGCACTTCACCATGGCATGTCAGTCAGTGGCTCTCCTTGCACTTCACCATGGCATGTCAGTCAGTGGCTTCCTTGCACTTCACCATGGCATGTCAGCAGTGCTTCCTGCACTTCACCATGGCATGTCAGTCATGGCTCTTGCACTTCACATGGCATGTCAGCATGTCAGTCAGTGGCTCTCTGCACTTCACCATGGCATGTCAGTCAGTGGCTCTCCTACTTCACCATGGCATGTCGTCAGTGGCTCTTGCACTTCACCATGGTGCAGTCAGTGGCCTCCTGCACTTCACCATGGCATGTCAGTCAGTGGCTCTCTGCACTTCACCATGGCATGTCAGTCAGTGGCTCTTGCACTTCACCATGGCATGTCAGTCAGTGGCTTCTTGCACTTCACCATGGCATGTCAGTCAGTGGCTCTCTGCACTTCCCATGGCATGTCAGTCAGTGGCTCTGCACTTCACCATGGCATGTCAGTCAGTGGCTTCCTTGCACTTCACCATGGCATGTCACAGTGGTCTTGCACTTCACCATGCATGTCAGTCAGTGGCTCTCCTTGCACTTCACCATGGCATGTCAGTCAGGGCCTCCTCACTTCACCATGGCATGTCAGTCAGTGGCTCCTGCACTTCACCATGGCATGTCAGTCAGTGCTCTTGCACTTCACCATGGCATGTCAGTCAGGGCTCTCCTTGCACTTCACCATGGCATGTCAGCAGTGGCTCCCTTGCACTTCACCATGGCATGTCAGTCAGTGGCTCTCTGCACTTCACCATGGCATGTCAGTCAGTGGCTCTCTTGCACTTCACCATGGCATGTCAGTCAGTGGTCTCCTGCACTTCACCATGGCATGTCAGTCAGTGGCTCTCTTGCACCACCATGGCATGTCAGTCAGTGCTTCTTGCCTCACCATGGCATGTCAGTCAGTGGCTCTGCACTTCACCATGGCATGTCAGTCAGTGGCTTTGCACTTCACCATGGCATGTCAGTGTGGCTCCTGCACTTCACCATGGCATGTCAGTCAGTGGCTCTGCACTTCACCATGGCATGTCAGTCAGTGGCTCTGCACTTCACCATGGCATGTCAGTGGCCCTTGCACTTCACCATGGCATGTCGTGGCTCCTTGCACTTCACCATGGCATGTCACATGGCTCTCTTGCTTCACCAGCCAAGTGGCTCCTTGCACTTCCCATGGCTGTCAGCAGTGGCTTCCTTCATTCACCTGGCATGTGTCAGGGCTCTTCACTACCACATGTCACAGCTCTTGCATTACCATGGCATGTCAGCAGTGGCTCTGCACTTCACCATGGCATGTCAGTCAGTGGCTCCGCCACACAGCAGCAGTGGTCCTGACTTCCATGCATTAGCTCTCTGACTTCACCAGCATGCAGTCATTCTTCACTTCACCAGGCATGTCAGCATTCTCTTGACTTCACACGCAGCAGGGCTCTTGACTTCACCATGGTTCAGTCAGTGCCTTGCACTTCACCATGGCATGTCAGTCAGTGGCTCTGCACTTCACCTGGATGCAGTCATGCTCCTCACTTCACCATGGCATGCAGTCAGTGGCCTCTGCACTTCACCAGGCATGTCAGTCAGTGGCTCTGCACTCACCATGGCATGTACATGGCTTCCCATCACCATGCTTAGTCATGGCTCTCCTTGCACTTCACCGGCATGTCAGCTGGCTCTCTGCACTTCACCATGGCATGTCAGCAGTGGCTCTCCTGCACTTCCCATGGCTGTCAGTGCCCTTGACTCCCATGGCATCAGTCATGGCTCTCCTTCACTTCCATGGCATGTCAGTGGTCTCCTTGCACTTCCATGGCATGTCGTGGCTCCACTTCCATGATCATCATGGTTCTGATTACACTCAGAGTGGTCTGCTTCACATGGCGTATAGTGGCCTGATTCACATGGCATGGTCAGTGCCCCTTCACTACCACATGTATCATGCTCTCCTTGCATTACCATGGAGAGTCTGCTTTGCACTTCCCAGGGAGCAGCTCTGCATCCAGCTGGGGGCTCCCATACCAGGAGCAAGGCTCCTTGCACTTCACCATGGCATGCAGCAGTGGCTCTGACTCACCAGGCAGCACAGTTCCTCTTCACCATGGCATGTCAGTCAGTGGCTCTCTTGCACTTCACCATGGCATGTCAGTCAGTGGCTCTCCTTGCACTTCACCATGGCATGTCAGTCAGTGGCTCTCCTTGCACTTCACCATGGCATGTCAGTCAGTGGCTCTCCTGCACTTCACCATGGCATGTCAGTCAGTGGCTCTCCTTGCACTTCACCATGGCATGTCAGTCAGTGGCTCTCCTGCACTTCACCATGGCATGTCAGTCAGTGGCTCTCCTTGCACTTCACCATGGCATGTCAGTCAGTGGCTCTCTACTTCACATGGCATGTCAGTCAGTGGCTCTCCTTGCACTTCACCATGCATGTCAGTCAATGGCTTCCTTGCACTTCACCATGGCATGTCAGTCAGTGGCTCTCCTTGCACTTCACCATGGCATGTCAGTCAGTGGCCTTGCACTTCACCATGGCATGTCAGTCAGGTGGCTCCTTGCACTTCACCATGGCATGTCACAAGTGGCTCTCCTTGCACTTCACCATGGCATGTCAGCAGTGGTCTCTTGCACTTCACCATGGCATGTCAGTCAGTGGCTCTCCTTGCACTTCACCATGGCATGTCAGTCAGTGGCTCTCCTTGCACTTCACCATGGCATGTCAGTCAGTGGCTCTCCTTGCACTTCACCATGGCATGTCAGTCAGTGGCTCTCCTTGCACTTCACCATGGCATGTCAGTCAGTGGCCCCTTGCACTTCACCATGGCATGTCAGTCAGTGGCTCTCCTTGCACTTCACCATGGCATGTCAGTGGCTCTCCTTGCACTTCACCATGGCATGTCAGTGGCTCTCCTTGCACTTCAGTTTATGATTGTAAATACAAATATCTATGTAAAAATGCAATGAAATAAAATTTGTAATTGACAAAGCTCTACAGAGGGTGAAACGTTTTCCTAATTAAAGTTTCTTCTGCAATATGTGACGTTTATTTAGTGTGCCTAAGATTACTACATTAGGGGTCATGCACCTGTGACACAGGTGCCACTCTTATCACTACCACATGTGATCCTTTAATACCTACTGCTGTGAAAACTAAAGGTTTATCATGAGAGAGAGAGTTCTGCTGTGTGCACCTGTGCTGCCACAAGGGAAGACACCTACTTGACATACTCCGTAGCTGAAGGGGGTGGAGCTGCCAGCCACAGGGAGACCCAGAAGACGCAAATATGAAGACCTTCCCCCTTGCTATAACTTCATCCCAATAGGGTCGGAGACCATTGGAGCATGGGACAAGTGTGCTCTAAAGTTTCTCAAAGAGCTGGGTGAAAAACTCATAGAAACCAAGGACCACAGGGCGACCAGCTTCCTCTTTCAGAGACTCAGTGTTGCGATCCAGAGGGGAAATGCCTGCAGCATTCTGGGCACGCGGCCCACTGCCGGGGAGCTGGACGAAGTATTTGACATGTAGCTCTGAGTTGTTATCTATGTTGTTTTACTCCATATTGTATTCTTGTCAATGTATTTTGTCTTGAAATAAAGTTTATACACAGTCAAAAGATGGGGTGGTAGGGGAAGTGGAATATTCAAATGGCTTCATAAAGAAATCTAAATATTCTTCCTTGAGCCTTTTTATCCACTTCTCCGAGGCTATGGGTCCCACAATGTACACCAGAGGTGGACCCCATCAATATATATATATATATATATATATATATATATATATATGTGTGTGTGTGTGTGTGTGTGTCGTGCCGATTAGGTAAAACTTGCTATTTTGGCTTAAATAGCAACGCTCTTCTTGCCATATAAGACAAGTGAAAATTTGTGTATGCAATAATTTCGCCAAAATCATTCTGAACATAACGAAAAAAATATATTTCATTGTGTTTGATTATTATTAAATTAATGTTAACGTATCTAAAATATATTTAGTTGGGTTAGGCTAAATTAAATTGCGCTTGTTGTAATAAGGTTAGGTAGGTTTTCAAAGTTTCTCTTGGTACAAAATTATAAATTCTTACATTAACATAAATGAAAAAAATATATCTTTAAACGTATAAGAGAAAATGTTAGAAAGGACTTCATTTTAGATGAGTTCTTGCTAATTGACCAGTTTTACCTAATCGGCACGATATATATATATATATATATATATATATATATATAATTCAAAACGTGTAGAACTAGGGTTTACTGTAACAACGTTTCGCAGAACGCAGTGTTTTATCAACTCGATGATTTTAGTTGATTTGATAGTTGATAAAGCTCTACACAGGACAACGTTCCCATAATAAATGGTTGTTATGCACCTGTCTTCTCTTCAGTGCTGTGTAGCTACCCTGGTGCTCCCCAGTACACCAACCCTAAATATTGTAGGTGTTTATATGATCACTGTTTGCCTCGTAACTATGTGCCACACTGAGTCAACACCTTAGTTCCTTCAGGGTACGTTGTACCTGTTTTAAATCAAATATAAAAAAAAAGTTCCTTCAGGGATGGTGTCTTGATGCTGAAGGGCTCTTGATATGAGGAACTGGAGCTACCCTTCCCTTCCTCGGATCAAATTTGATTGCCCCCTCCTTCCCCAGATGCTTTATAACCCTTATGAGTTTCTTGTTTTTGCATGACAATAATAATAATAATTATTAATAAGTGAACAGATTAGATTGTAGCAGCTCACTTTTTATTCGAACATGTGTAGTTTAAATCATACTTAATCTGCATGGAATATTTTCTTAAATCCTCCTCCCAAGATCATGACTCAGAATATTAAATTCTTGCTTCTTCTTCATATATTTTATTGGTTATATCTCGTCCTTGTGTCCACGGGCATACGATCAAATTTATTTATTAAGCTGCAATTAGATATAATTCGAGTTTGTATTAGTAAAACTAAAGTTACAAGGGAGAATACTGCCATCATTATATGTACTGCCAGTGACGGATGCAGGTTAAGATGTTATTCTCTGCTTTTTAATAAGACGATAATGTTGTGGTGTGGAATTTTGCTGCGCATCATGCACTGTTATGGAAGATGTTGCAGTCTGACATATAAAATCTGTCACCAAATTGTAATTATTTACCTTTTAAATGAAGTAGAATACCTAGTTCCTCTCAGCCACTAATGCAGTATATGGCACAGGTAAGCCAGCGGTCACAAATGCCAAGCACTGGTAAACCAACGTTTAATTAAACACTCAAGATCTGAGTAAGGACAATACCCAAATAATAGAAGACAGCTAACCTAAGGGACCTATTAAGTCTGGCAGCACGGGGAGTTTACTGAAACCTCTTTCATGCATTTTTACACGCACTAACAAATGTGGAGGAAGGGTTAGAGAAACACACGTGCCAGGAAACAGTTTTCTGACGAACACAAAACATCCACTACCTGGGATATATGTCACAAATCTCGAGCTACCTACAAGTGACACTCATCAAGGGTTGACAGTATGTTGTTGGTTTAAGAGCCGGACCAGTACACTGCCTGATGGTTAATGTATCAGGGGCACAATTTGCATGAGACATCTGGTGGATCACCACACTTGTCCTCTTCATCTATGTATACAACCTATATTTTCGTACTTTGTACTCAACGTCATTTTTTCTCTAAACTTGCTAAAATATTTTCTTACTTAAAGCTACATCAGGTTAGGTTATATTTAAGTTAGGTTGAGCTAGGCTAGACTTGGTTTTCATTATTTTATATTAGGTTTGGTTAAGGTAGGCTGAACTAAGTTAAATAAACCTATAAAAAAAGGGTCGTGGTACGCCTGGCAACGAAATGTTCAAGAGTAACTCGTTCAAATCTGAACGAGTATCACCTGTGGTGCGAGAATAGTCTGATGTGTAACATGTATAGTTTGAAGTTATATTACCTGGAAAGTCAACAATAATGAAACTCATGCAAATTATAAAAATGAAAACTAATTTTCTGTAGTAGCACAATCGGCTTACAACCGAAGGAGTCTGGATCAGTCCTTGGTAGGGAGAGACATCTGAATAAGTCTCCTAATATCTACGGTCCCTGTGTGTAAACTTTTAGGAAAATAAGAATATGGTTCGCCCACCAGCTAATGATGGGCGAAAGTTTTTTCAAAATTGTACGTAGTATCTTATTTACACACCTGTGGAGATGATTTATATGCCTTTACTGGTACTTACTGCCCCTGTTCACCTAGCAGTAATTAAGCCCCCGGGTGTTAGCTGACTGTTGTGCGTCGCATCTTGAGGAAAAGAATCAGAGGACCCTATCGGAAATAAGCCACATTGCTTTGCTTTACTGAGCTATCCCTCGGTTACTAACCCTCCGAGGTTAATAATCCGAATAAAGTCTTCTATATAAAGACAGGAATGGGGTGAAAGGACACAAGTGCATATAGTTAGGACATATTTACTGGATACGTTTCGGTCTTAACTCTCAAAGACAGGAATGATTTATCTCTAGTTAAAGTGAGTCAGCCGTCAACACATGACGCAATGGAAGGGTAACGCCCGGGGTCGGCAATCTGCCACGTACACACACACACACACACACGATGTAGCGACATCACACACGTATTCAGAATGTATATAGTGACCTCACACGTATAAACAGAGGATGTCCTGATATAACACGCATACAGAGACGATGTAGACATCACTAACCAGCATTCATCTCTTAGTTCTGCATCAATACACAGTTTGTGAGAATGACAAACAAGAAGAGACACCTAGGTACTGTATCCCGACCGTAGTCTGAATTTTTCGTCATTATGTACACAGTTGTACCTCCAGCAGGTACTGAAGCTTTCTTAATAGGAATTTTTCCCAGGCAATAACTTTTAGTATGATAGTGTGGAGGGTGGGGGAGGAAGAGAAGAGGATCCACCATAACATTCACCAGCATACGTAGTATGTATAATATACACAATCAACGTAGCTTCTCGCATATGCTACTTCCAGGTTATATTTAGATGATTTTAAAGAATGCTGTTTAAAATTTCTACAGTGTATTAATTACATGATTATTATAGGCCTTTCTCATGCTGTCTGCATAATCACCATATTTCTCTGGGGATATATGTTATATCTGTTAATGGTTTCCGGATAAAGAATAACAAATCAAATAATACAGTGGCTTGAACAATTAAAGATCATCTTCCGCACGACCCGGTCTTAAAGCCTCATCAATCAGAAAGGAACTATTACAAGAATAAGAACTGATACGAAAAATGCCTTAAAGATGTGTACAACGAATGTAATTAAAAATCGTAAGGGTCACCTGTTGTATTCCGTGTTTATTGCATTAAAAACAATTTAGAGTACAAAACAATAAGGTTAGTAAACCTCTCCGTAGACTTTTTTAGATCCTGGCAAAGGGGCAAGTGAATTGTGCAGCACCACTCATCCAGCGGATGAATAGTGCAGCCATAAAAGCCGTACAGAATGAACAAAATCACTATACTATGGTTAGAATAATTCATCAAAAAATCCAAGTTTAGGAGAGGAACCATTTTTCCCCGTCCCTTATCATACTGTCTTTATGTTAGGTAAAAGGACACAAGTGCAACTAATGTGACATTTTGTGGCAACGTTTCGCTCTCCGGGAGCTTTGTCAAGCCGTTACCTGGAGAACGAAACGTTGCCACAATAAAATGTCACATGAGTTGCACTTGTGTCTTTTTACCTAACATTGTCGGTAATTCTACCAACATTAATACATATTGTCTTTATGCCTTCTCTTACTTTTTCTCGCTCCAGTTGAGACTTGACAAAGGAAAAGGACGGATCGAAACGTCGTCATAAGGTTCCTCTCCTACGTCTGGGTTTTTGGTTAATAATAGCATTACGCTATAGCCGAAATAGTTTACATTCCAATGTCAACTATTTGGGCCATCTAAAATACAAGAAAGAGAAAAGACAAGCTAGCCTAGGGCGACCAGGCAAGAAGCAAAGTAATGGTCCTCGTTCACCTTGACGCCTCGCACTGGTGGTCGGGTTGACCAGTAACACGTCTCCTAAGGTGGTGTAGTCTGGTGGTGGTGTTGGTAGGGACTGATGTCTGTGATGCTTCTACAGTATTGGTGTGTGCTGATAATGGAGTCAAAGTATTGTTGGTAGCGTCTGTAAGACAGTCCGGGTATGAGTGGCACCACGGGAACAAGCATGGTGATGGAGGACAGAACATCAACCCCGTGATATTGACAAAGGTCGTGGTCGCTTCCTAACATAACTGTAGCTCCTTGGAGATTCTTGACACGTCACAGTGTGTTTACTCCAGGCTTCATCTTACACCCCTTGTGCCACTTTTATTAACCTTACCGCTGCACATGCACTACATTCCATATCACACATGTGGTACAGCTGCTCCTACCAGCAAGGAACGTCAACTCACTACATAACTAACGTTTGATTTCCAAATTATCATCATTACATTCATTGAGAAACACTAAACCGATAAGGGTCTTACAGCGCCTCAGGAATGGAAGGTAATCAGGCCTGATAAAAATAGGGTGGAGGAAAGGCCCTTGGGTAGCAAGAATGCACCCCTACTAAAGGTTTGGTTTCCAAAAAGTCATCACAAGAGTGTATCTAGTATAGTAATGTACAATTCTTAACCCTTTTGGGGGCCTAGTGCCTAGGCCTTTTGTGTATCCATATGCTCTTGCGCTACCGTCCACAGGATGGATATGGGGTGCACAATAAACTAGCCACTTCGGTGGCAAAATCTCTAGTATATAGCAAGTCACCATCATTTTCCTGTTATTGGCGTTATTGATTATTGACAGATAATTATATGTAAATTTGTATTAACGTTAAGGTAACTTTAACTAACCTAGAATAATTTATATTTAAGAAGCATGATTTGAATATAGCCTACAATTCTGAAAGGAAACTTCTGACACCGTTTTCTTCCTTCCTGAACCATTATTAAGTAACAACAGGATAGATATGATGAGAACTGAGCTTTACGTATATTATGAAAAAAAAAAGACGAAATTAAACGCATTAGAAAACTAACGCTGTATATGGAGGACGGGTTGCCAGGCTAAAGTTGTTTTGAACGTAGTAGTCCTTGGTAAAACTTGGCACAGGTAGGCAGTTCTTGTAGGAAGTCCAGAGTACATGGTCCAGGACGCTTGGTGCAGGGTGTGGTCCAGGGTGTGTGGTCCACGATACGATGCATAGTTCAGTGCTTGGTCCAGGGTGTGGTCCACGATGCAGGAGGCTGCCGCCACCTTGTTGCGGCGGCCTTGTCACCTGACATTTTAGGAGCTGACAACTATGCAGACTTATCCTGGCTCTTTGCCCACTAACTTGCCCATACCGTTACTTGCTCCTGCCGCGTTCTGTCTTCTTTTACTGTACAAGCGTTATACTGCCGCAGCGCATATTATGGGTGCTGCAAGACACTGTCTGCACGTACTGCAGCTCGTGTATTTCTGTCCGATGAATATAACACTGAAACTCGGATATTTGCCATTCATCCCGGCGTATGCTGTTTCAAGTGGAAGATAGAAAGTGGGGAGGAGGGTCAAAATGCTAGGTTAGTTACTGGGAGTGTAATTCACGGTTATTATGGGTTAACTATGCGTATAGATAGGATAATTTACGTTAACTAAACATATCCAAGAATAACAAATATTTAAGTTTCGACGCTATTCAGAAATACACGAGCTGTGATGTGAACAAAAATGCAGGTGGTGTTTGGAGGACAGGTAGCAACACTGGCATTACCAAGCGGGGTTATATAGTATAAGCATCACTGTGTAATCGTCTGTCTGTAGTTGTAAACTAGTATGCCAGATTCTCTTACAGTTTTCAACAGGTTTTTATAACTTTCGATTCCACGAAGTATTACAGAAAACCATCCTGTGGAATACAATAAGAAAACCGTTCTAGCTCAGTATGACAGGAAACTCATCCTTTGTCATGGAGTATGATCAAGTATCTGCGTACAACAACTGCTGCTGCAGTATTACAACCAGTGATGTGTTGGAACAATAATGAAAGTGTCCTGCAGCACCTGCTCTATAATATTAATGTGCTATCGGCACGTGGGTTGACTCGTGTTACAAGAAGCTTTAGTTCAGTGATGCAACAGTTCTTTCAAGGAAATTGAGCATAAAAAAAAACAACGTGCGGGGAAGCACGTATCGCTAGTGAATACAGTTCATGTATAAGAGAGGACGGTAGGCTGGGGTTCCGATGTTTACTGCCACGAAGTCTCTTCATTTTAGGTTAAAGGAAGTTAAAGTCTGTCGACTACACGAGGCTGCAAGTAACATGTTCACCACCATTTATATCCTGCGGTTTTCTGCGTACCCAGCCGCTCATACATCCAGTAAACATACTCGCGCTCAGCTACATTTTATTTTATTGCTTTCCAAGTGCTTAATTTCACTTAACCTAAATTAACCTAACCTTAAAATAGGCACAGAAAAGCCGGCTTTAGCAAGAAACATTTGAAAACTAAAGGGGTTCAAAGGATGTTCCTATTGCTTTTTTATATACTCTCAAGCGTCTCAAACGTTTGAAAGAATTGATTTCTGAAGCGCTTGGAAACCCCAGTTCCCTAATGAACATAAAAGCGCGGGATTTTTCTTAAGAGGTCATTTTGCAACGTTGGCAACAACTGTAGGTGTGAGAACCATCTCTCACTACCTGCGCATTTCTCCATATTTATGAGAACAAACATAATAAAAAGAATGATGCCGTATATAAAAGTATTGGATCACGCTGTTGTTGTTGTGAGAATATCCATGTTGCTGGTGTTGTACTCACCTAGTTGTGGTTGCAGGGGTCGATTCATAGCTCCTGGCCCCTGGTGTTGTGAGAATACCCATGTTGCTGGTGTTGTGAGAATACCCATGTTGCTGGTGTTGTGAGAATACCCATGTTGCTGGTGTTGTGAGAATACCCATGTTGCTGGTGTTGTGAGAATACCCATGTTGCTGGTGTTGTGAGAATACCCATGCTGCTGGTGTTGTGAGAATACCCATGCTGCTGGTGTTGTGAGAATACCCATGCTGCTGGTGTTGTGAGAATACCCATGTTGCTGGTGTTGTGAGAATACCCATGTTGCTGGTGTTGTGAGAATACCCATGTTGCTGGTGTTGTGAGAATACCCATGTTGCTGGTGTTGTGAGAATACCCATGTTGCTGGTGTTGTGAGAATACCCATGCTGCTGGTGTTGTGAGAATACCCATGCTGCTGGTGTTGTGAGAATACCCATGTGCTGGTGTTGTGAGAATACCCATGTTGCTGGTGTTGTGAGAATACCCATGTTGCTGGTGTTGTGAGAATACCCATGTTGCTGGTGTTGTGAGAATACCCATGTTGCTGGTGTTGTGAGAATACCCATGTTGCTGGTGTTGTGAGAATACCCATGTTGCTGGTGTTGTGAGAATACCCATGTTGCTGGTGTTGTGAGAATACCCATGTTGCTGGTGTTGTGAGAATACCCATGTTGCTGGTGTTGTGAGAATACCCATGTTGCTGGTGTTGTGAGAATACCCATGTTGCTGGTGTTGTGAGAATACCCATGTTGCTGGTGTTGTGAGAATACCCATGTTGCTGGTGTTGTGAGAATACCCATGTTGCTGGTGTTGCATCACTGGTGTTGTGAGAATACCCATGTTGCTGGTGTATCACTGGTGGCCTGAGAATACCCACAAATGGCAACAAAAATGACTAACCCTTTTCAAATAAACTAAGTAAATGGTTTTCATTATAATGTTTTTCAAACAGTGAAGTGTTATTGTTCCAGCGTTCTGACAACAAGGACAAACAACAGTGAAGTGTTAGTTCCAGCGTTCTGACAACAAGGACAAACAACAGTGAAGTGTTATTGTTCCAGCGTTCTGACAAGGACAAACAGTGAAGTGTTATTGTTCCAGCGTTCTGACAACAAGGACAAAACAGTGAAGTGTTATTGTTCCAGCGTTCTGACAACAAGGACAAAACAGTGAAGTGTTATTGTTCCAGCGTGCTGACAAGGACAAAACAGTGAAGTGTTATTGTTCCAGCGTTCTGACATCAAGGACAAACAGTGAAGTGTTATTGTTCCAGCGTTCTGACAACAAGGACAAACAACAGTGAAGTGTTATTGTTCCAGCGTTCTGACACAAGGACAAACAGATGTTATTGTTCCAGCGTTCTGACAAGGACAAACAGTGAAGTGTTATTGTTCCAGCGTTCTGACAACAAGGACAAACAGTGAAGTGTTATTGTTCCAGCGTTCTGACAACAAGGACAAACAACAGTGAAGTGTTATTGTTCCAGCGTTCTGACAACAAGGACAAACAACAGTGAAGTGTTATTGTTCCAGCGTTCTGACAACAAGGACAAACAACAGTGAAGTGTTATTGTTCCAGCGTTCTGACAACAAGGACAAACAACAGTGAAGTGTTATTGTTCCAGCGTTCTGACAACAAGGACAAACAACAGTGAAGTGTTATTGTTCCAGCGTTCTGACAACAAGGACAAACAGTGAAGTGTTATTGTTCCAGTTCTGAACAGGACAAACAGTGAAGTGTTATTGTTCCAGCGTCTGACAGGACAAACAACAGTGAGTGTTATTGTTCCAGCGTTCTGACAACAAGGACAAACAGTGAAGTGTTATTGTTCCAGCGTTCTGACAACAAGGACAACACAGTGAAGTGTTATTGTTCCAGCGTTCTGACAACAAGGACAAACAACAGTGAAGTGTTATTGTTCCAGCGTTCTGACAACAAGGACAAACAACAGTGAAGTGTTATTGTTCCAGCGTTCTGACAACAAGGACAAACAGTGAAGTGTTATTGTTCCAGCGTTCTGACAACAAGGACAAACAGTGAAGTGTTATTGTTCCAGCGTTCTGACAACAAGGAAAATACAGTGAAGTGTTATTGTTCCAGTGTTCTGACAAGGACAAAACAGTGAAGTCGTTATTGTTCCAGCGTTCTGACAGTAGGTAAGACTTGTCAGGAAACAGGACAAGTGTTTCCTGACGCGGGTCTTAGATGATGACCCACCGTTGGAGCTCTTGGTCATCTGACCGAGGCCTTCCGCTGGCTTACCGGTCGACTTCTTTAAAAATTAATGGTTATTATTATAACCATGTTTTACCCCTTCCCACCTAGCAGTAAACATAGGAACTCTTGTGTAAGCCGTCCTGCTGGAATGTCCAGTCCTGTGTAAGAAAGTACTCCAGTCCTGTGTAAGAAAGTACTCCAGTCCTGTGTAAGAAAGTACTCCAGTCCTGTGTAAGAAAGTACTCCAGTCCTGTGTAAGAAAGTACTCCAGTCCTGTGTAAGAAAGTACTCCAGTCCTGTGTAAGAAAGTACTCCAGTCCTGTGTAAGAAAAAAAATCAATTCTTTCCGGAAGTATTCAAGTGCCAGATAAAATGTATCTGTGCACTTAATGATACCGAATAAAAAAGCAGACGATGTTTGTGTCAGTCCTGGACCCTTGTGAAGTCACAGCTGACTTAATAATGTTCATCGGAAAGCTAGTCTGAACTTCCCGAAGTATAAGTTAATGTGAATTGCTCGGGTTACTTAGGACTAAGAAGAATTAACACTAAAGGATTATATAGATGTGTATATTTTATGCTTATAGTAAGGTACAGTATCAGGTATTAACAAGTTAAAAATTACAAGATTATTAACTAAAATAAAATACAAATTGTTAGTGAATTTCCAAAAGCTTGTATCGTGACTTATTCCTCTTTATAGTATGAGATCATTTTATATATATGGAAAATATAGGTCCAGCACGCCAATGGTTATTTAACCACGGGTATGCCAGTTGGTGGTTATTTAACCACGGGTATGCCAGTGGTTCCTTAACCACAGGTATATAGCACGGTACACCAGTGGTTCCTTAACCACAGGTATATAGCACGTACACCAGTGGTTCCTTAACCACAGGTATATAGCACGGTACACCAGTGGTTCCTTAACCACAGGTATATAGCACGTCACCAGTGGTTCCTTAACCACAGGTATATAGCAGGTACACCAGTGGTTCCTAAACCACAGGTATATAGCACGGTACACCAGTGGTTCCTTAACCACAGGTATATAGCACGGTACACCAGTGGTTCCTTAACCACAGGTATATAGCACGGTACACCAGTGGTTCCTTAACCACAGGTATATAGCACGGTACACCAGTGGTTCCTTAACCACAGGTATATAGCACGGTACACCAGTGGTTCCTTAACCACAGGTATATAGCACGGTACACCACTTGTTGCTCTGACAAAACCGGCGCCACGAAACTTTCTTGACGCTTGACGCCCATCATCAACTGCGTCAGTATTACGTGCGTGTTACTCGACAAGTCAAAATAATGACTCCTTGTGTGCGACCACAAACTTGATACCCTTTACAAAAATATCCCTCGCGTAATTATTAGTTTCTATTGTAAGGTCAATGCAAAAAAAAAAATGTATTCAAAGGTGAGAAGGTAAATGTTTGGTAGAGGGAATGTTACAAGTATTGTGTTGAGGAAGTAAGTAAGGTTCATACCGGAATCAGTTGTGATAAAACAACCATAGTAATCCCAGAGCAAAATCCTGGCCTACGATAACGTCTTGATAGCTGCCTTTCTGGCACTCACGTTACCTGCAACTTTCTAAGAGCAGAGTTAAGTGTAAATATCAGTCAACAAATCTACAAGAAAATCCTTGAGCCAAAAAATAAAAATACATAAATAGGAGTGAGGAGGGAGTATATTCGTACTGGCACTGTACGGATATACTCCGTAGTAGTAGTAGTGTCTGTCCCTGTAAACTGGCACTGCACGAGCAGTACCTGTCCCAGAACAGACACTAAAAAAGCAGTACCTGTCCCGGAACACTGGCACTGCATGAGCAGTACGTGTCTTGGTACCAGTACACTGCCCGTGACATTACTTCAGCGGTGACAGGCTCACCCCACACATTTACATACGCTATAAAAGGTTATATCCAGCAAGTTGATTATGAATCTTCCTAACTCTCAGCCGCAGTAACCACCCTTACTATTACCACCATGCGCTCACACACACGAACGCTAGAAGAAAAAGCGACTCCAAGGAGATCCGGACTGAATGAGTGGTCAAACATGTTGCTGTTGGAATTCAATCCCACCAATCGCAATTTTGTGAGTACTGAAAAATAGGACAAGACCAAACACTGCAGAGGAAATGAGGAAAAAAACTGAAGGCTACAAAGACGAAGGATGTAGAAGTAAACATAATACAGAGTATCACCATAAGTGCACATTAACCACATGACTTCGGTGGCTTCTTCGATATCAAGAACCAAAGAGCAGATTTCAGAAACACCAAGATATACTGTATATAGTTAAGGTTTTAAGTATACAGTATGTCAGGCTCATCGTGGAGCATACATCTGATCAAGCACGTACAAAACATGGGAAAAAAAGGTACAGAGGTTTGAGACCAGAATAATTCCCAAGAGGCAGGACAGAATAAGGAAACAACTTTAACTACATTGCAAGACGGGAGAAGCAATGATCATAACATACTAGATACTCAAGAGGCAGTGGCCGGGCCTATACACACATTAAAGGAGATATCTAAACTATACTGTATTACTCCTCTTAACTTCTGAGGGTTGGTTTATACCACAGATCAGTATTTATTACACCTTAATATTTGAAACATATTCAATGTACACACACACAGGACATGTACATTAAGACGAGTATATATCTCAGTGAATATAAAATGAGATTAACTTTTATTTAAGTTTTCTTGATGTTAGTATACAGAGGAATGTTGCTTTAATAATCCTCGTGCAGATAAACATTACACTAACAATTTTCTAATAAAACTAACCTAAACTAGCATGAGGGCAGTGTGTGGAACACAACACGGAGAAACTGAGACGTCAAAAGATTTTACTACTAACACCAGCAGTTTGCAGAGCCTCTGGCCTTCCCTGAGTCGAGTCACTTCTACAAACATTCACAGGACGTTCACTAATGCCATCCCACAAACAACAATTACAGTGTTTGAATTTTAAATTATACTAAGATTATAACGATTACAAAAGCACTTCTGAGTAATTATCACTTTTATGAATACAGCGAGACGGGCGTACTATCTTGCTCAGCCCGACACGCAAGTGTGGTCGTGACGACCTAGTCTGCTTTGATCTTGACGACACAGCAGTGTATATCATGACTACCACCACACAGTATACCTTAACAAGAATACCACCAGTGTACCTCATCATGAGTACCACCCCATGGCCATACAGTGTACCACAACCTAAGTACCACCCCATGGCCATACAATGTACCACAACCTAAGTACCACCCCATGGCCATACAGTGTACCACAACCTAAGTACCACCCCATGGTCATACAATGTACCACAACCTAAGTACCACCCCATGGCCATACAGTGTACCACAACCTAGTACACCCCATGGCCATACAGTGTACCACAACCTAAGTATCACCCCATGGCCATACAGTGTACCACAACCTAAGTACCCCATGGCCATACAGTGTACCACAACCTAAGATCACCCCATGGCCATACAGTGTACCACAACCTAAGTACCACCCCATGGCCATACAGTGTACCACAACCTAAGTACCACCCCATGGCCATACAGTGTACCACAACCTAAGTACCACCCCATGGCCATACAGTGTACCACAACCTAAGTACCACCCCATGGCCATACAGTGTACCACAACCTAAGTACCACCCCATGGCCATACAGTGTACCACAACCTAAGTACCACCCCATGGCCATACAGTGTACCACAACCTAAGTACCACCCCATGGCCATACAGTGTACCACAACCTAAGTATCACCCCATGGCCATACAGTGTACCACAACCAAGTACCACCCATCCATACAGTGTACCACAACCTATACACCCCATGGCCATACAGTGTACCACAACCTAAGTACCACCCCATGGCCATACAGTGTACCACAACCTAAGTATCACCCCATGGCCATACAGTGTACCACAACCTAAGTACCACCCCATGGCCATACAGTGTACCACAACCTAAGTACCACCCCACCGTGTTTACCTGGAGAGGGTTTCGGGGGTCAACGAACCCGCAGCTCGGTCTGAGACCAGGCCTCATGGTGGATCAGGTTCTGATCAACCAGGCTGTTACTGCTGGCCGCACGCAAACTGACGTACGAACCACACTTAACATTAGTACTACCCCACATTGTACCTCAACACGAGTACTACCCCACATTGTACCTCAACACGAGTACTACCCCACATTGTACCTCGACATTAGTACTACTCCACAGTGTACCTCGACATTAGTACTACCCCACAGTGTACCTCGACATTAGTACCACTCCACAGTGTACCTCGACATTAGTACTACTCCACAGTGTACCTTAACATTAGTACTACTCCACAGTGTACCTTAACATTAGTACTACTCCACAGTGTACCTTAACATTAGTACTACTCCACAGTGTACCTTAACATTAGTACTACTCCACAGTGTACCTCAACATTAGTACTACTCCACAGTGTACCTTAACATTAGTACTACTCCACAGTGTACCTTAACATTAGTACTACTCCACAGTGTACCTTAACATTAGTACTACTCCACAGTGTACCTTAACATTAGTACTACTCCACAGTGTACCTTAACATTAGTACTACTCCACAGTGTACCTTAACATTAGTACTACTCACAGTGTACCTTAACATTAGTACTACTCCACAGTGTACCTCAACATTAGTACTACTCCACAGTGTACCTCAACATTAGTACTACCCCACAGTGTACCTCAACATTAGTACTACCCCACAGTGTACCTCGACATTAGTACTACCCCACAGTGTACCTCGACATTAGTACCACTCCACAGTGTACCTCGACATTAGTACCACTCCACAGTGTACCTCGACATTAGTACTACCCCACAGTGTACCTCGACATTAGTACACCCACAGTGTACCTCGACATTAGTACACTCCACAGTGTACCTCGACATTAGTACCACCCCACAGTGTACCTCGACATTAGTACTACCCCACAGTGTACGTCGACATTAGTACTACCCCACAGTGTACCTCAACATTAGTACTACCCCACAGTGTACCTCAACATTAGTACTACCCCACAGTGTACCTCAACATTAGTACTACCCCACAGTGTACCTCAACATTAGTACTACCCCACAGTGTACCTCAACATTAGTACTACCCCACAGTGTACCTCAACATTAGTACTACCCCACAGTGTACCTCAACATTAGTACTACCCCACAGTGTACCTCAACATTAGTACTACCCCACAGTGTACCTCAACATTAGTACTACCCCACAGTGTACCTCAACATTAGTACTACCCCACAGTGTACCTCAACATTAGTACTACCCCACAGTGTACCTCAACATTAGTACTACCCCACAGTGTACCTCAACATTAGTACTACCCCACAGTGTACCTCAACATTAGTACTACCCCACAGTGTACCTCAACATTAGTACTACCCCACAGTGTACCTCAACATTAGTACTACCCCACAGTGTACCTCAACATTAGTACTACCCCACAGTGTACCTCAACATTAGTACTACCCCACAGTGTACCTCAACATTAGTACTACCCCACAGTGTACCTCAACATTAGTACTACCCCACAGTGTACCTCGACATTAGTACTACCCCACAGTGTACCTCGACATTAGTACTACCCCACAGTGTACCTCGACATTAGTACTACCCCACAGTGTACCTCGACATTAGTACTACCCCACAGTGTACCTCAACATTAGTACTACCCCACAGTGTACCTCAACATTAGTACTACCCACAGTGTACCTCAACATTAGTACTACCCCACAGTGTACCTCAACATTAGTACTACTACAGGTACCCAACATTAGTACTCTACGTAAGGACCTCAACATTAGTACTACTCCACAGTTCCTCAACATTAGTACTACCCCACAGTGTACCTCAACATTAGTACTACCCACAGTGTACCATCAACACTTAGTACTACCCTACAGTGTACCTCGACATTAGTACTACCCCACAGTAAACCTCGACATTAGTACTACACAGTGTACCTCGACATTAGCTACCCCACAGTGTACCTCGACATTAGTACTACCCACAGTGTACCTCGACATTAGTACTCACCCCACAGTGTACCTCGACATTAGTACTCCCCACGGGCCGACATTAGTACTACCCACAGTGTACCTCGACATTAGTATACCCATTCCTCGACATTAGTACTACCACAGTGTACCTGACATTAGTACTACCCCACAGGGACCTCGACATTAGTACTACCCCACAGTGTACCTCGACATTAGTACTACCCCACAGTGTACCTCGACATTAGTACTACCCCACAGTGTACCTCGACATTAGTACTACCCCACAGTGTACCTCGACATTAGTACTACCCCACAGTGTACCTCGACATTAGTACTACCCCACAGTGTACCTCATCAGCAAACTGCAACACCACCATTAACTGGCAGGACCTTCCACTCAAAGGTTAGCATCTCAGGCAGGTCCCAGTCCCCCCCTCTTCCCCATTCTCCTCGTAGAAGAGGGTGCCCTTGTATTCCCCCACCTCAACTGCACGAATGCAAGCACGCGAAAACCTCGCTGAAGAAGTGGTGGAACAGACTCCATACATAGTTTTAAGAATAGGTACGATAGGTCCCAATAGGCTACAAGAGTGTGAATCTGGCAAACAGCAAGTTGAGGCGCGGGACCAGGAGATAAGACTCGACCCTTGCAACCACATATAGGTGAGTACACGCACACACCCTAAGCACGATCACGAATTAACATATTAAATGCGGGGTTAAAAAAAACAGTAAAATTTCCAATAACCTAAAAAAAAATCTACAATCAACTTGTACTCCTCCGACACTGCTGTGAGGCGCACCGTTATATGCCATTTCTTCTCCGAGCTAAAGAAAATTATCTCACATGAGATTATCATCAAAAGCGCTACACCTACCAGGGTCATACAACGCTGCTCTCACAGGAGAAAATTCCAATCTTTGGTATTTACTCCAACAGACAAGAATACGCTCCAGAAATCACTAGGTCTACTCTGTGACCTCAGTACAGTAAGTTTATTCAGGTATACACAAATACAGTTACATAGATCATCATATATTGCTATATATGATGATCTATGTACCACCCAGGATAACCCAAAAAAAGTCAGACAGTGTGACTTATTTCCATTGGGGTCCATTTAATACCTTAATATTATACACTGTAGGAGATATGTTTTTATACTATAAAGAATATATACTAGCATTAAGGTAAAAAGAGTTATTTACATTTACATGTATGTTAGCTAAAAAATAAAAAAAAACATTCTCCTCCCTTTCTGTCGCTACATTCATTAGGTAGGTTTTGGCTCTCTTCTTGAACTGGCTCATGCTATGACTGGCTTTGACATGTGCAGGCAGTCTGTTCCATTCCTTTATTGCTGTACAATAAAAGGTGTTTGAAGCCTGGCCACTGACTGTGGGTACTACAAAGTTGTGCTCTCTCCCCCTAGTACTATGTCTGCTTTGGTTCCCAGCCTTGACAAAATTGGCAGCAAGATATTCTGGACACTGTTTGTGAGCAATTTTATAAACTTTATTCAATTTAAGTTGTTTTACTCTGTCTTCAATATTCAGCATATCCAATTGTTGTAATTCATCCTGGCCTACATGTTCTCTTGGACCCAGGTCCAGGATGAATCTTACCATTTTGTTACCCTCGGCCCAGGCCTCCCCACAGGCCAGCCAAGAAAGGTGTGGGACATTATCTGTGATACACCCATAAATTCCACACAATCCCTAAGTAGCATGGTTGGTGTGGAGGCAGTGTGAGAGCGACCTTGAGAAAGAGTAGGTATGACCCGCACCTTATTAGTCTACTAGAAGTCTCCTAACTGGTAGAATTTAGTCCAGGCAGTAGGTCAGTGTCAACGTTAGATCAAGGCTGTCTTCATTTAAATACCTTACAGCCTTCATTATCAAATCAGCTGGTTTTTGCCTTCCCATATTTGATATACAGTTATTCTGAAGTGGCCATTTGCACCTTCACTAGATACTTAGAGGTGCGTAAAGTTATGATTTCTGCGGAATAGATGTACTGACGGGATAAATGTTCCAAACAAACTGGATAATTCACTTTCGATGAGTGAAATCCGTCATGCTGGAGGTGTGAAAGTGCAGGGTCGACGGTAGTGCAGCAGCAGCAGCAGCAGAAACAGCAGAAACAGCAATCTCATCTACATTTCGCGTTCAGGACCCTATACAATAAATACTAGGAGCCATATGTCGGATATAATCTTGCTGCCAAGATATTTCAAGCTGAGACCACGCTCAGATCAACGAGTCTGACCAGTAAGCCAATGGGTCAACGGCTACCACATCCACAAGTATCGGCAGACAAAAATATGGCACCAGTGGTGGATTCTTGCCATTTCCCCATCATAGAGAACCAATTGGCACCACTGAACAACTCTTATGAGATGTCAGGTGATTTTTCTCTGAAGAGTGCAATAGCAATATTCAAAGCTAAATTTAAGTGGTATTTTAGCGCTCACATGCGAACTGACAGCACTGTTAAAGCTTCTTAGTTAGTGTTTAGTATGTTATACGATGTTTCGGCTACAGTGCTTGAGAGGAGAGGGCGACATACAGGTACAACACATCTGAGAATAACAATACTGCAGCAACTCTTGAAAGTTATTAATATAGTTCTCACACTCACTCCCTGACTATTTCACAATACAGCCATCAAATATTAACCATGTATTAGCATTTTCAATTATCAGTTAGTAAATACATATTTTGTATATCTGTACTTCTAATTTATTAAGGGATACATATAATACACATTAATGAGGACTACATCAGTATCTATACCTTTTCCTGAGAATTTCTACGTACAGAAATATTGCATATAAAAGTGATGCCACCCTTCTGTTAATAATAGGTTAACACCTTAAAAGTTCGCAGACAAGACTGAGTATATTTCCTTCAGGTTGGAACTTGAGAAGACAAGTATATTGACAATGATATAAGTATGCAGAACAAGGCTTACTCTACAAGGTGTTTTAATGGTTGAACTTACAGGCTAAGATTATGAATAGTATTTGTATAGCAACAGTCAGTTTTAATAAACGGACACACTGAGGCCTGATAAAGCTCATGGCAAGCAAAACGTAACCTAAATAAAACCAAACCAAACTTGCAATAAAGGCTAAGAGGTGTTATTGTACCTCACTTCGAAGTTTAGCCTATTTAAGGTATACTAACACTGCAGATGCCATGTGTCTATTGTGTATGCATTATTATTATTTTCACCAGGAATTAATAAACCCGCAGGAATTATACAGTCTGGGTAATTGGATATAACGGAGGTTATATCCAATTCCACGGATCAAGAGCTCTTCAGCAGCATCGAGGCACTGCCATGGAATGATGTGAATTCGGTTAAAATATCTGAAACGTTTAGGAGTATTAATTAAACCCTGAGTGATGAGTGAATTTTGTGAAGGTAATACAAATCAGATCACTTGAGTGTGCAGTTGATGTGTTGCAACCGACAAGGGCAGTGAAAGCTGCACCGGCAGCCACGCAACACTCATTCATGTATAAAATTCTACATCAAATTTGACCATAAAAGCAAGACTTTTATACATCTTTTATGAATGTAATTTATTGGCCAGTGCAAATATTTTGTTGCGAACTTTACCTGACACTTTGTGATCCTCGTAGGTTTTATACAACCCAAGTATGACATATAGCTCAGTGGTCAGTACTCAACCGAAAGGTCATAAGGTTCGATCCCTGGGCAAGACGAGACGTGTGGGTTAAGTCCCCATACTTGCTGCTCATGTTTACCTTGCAGTAAGTAGGTACCAGAGTTTTAATTGGCCGTTGTGGGTCGCATCCCGTGAGAGGGAAGGGGGAGATACTATAGGTAGGGCTATACTTCAAAATAAGTTCATGAACTTTAATTGTTTTCTTGAAAAACGAACTCTGAAAAAATATAATCTAACACTAAAATAATTTATTGAGTTGGTGTGTACAGTATGACAGAATGAACAGAAATATAGTAGAGCCAGTGTTGAAAATGTGATTACCATGATTTATTTATTATTAGTAGTTGTAGCAGCAGTAGCACAATAACTACACTATCCTGCGATTACATTCCCAACTAAGATTTGTATTTAATAAACTCAGACTTACTTTACTGTTTACCTCAGCTCCTAAAATGTTACAAAGATTTCTTTATTTCTAATTTTATTTCACTCATCGCAAGGCTATTACTTATTATTTCTACCCAAATTTTCATTATTCATGTGTTATTAGTGGTCCAAGGGTCAGACACCGTGAATTTTAAAAGTTCTATCAAAATTTTAATGAAGAAAATATTTGAAATAAAGTTCAATGTTACAAAACCATAATTACAAATCGATTTAAGTTTACATATTAGTATAATAAATTAATGTAATGACCTTTAATCAAAGTTTGGCAAGACTCGTGTAATGTTAAATTGAGCATTGGTATCTAATGGTCTTCCTGGCGAGGCGAGGTGTGTCACACTGCTGTCTCCGTAGCGAGGTGTCTCACACACACTGTGCTGTCTCCGTAGCGAGGTGTCTCACACACACTGTGCTGTCTCCGTAGCGAGGTGTCTCACACACACTGTGCTGTCTCCGTAGCGAGGTGTCTCCACACACTGTGCTGTCTCCGTAGCGAGGTGTCTCACACACACTGTGCTGTCTCCGTAGCGAGGTGTCTCACACACACTGTGCTGTCTCCGTAGCGAGGTGTCTCACACACACTGTGCTGTCTCCGTAGCGAGGTGTCTCACACACACTGTGCTGTCTCCGTAGCGAGGTGTCACACACACTGTGCTGTCTCCGTAGCGAGGTGTCTCACACACACTGTGCTGTCTCCGTAGCGAGGTGTCTCACACACTGTGCTGTCTCCGTAGCGAGGTGTCTCACACACACTGTGCTGTCTCCGTAGCGAGGTGTCTCACACACACTGTGCTGTCTCCGTAGCGAGGTGTCTCACACACACTGTGCTGTCTCCGTAGCGAGGTGTCTCACACACACTGTGCTGTCTCCGTAGCGAGGTGTCTCACACACACTGTGCTGTCTCCGTAGCCGAGGTGTCTCACACACACTGTGCTGTCTCCGTAGCGAGGTGTCTCACACACACTGTGCTGTCTCCGTAGCGAGGTGTCTCACACACACTGTGCTGTCTCCGTAGCGAGGTGTCTCACACACACTGTGCTGTCTCCGTAGCGAGGTGTCTCACACACACTGTGCTGTCTCCGTAGCGAGGTGTCTCACACACACTGTGCTGTCTCCGTAGCGAGGTGTCTCACACACACTGTGCTGTCTCCGTAGCGAGGTGTCTCACACACACTGTGCTGTCTCCGTAGCGAGGTGTCTCACACACACTGTGCTGTCTCCGTAGCGAGGTGTCTCACACACACTGTGCTGTCTCCGTAGCGAGGTGTCTCACACACACTGTGCTGTCTCCGTAGCGAGGTGTCTCACACACTGCTGTCTCCGAGCGAGGTGTCTCACACACTGTGCTGTCTCGTAGCGAGGTGTCTCACACACACTGTGCTGTCTCCGTAGCGAGGTGTCTCACACACACTGTGCTGTCTCCGTAGTTCAAAACGTTCACGTTAATGTGTAGGTTATGTATGTGTGTACTTACCTAATTGTGGTTGCAGGGGTCGAGAGACTGCTCCTGGCCCCGCCTCTTCACTGTTCGTTACTAGGTCCTCTCTCCCTGCTCCATGAGCTTTATCATACCTCGTCTTAAAGCTATGTATGTTTCCTGCCTCCACTACATCACTTGCTAGATTTCCACTTCCTGACTACTCTATGGCTGAAGAAATACTTCCTGTGTGGACGAGTACATGCATGTGTGCGCGCGCGCGCGCGTACTAACGAGCACTAGATCAACACATCACAGTTTGTCCACCAAAAGGTATGCATGATTTTTTTTTTGTTACTTGAAAAGCGAATTGAAGGTGTGTGTGTGTTGTATATATATATATATATATATATATATATATATATATATATATATATATATATATATATATAATAATAATATGTGTGTCGTGGTATTTTTGGCTTAAATAGCAACGTTTTTCTTGCCGAAAATTTGTGTATGCAATAATTTCACAAAAATCATTCAGAACCCAACTAAAAAAATACATTTCATTGTGATTGATTATTAAATTATTGTAAACTTATATAAAGAGATGAAAGTAAACTAAAGTGTTATACACCTTATGTGTAATGTTGTGACCAATAGGATGACAGCTTCATATCTATGTAGAATTCCTGGACTCCCACTGGTGATGGTGCTCATGCTTAACGGATGTGTTCACCTTCACACCAACTTGTAACACAGATGACGACCCAACTAGTGAAGGAAAGTTATCAGTTCAAGCACAACATTGCAGGAGCTCTCACTAAATATGTTGTAGAGAGCAAACCACCTGACTCGCGTCTGCCTCGCCAGTCCTCCACCTGACTCGCGTCTGCCTCGCCAGTCCTCCACCTGACTCGCGTCTGCCTCGCCAGTCCTCCACCTGACTCGCGTCTGCCTCGCCAGTCCTCCACCTGACTCGCGTCTGCCTCGCCAGTCCTCCACCTGACTCGCGTCTGCCTCGCCAGTCCTCCACCTGACTCGCGTCTGCCTCGCCAGTCCTCCACCTGACTCGCGTCTGCCTCGCCAGTCCTCCACCTGACTCGCGTCTGCCTCGCCAGTCCTCCACCTGACTCGCGTCTGCCTCGCCAGTCCTCCACCTGACTCGCGTCTGCCTCGCCAGTCCTCCACCTGACTCGCGTCTGCCTCGCCAGTCCTCCACCTGACTCGCGTCTGCCTCGCCAGTCCTCCACCTGACTCGCGTCTGCCTCGCCAGTCCTCCACCTGACTCGCGTCTGCCTGCCAGTCCTCCACCTGACTCGCGTCTGCCTCGCCAGTCCTCCACCTGACTCGCGTCTGCCTCGCCAGTCCTCCACCTGACTCGCGTCTGCCTCGCCAGTCCTCCACCTGACTCGCGTCTGCCTCGCCAGTCCTCCACCTGACTCGCGTCTGCCTCGCCAGTCCTCCACCTGACTCGCGTCTGCCTCGCCAGTCCTCCACCTGACTCGCGTCTGCCTCGCCAGTCCTCCACCTGACTCGCGTCTGCCTCGCCAGTCCTCCACCTGACTCGCGTCTGCCTCGCCAGTCCTCCACCTGACTCGCGTCTGCCTCGCCAGTCCTCCACCTGACTCGCGTCTGCCTCGCCAGTCCTCCACCTGATTCCTCGCAGTCTGCTCGCTCGCCAGTCCTCCACCTGACTCGCGTCTGCCTCGCCAGTCCTCCACCTGACTGTCTCGCGTCTGCCCCTCGCCAGTCCTCCACCTGACTCCGCTGCTCCTGCCTCGCCAGTCCTCCACCTGACTCGCGTCTGCCTCGCCAGTCCTCCACCTGACTCGCGTCTGCCTCGCCAGTCCTCCACCTGACTCGCGTCTGCCTGCCAGTCCTCCACCTGACTCGCGTCTGCCTCGCCAGTCCTCCACCTGACTCGCGTCTGCCTCGCCAGTCCTCCACCTGACTCGCGTCTGCCTCGCCAGTCCTCCACCTGACTCGCGTCTGCCTCGCCAGTCCTCCACCTGACTCGCGTCTGCCTCGCCAGTCCTCCACCTGACTCGCGTCTGCCTCGCCAGTCCTCCACCTGACTCGCGTCTGCCTCGCCAGTCCTCCACCTGACTCGCGTCTGCCTCGCCAGTCCTCCACCTGACTCGCGTCTGCCTCGCCAGTCCTCCACCTGACTCGCGTCTGCCTCGCCAGTCCTCCACCTGACTCGCGTCTGCCTCGCCAGTCCTCCACCTGACTCGCGTCTGCCTCGCCAGTCCTCCACCTGACTCGCGTCTGCCTCGCCAGTCCTCCACCTGACTCGCGTCTGCCTCGCCAGTCCTCCACCTGACTCGCGTCTGCCTCGCATCCTCCACCTGACTCGCGTCTGCCTCGCCAGTCCTCCACCTGACTCGCGTCTGCCTCGCCAGTCCTCCACCTGACTCGCGTCTGCCTCGCCAGTCCTCCACCTGACTCGCGTCTGCCTCGCCAGTCCTCCACCTGACTCGCGTCTGCCTCGCCAGTCCTCCACCTGACTCGCGTCTGCCTCGCCAGTCCTCCACCTGACTCGCGTCTGCCTCGCCAGTCCTCCACCTGACTCGCGTCTGCCTCGCCAGTCCTCCACCTGACTCGCGTCTGCCTCGCCAGTCCTCCACCTGACTCGCGTCTGCCTCGCCAGTCCTCCACCTGACTCGCGTCTGCCTCGCCAGTCCTCCACCTGACTCGCGTCTGCTGCCAGTCCTCCACCTGACTCGTCTGCCTGAGTCCTCCACCTGACTCGCGTCTGCCTCGCCAGTCCTCCACCTGACTCGCGTCTGCCTCGCCAGTCCTCCACCTGACTCGCGTCTGCCTCGCCAGTCCTCCACCTGACTGCTCTGTCGCACACTGTTCTCCATCTACTGACTCGCGTCTGCCTCGCCAGTCCTCCACCTGACTCGCGTCTGCCTCGCCAGTCCTCCACCTGACTCGCGTCTGCACCTCCATGATCCTCCTCCAGTCTCACTGACTCGCGTCTGCCTCGCCAGTCCTCCACCTGACTCGCGTCTGCCTCGCCAGTCCTCCACCTGACGCCATCTCACACTTAACACTTTCTGAGTGAGATGTTTAGTGTTATGTAAACAATGTTTGCAGGTGGACTTTCAATAACATTCTCCATGCTTTACTGTGCTTGTGAAACTTATCAATGATAATTTCACTCTTTGTTGGGAGCCGAAAACATCTGACCTTTGAGAACTTGTCATGAGATTGGATGACTTAATGGTTTTCCACGAAACACTAATATACTTAATACATACAAATTTTCCTTCTACGCCCGCCTCTCCTCCCACCTTTATCCTCTAGTCAATTTATCTCCTCCTTCCTTTAAATATTTCTCAAACTATTGTAATAAAATCATTAAGTTTACACTATAATTCAGAGCCTTATTGGTTATACTCGGGTTTATAAAGTACCATACTATATGTCTTGTATAATTAACATGTTATGGAGTTACTAATATTCTAAGGTTATACTCGGGTTTATAAAGTACCCTACTATATGTGTTGTATAATTAACATGTTATGGAGTTACTAATATTCTAAGGTTATACTCGGGTTTATAAAGTACCCTACTATATGTCTTGTATAATTAACATGTTATGGAGTTACTAATATTCTAAGATGAAAGTCAACACAAGTGTTGACGCATCGTTATCTTGTGATTAACTTCATTTATATTAATTTTCAGTATCATTTACTGTAATTCAGATATTCTGTCAACTGCAAGAGAATCATCAATTTACTGCACCTATTATTATTAATGCTCATGGCGATGAGCTAAACCCAAGGGGTCATGCACCGCCTGGAAAATGGAAGATGAAGTTTAATACAAGGAAAAACAGCAGCTACAATTGTTTGGATGACAAGCCCTCAAGGGTGTTAATGTTAGACAAGATGATATATGCAAGTTACCCTTCACCCAGTGTCTAGGTGATTTATTGATCTCGACTCTGATCTATGCGTGTATTCACCTATATGCGGTTTCTGGGTTCGATTCATAGCTCTTGGCTCCGCCTCTTCGCTGTACGCTACTAGGTCCACTCTCTCCCGTGTGTATATTCTATTTGTGGTTGCAGGGGTAATTCATAGCTCCTGGCCCCGCCTCTTCGCTGGTCGCTACTAGGTCACACTCCCTGCTCCATGAGCTTTGTCATACCTCTTCTTAAAGCTATGTATGGATCCTGCCTCCACTACATCACTCTCCAGACTGTTCCATTTCCTGACAACTCTATGACTGAAGAAGTACTTTCTAACATCCCTGTGACTCATCTGAGTCTTCAACGTTCAGTTGTGACCCCTCGTTGCTGTGTCCCATCTCTGAACCATCATGTCCCCTATCCACCTTGTCAATTCATCTAAGTATTTTATATGTCGTTATCATGTAGTCTCTATCCCTCCTGTCCTCCAACGTCGTCAGGTCGATTTTCCTTAACCTCTCCTCGTAGGACATACGCCTTAGCTCCGGGACTAGTCTTGTTGCAAACCTTTGCGCGTTCTCTAATTTCTTGACGTGCTTGATTAGGTGTGGGTTCCATACTGGTGCTGCATATTCCAGTATGGGCCTGACGTACACTGTGTAGAGATTCTTGAACGATTCCTTACTGAGGTATCGAGACGCTATTCTTAGGTTCGCCAGGCGTCCATATGCTGCAGCAGTTATTTGGCTGGTGTGCGCCTCAGGAGATGTGCTCGGTGTTATACTCACCCAAAGATCCTTTTCCTTGAATGAGGTTTGTAATCTTTGGCCCCCTAGCTTGTACTCTGCGGTCTTTGCCCTTCCCCAATCTTCATGACTTTGCACTTGGTGGGGTTAAACTCCAGGAACCAGTTGCTGGGCCAGCCTTGCAGCCTATAAGTCCTGCCTCATCCGATTGAATTTTCCTCATTAGCTTCACATCGTCTGCAATGAGGGACACTTCTGAATCAATCCCTTGTGTCATGTCATTCACATACACCAGAAATAGCACCGGTCCTGGGTCCTAGGACTGACCCCTGTGGAACCCCGCTCGTCACAGGCACCCACTCTGACCTCTTCACGTACCATAACTCGTAGTTGCCTTCCTGTCAGGTATTCTCTTATCCACTGCAGTGCCTTTCCTGTTATACCTGCCTGATCCTCCAGCTTTTGCATTAATCTCTTGTGTGGAACTGTGTCGAAAGCCTCCTTACAGTCCAAGAAAATGCAATCTACCCACCCTCTCTCTCTCTACTTACTGCCGTCCCCTTGTCGTAAAACTCCAGTAGGTTTGTGACAGGATTTCCCTTCCTTAAACCCGCGCTGGTTGTCTAGGTGCTCCACCACTTCTGATAATCTTCCCCCATGACTTTGCATCCTATACATGTTAGTGACACTGGAACTACATTTGCTGTCTTCCACACCTCAGGTAGTCGCCCTGAATGTGTGTGTGCGTAGTTACTAGTTATCAAAGGCACTTGTCGACAGACACTAGGCCTGTTTGGTGTGTATGTGTACGTGACATGATATTTGTAAACAGGAAAAAACCAAGTTTGTGTGTACGTAGCACCCTGTGTGTGTGTGTTTGTACGTAGCACCCTGTGTGTGTGTGTTTGTACGTAGCACCCTGTGTGTGTGTGTTTGTACGTAGCACCCTGTGTGTGTGTGTTTGTACGTAGCACCCTGTGTGTGTGTGTTTGTACGTAGCACCCTGTGTGTGTGTGTTTGTACGTAGCACCCTGTGTGTGTGTGTTTGTACGTAGCACCCTGTGTGTGTGTGTTTGTACGTAGCACCCTGTGTGTGTGTGTTTGTACGTAGCACCCTGTGTGTGTGTGTTTGTACGTAGCACCCTGTGTGTGTGTGTTTGTACGTAGCACCCTGTGTGTGTGTGTTTGTACGTAGCACCCTGTGTGTGTGTGTTTGTACGTAGCACCCTGTGTGTGTGTGTTTGTACGTAGCACCCTGTGTGTGTGTGTTTGTACGTAGCACCCTGTGTGTGTGTGTTTGTACGTAGCACCCTGTGTGTGTGTGTTTGTACGTAGCACCCTGTGTGTGTGTGTTTGTACGTAGCACCCTGTGTGTGTGTTTGTACGTAGCACCCTGTGTGTGTGTGTTTGTACGTAGCACCCTGTGTGTGTGTGTTTGTACGTAGCACCCTGTGTGTGTGTGTTTGTACGTAGCACCCTGTGTGTGTGTGTTTGTACGTAGCACCCTGTGTGTGTGTGTTTGTACGTAGCACCCTGTGTGTGTGTGTTTGTACGTAGCACCCTGTGTGTGTGTGTTTGTACGTAGCACCCTGTGTGTGTGTGTTTGTACGTAGCACCCTGTGTGTGTGTGTTTGTACGTAGCACCCTGTGTGTGTGTGTTTGTACGTAGCACCCTGTGTGTGTTTGTACGTAGCACCCTGTGTGTGTTTGTACGTAGCACCCTGTGTGTGTGTGTTTGTACGTAGCACCCTGTGTGTGTGTTTGTACGTA
Source organism: Cherax destructor (assembly GCA_009830355.1). Classification (NCBI taxonomy): domain Eukaryota; kingdom Metazoa; phylum Arthropoda; class Malacostraca; order Decapoda; family Parastacidae; genus Cherax; species Cherax destructor. Next base: position 31,747 of record WNWK01001771.1, on the reverse strand, counting down.
GCACCCTGTGTGTGTTTGTACGTAGCACCCTGTGTGTGTTTGTACGTAGAACCCTGTGTGTGTGTGTTTGTACGTAGCACCTTGTGTGTGTGTGTTTGTGTGTAGCACCCTGTGTGTGTGTGTATGTTTGTACGTAGCACCCTTCTTGTGTTGTACGTAGCATCCTGTGTGGTGTGTACTGGCATCCCTGTGTGTGTGTACATGCATCCTCTGTGTGGTGTTGACATGGCATCCTCTGTGTGGTGTGTACTAGCATCCTCTGTGTGGTGTTGTACTGCACCCTGTGTGTGTGTGTTGTGTAGCACCTTGTGTGGTGTGTACATGGCACCCTGTGTGGTGTTGTACATGGCACCCTGTGGTGGTTGTACGTGCACCCTGTGTGGTGTTGTACATGGCACCTCTGTGTGTGTGTGTACTGCACCTCTGTGTGTTTGTACATGGCACCCTGTGTGGTGTTGTACATGGCATCCTCTGTGTGTGTGTTTGTCTGTAGCATCCTCTGTGTGGTGTGTTTGTGGCACCCTCTGTGTGGTGTGTACAGTAGCACCCTGTGTGTGGTGTGTACGTGGCATCCTCTGTGTGGTGTGTACATGGCATCCTCTGTGTGGTGTGTACATGGCATCCTCTGTGTGGTGTGTACATGGCATCCTCTGTGTGGTGTGTACATGGCATCCTCTGTGTGGTGTGTACATGGCATCCTCTGTGTGGTGTGTACATGGCATCCTCTGTGTGGTGTGTACATGGCATCCTCTGTGTGGTGTGTACATGGCATCCTCTGTGTGGTGTGTACATGGCATCCTCTGTGTGGTGTGTACATGGCATCCTCTGTGGGTGTGTACATGGCATCCTCTTGTGGTGTGTACATGGCATCCTCTGTGTGGTGTGTACATGGCATCCTCTGTGTGGTGTGTACATGGCACCCCTCTGTGTGGTGTGTACATGGCATCCTCTGTGTGGTGTGTACATGGCATCCTCTGTGTGGTGTGTACATGGCATCCTCTGTGTGGTGTGTACATGGCATCCTCTGTGTGGTGTGTACATGGCATCCTCTGTGTGGTGTGTACATGGCATCCTCTGTGTGGTGTGTACATGGCATCCTCTGTGTGGTGTGTACATAGCATCCTCTGTGTGGTGTGTACATGGCATCCTCTGTGTGGTGTGTACATGGCATCCTCTGTGTGGTGTGTACATAGCATCCTCTGTGTGGTGTGTACATAGCATCCTCTGTGTGGTGTGTACATAGCATCCTCTGTGTGGTGTGTACATAGCATCCTCTGTGTGGTGTGTACATAGCATCCTCTGTGTGGTGTGTACATAGCATCCTCTGTTTGGTGTGTACATAGCATCCTCTGTGTGGTGTGTATATAGCATCCTCTGTGTGGTGTGTACATAGCATCCTCTGTGGTGTGTACATAGCATCCTCTGTGTGGTGTGTACATAGCATCCTCTGTGTGGTGTGTACATAGCATCCTCTGTGTGGTGTGTACATAGCATCCTCTGTGTGGTGTGTGTGTGTTTTACCTCCAGAGTAGTTTATCTAGTTCCTAGGATGAGTACAAGACAATGCAATATTAAACTGTACGCATCTCTAACTTCAAAATTCTTTATAAATAATGACTGATAAGTCATTGAGTTAGGAAAGATGACAGCTATCGGTCGATGAATTCACCGCAAGTTGAGATATCACCAAAGATTCCGGTCTTGTTTATCACAGTCTGGTTCAGCACAAACACACATATTTAACAATTCGCAGAAGAGCGAGAATATCTACAAACATTTTTAAAATGTTTGTATACATACATTAATACCCCACACACGAATATATATATTCATTATCCGTAGTATGAACAGTGAATTGGAAAATGCCTTTACGAAAAGTTAAGCAAAGCTTTGCATTGAGCAACTCTTAGATTGTGGCTTTCGCTGATAAGGGAAAGTGACCCTAGTCTTGATGGGATGACCTCTCACTCATACATTCTTCCCCGTGAGGGTCACATGATAAACATCAATGTCACAATCCATCAAGTACCATATAAGAAGCCTCAACACACGGAGCATCAGTAAAGGTAATTTTAAGAATAAATTTCTACACGTGATCTTTTTGGGAACTTAAGATTAATTATTTTTTTTATAGGTCAATGTTTTAATATAAACTAGAATTTGAAGGAAATATTTAAAACAATAGTGTTGCGCAGATTAAATTATCCTTCTAAACGACTGGTGTATGGAGCTCTGGGAATGAGTCGGAGGAAAAAAAGCAGCAGTCGAGTTCGAGGTCCTGCCAGATGGATTTGAGACATTTGTTAGCGAGTGTTGGAAGCAACACTTCAACACAGTGAGGAAACTGTTAGCGTTGTCACAGTGAGTAGTAATGTGGTTATGAGATACAGTGAGCAGTGAAGTAACAATTATAATAATGGTATGCAGTATCGACAAGATAAGACATTTACAACAGTTAGGTATTATTGTCGACAAGTTTCGCCTACACAGTAGACATCTTCAGTCGAATACAAGGAGCGAGCAGAAGCAGTGGTAATGTAAGAATGATATGAACACTCCATTAACCTTAAAGTATAAAGTATTTTTTTCAATGTTGATGTACTGATCACATTTACCTCTCTGCTGTACTATATAACATTATCATGTGAACATCATATTCCAACGAAGCCAACTGTTTAAGCTAAACGTCTCAACAATAAAGAAACCCAACTGTTACTCATATATCTTACTCATTAAGTGACATTAAACAGTGAGGTAGCAATGATATGTTCAGGACAGCGAGTGCTAGGAGCTCCTCACTGCACTCTTGAACAATGTTAAAATTAAAATTTTACCTATTTTTAAATTTAGTACTTAAGTGAAGGTGTATTTTTGTTTAAATTTAGTGTTACTTTAGAGTCAATAGAAGTGTCATTGTGTTGCTGATGTTTAAGTCCCCCCCCCTCCCTCACCTCACACATACCCACCCACATACTCGACCCCTGCTACCACATATAGGTGAGTACTTACACCCGCACACACCTAACTACCATGCATGGACACCCGCACACCTGCACGCTCTTAGAAGTGGTTTCATTAAAAATAACCAGAATTTATTTAGAGATGGCAAATGTTGTCTCGGTAAGTTTGAGTTATATGAGAGAGTAACATGCGAGACACGACACACACGGGTAACACATGCGAGACACGACACACACGGGTAACACATGCGAGACACGACACACACGGGTAACACATGCGAGACACGACACACACGGGTAACACATGCGAGACACGACACACACGGGTAACACATGCGAGACACGACACACACGGGTAACACATGCGAGACACGACACACACGGGTAACACATGCGAGACACGACACACACGGGTAACACATGAGATACGAGACACGGTTGGGTCGATTGTATTTTCTTGCACTGCAAGAAGCATTTGATACTGTGCCATACAAGACGCTGAAACAATAATTTAATAATCAAGCGGGGATAACAGGGAACGTACTCGGTGGATGGGATCACACATTATCTTAGGGGAAAGGAAGTAAAGAGTGTCAAGAAACAGACTCCAAGTAATACAACTCAGACATTTATCAGTCACTGAGGCAGCACATACAAATTAATGAACATTGTAATACCCTCGGTGTATGAAAACTTTAATCTGTACTTAATGTCATATACAACACTTGTTATAGTGTGGCAGAGTGACAACTGCGTCTCTTTTGTTATCAGTTGTACTTTAACTGCTGCCAACTTTATCACTACGTTATAATGTATGCATTAATTTTATCTAATATTGGCCTTTAACAAATATTTTTAATGCTATCTCATTTATTTTATTACTGAAGATTTTGTGGCTAGGCTCTACACTACTAATATAGGCCAGCATCCCAAGATAATTATTTATATATTCCAAACATTTTGCATTGCAATAAAGTTTAATACATGCATAATCGTGAAAGTTATGTTGCAGTAACGCAGGCAACGTGAGCTGTACCATACACTATGAATATGAAAGAAAAGTGGAAAATTTGTAGTTAACATAAGAACATAAGAAAGGAGGAAACACTGCAGCAGGCCTGTTGGCCCATACTAGGCAGGTCCTTCACATTCCATCCCACTAACAGAATATTTGTTCAACCTAATTTTCAATGCTACCCAAGAAATAAGCTTTGATAATTTTATTTACTCATGTGCAATTCCCAATCAAATCCAACCCCTTTCACTCATGAATTTATCCAACCTAAATTTAAAACTACCCAAGGTCCTTGCTTCAATAACCCTACTAGGCAGACTGTTCCACTCATCAACTACCCTATTTCCAAACCAATACTTTCCTATATCCTTTCTAAATCTAAACTTATCTAACTTGAATCCATTATTGCGGGTTCTCTCTTGGAGAGATACCCTCAAGACCTTATTTATATCCCTTTGTTAATACCCATTTTCCACTTGTATACCTCGATCATGTCTCCCTCATTCTACGTCTTACAAGTGAATGTAATTTAAGGGTCTTCAATCTTTCTTCGTAAGGAAGATTTCTAATGCTATGTATTAATTTAGTCATTCTACGCTGAATGTTTTCTAACGAATTTATGTCCATTCTGTAATATGGAGACCAGAACTGAGCTGCGTAATCTAGGTGAGGCCTTACTAATGATGTATAAAGCTGTAATATAACCTCTGGACTTCTGTTGCTAACACTTCTTGATATAAATCCCAGTAATCTATTTGCCTTATTACGCACGCTTAGGCATTGCTGTCTTGGTTTAAGGTTGCTGCTTACCATCACCCCCAAGTCCTTCTCGCAATCTGTATGGCTAAGTTCTACGTTATTTAACTTATAAGTGCTTGGGTTATGGACACTCCCGAGCTTAAGAACTTTGCATTTATCTACATTGAACTGCATCTGCCATTTTTCTGACCAGGAATTGAGTTTGTCTAAATCCTCCTGTAGTTCACTGACATCTACGTCTGAATCGATTATCCTACCTATCTTCGTGTCATCAGCGAATTTGCTCATATCACTAGAAATTCCCTCGTCAAGGTCATTTATATATATTATAAACAACAACGGGCCCAAAACCGATCCCTGAGGAACGCCACTTGTTACAGATCCCCACTCCGATTTAACCCCATTTATGCACACCCTCTGCTTCCTATTGGTGAGCCATGACTCGATCCATGACAACACTTTTCCCCCAATGCCATGAGCAGCCACTTTCTTTAACAGTCTCTGATGTGGTACTCTATCAAAAGCCTTACTAAAATCCAAATAAACAATATCGAATTCTTTATCATTATCAACTGCCTCAAAAGCCTTACTGAAAAAGTTAATAAATTAGTTAGGCAGGAACGGCCCCTGGTGAATCCATGCTGAGTATCATTAATCAAATTATGCCTATCGAGATGGCTTCTTATGTTATCAGCTATAATCGACTCTAGTAATTTGCCTACAATTGATGTTAGACTTATTGGGCGGTAATTTGATGGTAACGACTTGTCCCCTGCTTTAAAAATAGGAATTACATTAGCCATCTTCCACGTATCCGGCACTACACCTGTTTGAAGAGATAGGTTAAAAATGTTAGTTAAGGGTTCACAGAGTTCAATTTTGCATTCCTTAAGAACCCTTGAAAAAGCTCATCAGGGCCTGGCGATTTATTTTGCTTCAAACGGTCTATCTGTTTGATAACCATTTCGCTAGTGACTGTGATACTACATAATTTATCTTCTTCAGGCCCACTAAAATACCTAATTCTTGGGATATTATTAGTGTCTTCCTGAGTGAAAACCGAGAGAAAATAATTATTAAAAATAGAGCACATTTCATTCTCTTTGTCAGTAAGATACCCATAATTATTTTTAAGGGGACCTATCTTATCTCTAACTTTTGTTCTATACACCTGGAAAAAACTTTTTGGGTTAGTTTTCGAATCCCTAGCAACTTTAATTTCGTAGTCCCGCTTAGCTTTTCTTATCCCCTTTTTAACGTCCCTCTTAATGTCAATATACTGATTCATAAGATGACCCTCACCTCTTTTGATACGCCTATAAATTCCTTTCTTCTGCCCTAAAAGATATTTGAGCCTATTATTCATCTATTTTGGGTCATTTCTATTCGATCTAATTTCTTTATATGGGATAAATGTTCTTTGGGCAGCATGTATAGTGCTCAGAAAACTGTCATATTGATAGCTCTCTTCATTACCCCAGTCCACAGATGATAAGTGTTCTCTAAGTCCATTGTAATCTGCTAAGCGAAAATCTGGGACCGTTACTGAGTTATTCCTACTATGAAACTTCCATTCAATGCCAAAGGTAATTGATTTGTGGTCGCTTGCGCCGAGTTCCTCTGTAATTTCTAAATTATTAACAAGGGTTTCCTTGTTTGCCAGAACTAAGTCAAGCAGATTATTTCCCTTGTAGGTTCTGTCACAAACTGCTTCAAAAAACAATCTTGAACTACTTCTAAGAAGTCGTTAGATTCTAAATTCCCAGTCAAAAAATTCCAATCAATTTGACTAAAGTTGAAGTCACCCAGAATAACTACGTTATCGTGCATTGTGGCCTTAACAATTTCCTCCCATAGTAGTCTCCCTTGGTCCCTATCTAAGTTTGGGGGACGGTATATCACACCTAAAATCAATTTTTCATGCCCCTCTGAAAATTCTATCCAGACAGACTCTGTATGTGTTATTTCAGACTTTATTCCCTTTTTTATGCAACAGTTCAAGCGATCTCGGACATACAGGGCCACTCCACCCCCCTTCCCGAGTTGCTGGCGTTGCCTTCAGTGTGGGCAACCCTGGTGATGCTCAGCCACCGCATTACCGTCGTGTCATAGTTTTTTTGGTTTTGCTTATTTCTAATTGTTATATAGTAAAATAAGGAAAATAGCATATGCTGTTACACGAAAAGTTAAGGAAGTGACAATGGATGTAAGTTACTGTGGGAGTAACCAGTGTGGCTTGAGGGACATCCCGCGGTGTACACGACTCCATATTACACTAATAACAAGTATGTATAACACTCGCTGTTTCCCAATATTAGCGTGTTATCTATCAGTGGTTCTGCGGCCGCATCTCAGATCAGACATTATAAATTGAAAAAAAGTACATTATTACAAAAGAACCATTAAGGAAAACGGGAAACTAAAGATAAGCGTATATACTCTAAGTAAAGGTTTAAAGATTTACCTGCTGTAGCTGGATCGCTAGCGCACTCAGCTCACACTCTGAGGTCCGGAGATCGAATCTCCTCCCGTACGGCTGGAAAACATTTGGGACGTGTTTCCATAAGACAACTGGACATCTTTATTGCAGACGTTTGGCCATCCCGTGGCTTTATCAATACATATTCAAGGACATAATAGGAAGACAGTATATAGTTCTTCTGTCTTCCTATTATGTCCTTGACTTTGTATTGATAAAGCCACTGGAGGGCGAAACTTCTTTAATAAAGATACCCAGATGTTGCATGTGTCTAATTCTTCATCTTATAGTATTGTGTACCATACATGTACAACAATGTTCTTGTATACTGGCAGTTGCCCAAGATGATCTCCCATCATGGCTGCCCAAGATGATCTCCCATCATGGCTGCCCAAGATGATCTCCCATCATGGCTGCCCAAGATGATCTCCCATCATGGCTGCCCAAGATGATCTCCCATCATGGCTGCCCAAGATGATCTCCCATCATGACGGGCGTTTACATGATTTTATTTTTTATACATTATACGAGATAATTGTAGCATAATCGAACAAAAACATTTTAGACCGTCCAAATTAAGCTTCAAAGTTTTAATTGAAATAATCCAATCTAACATTCCTAAAGCTTCTTTACAGAAGATTCTGATAGTTTAAATTGGAATAAAAATACTGTGTTTAGGTCACAAGTGATGACTTGTGTTCTGTCTAGCCAGCCTTACTTTATAAACATTACAATCGCCTACCATTTTGTAAATATCACATACGTACACTTCAATTAATGCTATTAAGGGGAAGCGCTAAACCCGTATTGGTGATACAGCGTTTGGAGAATGAGAGGTAATCAGATCAGATCCAAGGAAAGGAAACCACATCTTTGGATCAAGAGCCATTCAGTTGTATCACGGCACAATGCAACTATCAGCTCCCAGGGGCGGCTCCAGAATGTCTATATAGGAGTGGCTTAGGTGTGGCAGTCTGGTTCGAAGGGAAATTAGAGGACTTGTCTTCAAGGTGATCTATTTTTATTTGGAGAGCTGAAAGAGATTATGGGGGGTTCAGCCCCCCTTGCTCCCTTCCTGTGCGCGTCAGTGCTGGCTGAAGAATACCATTGCTACGATGCTAGTAACCTGACTGATGAGACCAACCTAACTAGCGTGAAGGCTCCTGATGGGTGATTGTCAACCACTACAATGATTCTACTCAACCCTCACCTACTCACGGCATTTCCACAATTTACTTGTCCAAATTGCCTGTACCTAATAAAAACTTGGTTTAACCAGTATAAGGCACATAACGATAATAACATTTATCAACGATAATAACAGTACTTACTGGCAGAACTCATAACCTGCCTAGCATCAAACAGAATGGGTTTTCTTTCATACTCCATCATCCAAGATAAGTTTCATACATGAAGTAACGCAATCTACCAGCCAAAGTTGGGAGGAAATGAATTTCACAGTAGCTAAGGCAGCTTCAGTGGTTTACTTCCAGAAGCGCTGGAGTTACTATTATCCGGGAATTAATAATCTCTCAGGATAGCCTATCCTACACAGGGAACATGGAATACATAAAGACATAATCGCAGAGTTATGGGCCCCTCATGATATACACCAGAGGTGAACCCTTACATTAAAACACCTTCCAGAAACGGCAAAGTGATTGGCAAAACTTTTCATTATACTCGGTATCCTTTATCCCAAAATAAGAGTACGCTTTATATATATAAAGCTATGAAATACAATAAACGATTGTAACAATTGAAAGTTTTTCTGATGGTCGAAGTGATAGTAAGTTAAATAATAGACCAATGATGCTCTTACCAACCATGCTATCTCACATTAATAAGACACTTTAAAAGTTTGAATTAAACTGTAAACTTGGAAGCCTGCACAGAACAACCTGAGGCCCAACTGCTCTTATTTTTACGTAAATAATTTCATAGCGGTATAACCCGAGGCATAGAAGCCTCGACACAGACCTACAGATCATAGAAGCCTCGACACAGACCTACAGATCATAGAAGCCTCGACACAGACCTACAGATCATAGAAGCCTCGACACAGACCTACAGATCATAGAAGCCTCGACACAGACCTACAGATCATAGAAGCCTCGACACAGACCTACAGATCATAGAAGCCTCGACACAGACCTACAGATCATAGAAGCCTCGACACAGACCTACAGATCATAGAAGCCTCGACACAGACCTACAGATCATAGAAGCCTCGACACAGACCTACAGATCATAGAAGCCTCGACACAGACCTACAGATCTCGCAGCACAACTTTAAGCTTCACCACACAGGCCTACTACAAGTTCACTATACAGGTTTACTACAAGCTTCACAAAACTGGCCTATAGATCTCGCAAATACAAGCCTACTCAGTTTCACAACAAATGCCTACTAAAAACTTCAAAGCACACAAGTCACTGTATGGGTTTCACTGAGGCTGTCATAGGCGAACACATTTCAGTGTTTCTGCCCCTGGCAGGAACACTACTGATTCTTACAAGCTGTCACTCTCTAGATTAATCCCTATCTGACTCATGCCTACCTTTATATAGACTGCTCTCTTCTCGAGAGTTTATTGGTTTATCTAAGGTTTATAAGCTGTAAGTGAATTACTCCCTAATTAACTCCTTCCTACCAGATACCATACTGTGAAGAAAAATTGAAATACTGCAAGAAATATAATCAGGTGGAAATGCTAAATTCGTAGGTCAAACAGCGCATGGGGAATAAGAAGCAATCAGGACAGATCCAAGGAATGGGAAGATATATCCACTTCCTTGGATGAAGAGCCTAATGACCAAGGTACCCTCGAGGAACCACTGGGGTAAACATCACCACCCTACCTTGTGACGCTGGGTAGGAGTCGTGTACAAGAGATCCATGCCAAATACCCTCCCCCCCCCTTCCTCACAAAATAGCCTAGTACGCTGTGGGGTTACACCGCCAGCAGTGTCTACCAGGTGAATGCCCTACTTGCAACTACCTAACGCTGCAAAAAGCGTCCATGAAAATAATAACTACAATCCAACTGGAACTATACGTGATGGCTACACAATTTATCATTAATATTGCTCAATCGTCATTTTAGTTTCAAATAAATGTTAAAAATATGTTTACGAGGCTGAGAGTTGAATCCTGGACCACCAACACTTATGATAGTTACTACACAACTTTGTATAATGTGCTGCCTCATCAAATTTACTAATAAAAGAAATTACTAATATTATAATCAAAGAGAAGTGTGAAATTAATAAAAGGATCATACAGCACCTTGGGTATGAGAGGTAATCAGAGGAAGGGGAGAGTAGCCCCAATTGCTTGAGTCAAAAGTCTTTCATTAACATCAAGGTTCCTCCCCCTTCCCTTGAGGGGTATTAGAAACAATACAGCGAGGACGATGACTTACCCAGCGGTTGGTGGCTGGACCCTCCAGTTCCGAGATCTTCTCACCCCTGCCATCCAACAATACGATCCACGAGTGTGTGCCGCCCCTGGAATAATACAAACATTGTTACTCTTACTTATATACTATACACGTCATATTCACCCTCAGTTCTTTAGGTTGCAGAATGAACAACATTCTCAACAGGAGCCACAAAGTCGAACTCCCCTGACCCGTCAATCCTGGCCAGACGATACAGGCAACGTGCCAGCCGGAGGAAGTTGCGGCCGAGGGAAAAACACATCTTGTAGCATGTGTTATTGATAGCCTGGATGTATACATGCCATCCAAGCTATCATACAATAATACTGACTCACAGCAACCACCTAAAATTGTACATTAATATACTAACATTTGAGTGGCTAATTTTATACAACAATTCATGTTGCCCTGTCACTGACAGTCAAGTAGAACATCGGTAACCGCAACAAGCTGGATAATCCACAAATATCTACACACATTTATACGAAGAAAATTTATACATTTTTATTTACATACCTCTCAGTCATTATTGCCTAAGTAAATAAAAGTAATGTTTTTAAAATATTAAAATTTCAATGATAACCGAATATTTAGTTAAGACACCATTTGTACAGATAACTGAAGCACAGATGAAAGATGTAAATATATTTCAGACTAAAACCATCTTCAGCATGTGACCGAAGATAAAATATACATCTTTGACCTGCGTTACAGTTTTGTGTCCAAGTGGTTTCTCACTTGCCATGGATCAATGTTGATAACCCTTCAAGGCAAGGACTAAAAATCATTAATTTTGCACAAATCCGTGAGCCTGGGGACACGCCTGAGAGTGCCACAGAACTTGACAAACGCATGCCTTTCTGACATCACGACGCCAAATGACTTCGAAAAGGCAATAAATGACATGCCCATGCACTCCGCTCCAGGCCCAGACTCATGGAACTCCGTGTTCATCAAGAACTGCAAGAAGCCCCTATCACATGCTTTTAACATCCTATGGAGAGGGAGCATGGACACTGGGGTCGTCCCGCAGCTACTAAAAACAACAGACATAGCCCCGCTCCACAAAGGGGGCAGTAAAGCAATAGCAAAGAACTACAGACCAATTGCTCTAACGTCCAATATCATAAAAATCTTTGAAAGGGTTCTAAGAAGCAATATCGCCACCCATCTTGATACCCATCAATTGCACAACCCAGGACAGCATGGGTTTAGAGCAGGCCGCTCCTGTCTGTCCCAACTACTGGACCACTACGACAAGGTCCTGGATGCTCTAGAAGATAAACAGAATGCAGATGTTATATACACAGATTTTGCAAAAGCCTTTGACAAGTGTGACCATGGTGTAATAGCACACAAAATGCGTGATAAAGAAATAACAGGAAAAGTTGGTAGATGGATCTATAATTTCCTAACATGTAGAACACAAAGAGTAGTAGTCAACAGAGTAAAGTCTGAGGCAGCTACTGTGAAAAGCTCTGTTCCACAAGGCACAGTACTTGCTCCCATCCTATTCCTCATCCTCATATCAGACATTGACAGGGATATAAGCCACAGTGCTGTGTCTTCCTTTGCAGATGACACCCGAATCTGTATGACAGTGTCCACCGTTGAAGACACTGCAAGACTCCAAGCAGACAAACCAAATCTTTAAATGGGCTGCAGAAAACAATATGAAGTTCAATGATGAGAAATTTCAATTACTCAGATACGGAAAACGTGAAGAAATTAAAATCTCATCGGAGTACAAAACTAATTCCAACCACACAATAGAGCGAAAAACTAATGTCAAAGACCTGGGAGTGATCATGTCAGAGGATCTCACCTTCAAGGACCATAACAAAGTAGCAATTGCATCTGCTCGAAAAATGACAGGATGGATAATGAGAACCTTCAAAACCAGGGATGCCAAGCCCATGTTGACACTTTACAGATCGCTTGTTCTATCTAGGCTAGAATATTGCTGCACACTAACGGCACCTTTCAAGGCGGGTGAAATTGCTGACCTTGAAAATGTGCAGAGAACCTTCACCGCTCGCATAAGTGCGATAAACCACCTCAACTACTGGGAACGCTTGAAGTTCCTAAACCTGTACTCTCTAGAACGCAGGCGGGAGAGATACATTATTATATACACATGGAAAATTCTCGAGGGCTTAGTACCAAACTTGCACACAAAAATCACTCCCTACGAAAGCAAAAGACTCGGCAGGCGATGTAACATCCCCCCAATGAAGAGCAGGGGTGCCACTAGCACGTTGAGGGATAACACAATAAGTGTCAGGGGCCCAAGATTGTTCAACTGCCTCCCAGCATACATCAGGGGGATTACCAACAAGCCCCTGGCTGTCTTCAAGCAGGCACTGGACAGGCACCTCAAGTCGGTACCTGATCAGCCGGGCTGTGGTTCGTACGTTGGACTGCGTGCTGCCAGCAGTAACAGCCTGATTGATCAGGCTCTGGTCCAACAGGAGGCCTGGTCACAGACCGGGCCGCGGGGGCGTTGACCCCTGGAATTCTCTCCAGGTAGACTCCAGGTACACCTGGTATGAGCACTCACCCTCACACCTGCCAACTTGCATTATTATTATTATAATCAAATAGAAGCGCTAAACCACAGGGGTTATACAGCTGCCAACTTGTCGGGTTCAAATATTCTGCTACTGATCGTACGCAACGTAACTATCTCCGTGTGCATACCAAGATTACTTAATTGTTCTATAATTTAACATCAGCCGTGAGATTATATTAAGCTTTTAGAAATTTATGAACACGCAAGTTTAACTTGCCACTCTCCAGATTCACTTTCCTCATGGCCTCTTAAGGCCTTATCGTACCTACTCTTAAAACTGTGTGTGAAGCCTATCTCCACTTCCTGAAGGCTACTAGATTTGCCAGACAAGCATTGACTGCAGAGGTTATTCGGCTGTGAACCTCTGGCGATATACTGGGCACTATGCTCACCCCGAGGTTTGTCTCTTTGTAAGTCTGCAGTCTGTCCCCCTAGTCTATACCCTGCTTTCGGTGTTCGTGTTCCTTTCCCAGTTTTCCTGACCTTTCATTTATTACGTTGAATTCAAGCAACCACTTATGTGACCACTTGCAATTTGTCCAGTTCCCTTTGTCTTTATCTGTTTTCATTCCCATCAGTTTTACATCATCAGCAAACAAGGATGTCTAAATCAAGCCCATTGCAATATCATTCACAAACTAGCAACAGTACTGATCCTAATAACGATCTATCTGGAACTCAGTTATACTTCCCCATTCTGACCTGTTTCCTTACATTCTTTGCTTCCTTCCCATAAGGCACACTTTGATCCACCGGAGAACGTTTCCTGTTAATCTTCATAACTTTACATACTATATATGTTAGAGACAGGTCTGTAGTTTAGTGCTGCCTGTGTCTCCGTTCTTAAAAAAAAATGGGATTACGTTTGCTGTCTTCCACACCTCAGGCAGTTACCCTGTTTCAATAGGTTTATTAAAGATTATTGTTAGTGGCACAGACAGTGCACCTGCTTCCTCAGGACCCACAGAAATGTTATCTGGGCCCACCGACTTCGCCGCTGTATCTAGTTCACCCAGATACAGATAGTTTTTTTTTCACCTCTGTTGTGTGCATTGTGTCCAGCCCTTGATGGTGCACCCTACTTCCTCGGTTTGATGGAAGTTCTCTCCGTCTCCACTGTGATTACCTCCCTGAATCTTCAGCCGAGCTCCTCATATACTTCCTGGTCACTCCCTGCGAGCTCGCCTCCTTCCTTTTTCTGCATGATCACCTGATCCTTAACTGTTGTTTTCCTCCTGATGTGGCTGTATAACAACTTTGGCTCAGATTTGCCTTTTGATGCTGTGTCATTCTAGTATTGTCACTGGGCCTCCTTATCCATGCATATTCATTTCTGGCTCTTCGGCTCAACTTCCTGTTTTCCTGAGTCCTTTGCTTTCTATACTTTTTCCATGCTCTAGTACACTTTGATTTGGCCTCTCAACACCTCTGGGTAAACAATGGGCTTACTTTGGTCTTCCCAATGTGTGTGTGTCAGTCACCACCGTTCTTGACAACAGTATAAAAGCCAGTCAAGAGTGGAGCATAGTGTTGCACGAGAGCAGTGTAGTATCTAAGGTGGTGGTGCTAGCAGACTGCTGCTCTGCCACCCTCAACCCCGTCCCCCATGATCAAGGACGATGGGGTACTGCCAACAGAGGTCAACAACTTTCTGTTTGCATTGACAAAGGGAAAAAATATATATATATACCGATATGCAAATATAGCTGCATTTTGACTTGTATAAGGATATAAGAAATCAGCAATATATATATATTATATATATATATATATATATATATATATATATATATATATATATATTATATATTAGTGCATATTAATTGGGAACATTGATGAAATAAGACATTTATTTGGAAAATTAATGTTTATTTGAAAAATACACGGCAATGATATGACAGATAATTGATTTAATAAAAGATGTGACTACCACTTTGTTTTTATAAGCATTGCTACCCGCTTTGGCATAGAATCGACCAACGTTGAACACATTTGGGCAAGTTCTTTATCGTGGTACCAGGGCCTAATAGTACCAATTAGCTTCTCCATATTGAACTATCCTGTTTCGCGATCGTGCGTTTGGTTATTGCCCATAGATTTTCAAATGGTTGAGTTCAGGAGAGCTTCCAGGCCAATTTAGAACACTTAGCCCACTCTCTTCGAAGAATATCAGTATTTTTCTGGAAGTGTGGCACGGAGCAAGATCCTGCTGGGAAATGTCTTCTCCATCAGGAAAGTCTATTCACAATGGGAAGAAAATGAGTTGCCAGAATTGCCTTATATTTATCACTGTTCATCGTTGCCTCAACAATAACAAGCCGTCCAGGGCCTTTAGCAGTAAAACTACCCCAAAACATCTTACGTGGGCGTTTTGGCGCTTGTTGAATGTGCCCATTCCGATGAGGCTCGCCTCTGCTCCGTCTCACTACCAATGATCTGTACCTAAGTACTTCAAAATGCGCCTCATCTGAAAACATATTTCTCCATTCATCATGATCAAGTGCTCACCGCAGCCGTTTTTTCTTCATAGCAGCAGTCAATAACAGTTTCTTTACCGGCATTCTGGCAGTTCTGCCAACTTCAAGAAGCCAAATCTCTGCAGATCTTTGTTGGTTTTCTTAAGATCCTTCACACTATTTCTTGTGATAACATTGTCATTGTTAGGTTTTGTCTTGAGTTTTCTTCAACATCTTCCTCGACGCAGCGCTCCACAATCACAAGTGTCGTCAGTTCTCTTCAGAATCCGACCAACAGTTGACTTTACTAGGCTCAAATTTTCGGTGATCTGTCCGATACTCAAATCAGCATGTTTTCTAGGAGCTACAATACTTGTACACTTCCTAGGTGTAACCTCAATCATGAATTTCAACAGTAATCATGAAGGGGAGAATTTAGCAAAAGAACATTCACTCAAGAGCACGCTTGCAGGAATAGCCTTACAGAACAGCTGTTGTAGCACTGACGAGAAGTCGGTAGCAATCTCCTCTGAGAAGAAAAGAACCCAAACTACATTAATTAACCCGGAGACTAAGATATATTACAAGATAATCACACAATTTACTCCTGTCCCAATTAATTTTCACACTACTGTATGTATATAATTGTGTGTACTCACCTAGTTGTGGTTGCAGGGGTCGATTCACAGCTCCTGACCCCGCCTCTTCACTGGCCGCTACTAGGCCTCTCTTCCCGCTCATTTAGCTTTATCATACCTCTTCTTAAAGCTATGTATGGATCCTGGCTCCACTACATCACTTCCCAGACTATTCCACTTCCTGACAACTGACTGAATAAATACTTATTAACATCCCTGTGATTCATCTGAGTCTTCAACTTCCAACTGTGACCCCTTGTTGCTGTGTTCCATCTCTGGAACATCCTGTCTGTCCACCTTGTCGATTCCTCTCAGTATTTTATATGTCGTTATCATATCCCCCCTATCTCTCCTGTCTTCCAGTGTCAGGTCGATTTCCGTGTGTGTGTGTGTGTGTGTGTGTGTGTGTGTGTGTATGTATGTATGTATGTATGTATGTATGTGTGTGTGTGAGGGACAATTTTTACGACAATGCTTCAAGAAAAGTTCTATTCAGCTCATCCTGTCACATCTAAGTATTAAAAATAATTTAAGATTATAAAGAGTAAAATATAAATGTATTTAAACGATATATCATGAAAAATAGTAAAAACTAGCATAAAGTACATACCAACTAATACTATTATTCTAAAAGCAGAAGCTGGCAGGTACTCGTATATGTATTTTATCCGCTTAAGGTGGTTACTAGAGCGCGCTTCAGCTAAAAAAAAAAAAGGATGTACTCTTAAAACTTCTTTATACAGGCCAAGTTTTTGCAAATGCAATCCAAGAAAATGTATACAAAATTGAATAGCATGTACCATGAAGGCCCTCTCAATCACATGTACCATGAAGGCCCTCTCAATCACATGTACCATGAAGGCCCTCTCAATCACATGTACCATGAAGGCCCTCTCAATCACATGTACCATGAAGGCCCTCTCAATCACATGTACCATGAAGGCCCTCTCAATCACATGTACCATGAAGGCCCTCTCAATCACATGTACCATGAAGGCCCTCTCAATCACATGTACCATGAAGGCCCTCTCAATCACATGTACCATGAAGGCCCTCTCAATCACATGTACCATGAAGGCCCTCTCAATCACATGTACCATGAAGGCCCTCTCAATCACATGTACCATGAAGGCCCTCTCAATCACATGTACCATGAAGGCCCTCTCAATCACATGTACCATGAAGGCCCTCTCAATCACATGTACCATGAAGGCCCTCTCAATCACATGTACCATGAAGGCCCTCTCAATCACATGTACCATGAAGGCCCTCTCAATCACATGTACCATGAAGGCCCTCTCAATCACATGTACCATGAAGGCCCTCTCAATCACATGTACCATGAAGGCCCTCTCAATCACATGTACCATGAAGGCCCTCTCAATCACATGTACCATGAAGGCCCTCTCAATCACATGTACCATGAAGGCCCTCTCAATCACATGTACCATGAAGGCCCTCTCAATCACATGTACCATGAAGGCCCTCTCAATCACATGTACCATGAAGGCCCTCTCAATCACATGTACCATGAAGGCCCTCTCAATCACATGTACCATGAAGGCCCTCTCAATCACATGTACCATGAAGGCCCTCTCAATCACATGTACCATGAAGGCCCTCTCAATCACATGTACCATGAAGGCCCTCTCAATCACATGTACCATGAAGGCCCTCTCAATCACATGTACCATGAAGGCCCTCTCAATCACATGTACCATGAAGGCCCTCTCAATCACATGTACCATGAAGGCCCTCTCAATCACATGTACCATGAAGGCCCTCTCAATCACATGTACCATGAAGGCCCTCTCAATCACATGTACCATGAAGGCCCTCTCAATCACATGTACCATGAAGGCCCTCTCAATCACATGTACCATGAAGGCCCTCTCAATCACATGTACCATGAAGGCCCTCTCAATCACATGTACCATGAAGGCCCTCTCAATCACATGTACCATGAAGGCCCTCTCAATCACATGTACCATGAAGGCCCTCTCAATCACATGTACCATGAAGGCCCTCTCAATCACATGTACCATGAAGGCCCTCTCAATCACATGTACCATGAAGGCCCTCTCAATCACATGTACCATGAAGGCCCTCTCAATCACATGTACCATGAAGGCCCTCTCAATCACATGTACCATGAAGGCCCTCTCAATCACATGTACCATGAAGGCCCTCTCAATCACATGTACCATGAAGGCCCTCTCAATCACATGTACCATGAAGGCCCTCTCAATCACATGTACCATGAAGGCCCTCTCAATCACATGTACCATGAAGGCCCTCTCAATCACATGTACCATGAAGGCCCTCTCAATCACATGTACCATGAAGGCCCTCTCAATCACATGTACCATGAAGGCCCTCTCAATCACATGTACCATGAAGGCCCTCTCAATCACATGTACCATGAAGGCCCTCTCAATCACATGTACCATGAAGGCCCTCTCAATCACATGTACCATGAAGGCCCTCTCAATCACATGTACCATGAAGGCCCTCTCAATCACATGTACCATGAAGGCCCTCTCAATCACATGTACCATGAAGGCCCTCTCAATCACATGTACCATGAAGGCCCTCTCAATCACATGTACCATGAAGGCCCTCTCAATCACATGTACAAAATATGTATATAGAGGATCTCCACAAAAGTAGACTGTAGCAACAAGAGGAAACTATTTATTATAACTTATACGTGAAACTTAATAAGGGTCTTCTTTTGGTAGGTATGTCTCTGTGAACCACTTATCGCCTCACTCCCACTATACAGCTTCTATTAGGGGCATGATTGAGCTTAAACCCTATCAACTATTCAAAGGGGCATTAAGGTTGCGTGTCATCTGTTCACCATTAGCCAGTACCCTAAAATAGGGATTAAAGTAAACTCTCAGCCTATATAAACACTTACACCTCAATATGTATATAGTGGGTGTTGTTAGTCTCAGCTCCGTGAGAAGCTTGCAAACAGCTGGTGTGTTCAGAAACAAAACCGTGTTCAAAACACTTTCGTATTATATGCGCAAACCATTATGATTAATGCGCATCTGTATAGATTCTGTCCCTCACCTAGTAAGAAAGTTAAACTGGAAAGTCCAAATAAGAGCATCTAGACTTGTGCCTGAGGTCACGGAAATATAAAAATAAAGAAAGGCTGTGCGAGTTAAAGCCTTAGATCTGCAAAAGAACGAACAGCAAGAGATTTTTTATAATAAAAACTAAGCGCTAAACAAACAGCAAGAGATATTATCACGATATACAAGATACTCAAAGTCAAACACAGGCTAGATAGGCTCTTCATCGGTAACGGGTGACAGCACGGTTCAAAAATATTACCTGTAAATGTGACAAAGATCCGTAAGCGTGGCTGCTTCACCACCTTCATACACAGCTCAACAAAGGCAAAGTGGACACCCTTCAGTCTTCTAGAAGCTCTAAAGTAGATTTGACGAAGTTATTTCACGTCAAAAATGTAAGAGGCAGGATCCGGAGCTAGAGCTCGCCCTCACTCGCAAACTCAAACAATTTCCAAGTCTTTCTGGATTATTATTATAATCATAACTAAGCGCTAAACCCACAAGGGTTATACAGCGTTCTTATATAATAATAATAACAATAGTAGCAATATCATAATTATGTAGTATTAGAGACTTAGAGGACAAGATGACTGTGTACTCAGTATAATGTAGTTAAACTAAATGATCCAGCTCAATTTAGAGCAGAGTTCATCTTGTAACACGTTTAAAGATTTTTATCTTACAACTAAAGTGCCCTGGCAACACTAGACTGTGCCAGTAACAACTTATTGGCGTAATACAACACTAGACTGTGCCAGTAACAACTTATTGGCGTAATACAACACTAGACTGTGCCAGCAACAACTTATTGGCATAATACAACACTAGACTGTGCCAGTAACAACTTATTGGCGTAATACAACACTAGACTGTGCCAGTAACAACTTATTGGCGTAATACAACACTAGACTGTGCCAGTAACAACTTATTGGCGTAATACAACACTAGACTGTGCCAGCAACAACTTATTGGCGTAATACAACTGACTGTCCAGTAACAACTATTGGCGTAATACAACACTAGACTGTGCCAGTAACAACTTATTGGCGTAATACAACACTAGACTGTGCCAGTAACAACTTATTGGCGTAATACAACACTAGACTGTGCCAGCAACAACTTATTGGCATAATACAACACTAGACTGTGCCAGTAACAACTTATTGGCGTAATACAACACTAGACTGTGCCAGTAACAACTTATTGGCATAATACAACACTAGACTGTGCCAGTAACAACTTATTGGCGTAATACAACACTAGACTGTGCCAGCAACAACTTATTGGCATAATACAACACTAGACTGTAGTCCTTATGTTAACTAGACTGTGCCAGTAACACTTGGCGTAATACAACACTAGACTGTGTGCCAGTAACAACTTATTGGCGTAATACAACACTAGACTGTGCCAGTAACAACTTATTGGCGTAATACAACACTAGACTGTGCCAGTAACAACTTATTGGCGTAATACAACACTAGACTGTGCCAGTAACAACTTATTGGCGTAATACAACACTAGACTGTGTGCCAGTAACAACTTATTGGCGTAATACAACACTAGACTGTGCCAGTAACAACTTATTGGCGTAATACAACACTAGACTGTGCCAGTAACAACTTATTGGCGTAATACAACACTAGACTGTGCCAGTAACAACTTATTGGCGTAATACAACACTAGACTGTGCCAGTAACAACTTATTGGCGTAATACAACACTAGACTGTGCCAGTAACAACTTATTGGCGAATACAACACTAGACTGTGCCAGTAACAACTTATTGGCGTAATACAACACTAGACTTGATAACACTATTGCAAACTAGACTTCATACATAGGCGTAATACAACACTAGACTGTGCCAGCAACAACTTATTGGCGTAATACAACACTAGACTGACTAAATGATCTTCAATGTGTCTTACACTTGACAAGGCAGTAGTTTATATATTCTTGTTTGAAACTGGACCAAGGAGTATACATGACACCATGGTACCATGCTTAGGTCAGGGGACAGTCTGGTCCTGATAGCAGCATCATGGTCCCATGCTTAGGTCAGGGGACAGTCTGGTCCTGATAGCAGCATCATGGTCCCATGCTTAGGTCAGGGGACAGTCTGGTCCTGATAGCATCATGGTACCATGCTTAGGTCAGGGGATAGTCTGGTCCTGACAGCAGCATCAAGGTACCATGCTTAGGTCAGGGGACAGTCTGGTCCTGATAGCAGCATCAAGGTACGATGCTTAGGTCAGGGGACAGTCTGGTCCTGACAGCAGCATCAAGGTACCATGCTTAGGTCAGGAATAGTCTGGTCCTGACAGCAGCATCAAGGTACGATGCTTAGGTCAGGGATAGTCTGGTCCTGACAGCAGCATCAAGGTACGATGCTTAGGTCAGGGATAGTCTGGTCCTGACAGCAGCATCAAGGTACGATGCTTAGGTCAGGGATAGTCTGGTCCTGACAGCAGCATCAAGGTACGATGCTTAGGTCAGGGATAGTCTGGTCCTGACAGCAGCATCAAGGTACGATGCTTAGGTCAGGGATAGTCTGGTCCTGACAGCAGCATCAAGGTACGATGCTTAGGTCAGGGATAGTCTGGTCCTGACAGCAGCATCAAGGTACGATGCTTAGGTCAGGGATAGTCTGGTCCTGACAGCAGCATCAAGGTACGATGCTTAGGTCAGGGATAGTCTGGTCCTGACAGCAGCATCAAGGTACGATGCTTAGGTCAGGGATAGTCTGGTCCTGACAGCAGCATCAAGGTACGATGCTTAGGTCAGGGATAGTCTGGTCCTGACAGCAGCATCAAGGTACGATGCTTAGGTCAGGGGATAGTCTGGTCCTGACAGCAGCATCAAGGTACGATGCTTAGGTCAGGGGATAGTCTGGTCCTGACAGCAGCATCAAGGTACGATGCTTAGGTCAGGGGATAGTCTGGTCCTGACAGCAGCATCAAGGTACGATGCTTAGGTCAGGGGATAGTCTGGTCCTGACAGCAGCATCAAGATAACATGCTTAGGTCAGGGGATAGTCTGGTCCTGACAGCAGCATCAAGATAACATGCTTAGGTCAGGGGATAGTCTGGTCCTGATAGCAGCATCATGGTCCCATGCTTAGGTCAGGGGACAGTCTGGTCCTGTTAGCAGCATCAAGGTACCATGCTTAGGTCAGGGAATAGTCTGGTCCTGACAGCAGCATCAAGGTATCATGCTTAGGTCAGGGGATAGTCTGGTCCTGACAGCAGCATCAAGGTACGATGCTTAGGTCAGGGGATAGTCTGGTCCTGACAGCAGCATCAAGGTACCATGCTTAGGTCAGGGAATAGTCTGGTCCTGACAGCAGCATCAAGGTACGATGCTTAGGTCAGGGATAGTCTGGTCCTGACAGCAGCATCATGGTACCATGCTGTAGGTCAGGGGATAGTCTGGTCCTGATAGCAGCATCTTCATCGGATGCCAGATCAACCAGGCTGTGATGGATATGTGGGGCAGCGGGCCTCCAGCAGCAACAGCCTGGGTGACAAGGCAAGCACCAGACGAGCCTGGCCCATGGCCGGGCTCAGAGTAGATAAACTCTCGAAACTCTTCAAAGGTATATCATGGTACCATGCTTAGGTCAGGCAATAGTCTGGTCCTGATAGCATCAGGGTACCATGCTTAGGTCAGGGAATAGTCTGGTCCTGATAGCATCATGGTACCATGCTTAGGTCAGGCAATAGTCTGGTCCTGATAGCATCATGGTACAATGCTTAGGTTAGGGAATAGTCTGGTCCTGATAGCAGCATCATGGTACCACATTTAGGTCAGGGAATAGTCTGGTCCTGATAGCATCATGGTACCACGCTTAGGTCAGGGAATAGTCTGGTCCTGATAGCATCATGGTACCAATGTAGAGTTGAATGTCTGGTCCTGACAGCATCATGGTATCATGCTTAGGTCAGGGAATAGTCTGGTCCTGATAGCAGCATCATGGTACCATGCTTAGGTCAGGGAATAGTCTGGTCCTGATAGCACCATGGTACCATTGTAATGACAAGGGCTGTGTGCTGCTGCTAGCAGTATCATGGTACCATGCTGAGGATAAGGGACTGTGTGGTGCTGCTAGCAGTATCATGGTACCATGCTGACGATAAGGGATTGTGTGGTACTGCTAGTAGTATGGTACCATGACGAGGACAAGGGACTGTGGTGGTGGTGCTAGTGTCATGGTACCATGACTAGGACAAGGGACTGTGGTGGTGGTGGTGCTAGTGTCATGGTACCATGACGAGGACAAGGGACTGTGGTGGTGGTGGTGCTAGTGTCATGGTACCATGACGAGGACAAGGGACTGTGGTGGTGGTGCTAGTGTCATGGTACCATGACGAGGACAAGGGACTGTGGTGGTGGTGCTAGTGTCATGGTACCATGACGAGGACAAGGGACTGTGGTGGTGGTGCTAGTGTCATGGTACCATGACGAGGACAAGGACTGTGGTGGTGGTGCTAGTGTCATGGTACCATGACGAGGACAAGGACTGTGGTGGTGGTGCTAGTGTCATGGTACCATGACGAGGACAAAAGACTGTGGTGGTGGTGCTAGTGTCATGGTACCATGACGAGGACAAGGGACTGTGGTGGTGGTGCTAGTGTCATGGTACCATGACGAGGACAAAAGACTGTGGTGGTGGTGCTAGTGTCATGGTACCATGACGAGGACAAGGACTGTGGTGGTGTGCTAGTGTCATGGTACCATGACGAGGACAAAGACTGTGGTGGTGGTGCTAGTGTCATGGTACCATGACGAGGACAAAGACTGTGGTGGTGGTGCTAGTGTCATGGTACCATGACGAGGACAAGACTTGGTGGTGGTGCTAGTGTCATGGTACCATGACGGGACAAGGACTGTGGTGGTGGTGCTAGTGTCATGGTACCATGAGAGGACAAGGGACTGTGGTGGTGGTGCTAGTGTCATGGTACCATGACGAGGACAAGGACTGTGGTGGTGGTGCTAGTGTCATGGTACCATGACGGGACAAGGACTGTGGTGGTGGTCTAGTGTCATGGTACCATGACGAGGACAAGGACTGTGGTGGTGGTGCTAGTGTCATGAGTACCATGACGAGGACAAGGGACTGTGGTGAGTGGTGCTAGTGTCATGGTACCATGACGAGGACAAGGACTGTGGTGGTGGTGCTAGTGTCATGGTACCATGACGAGGACAAGACTGTGGTGGTGGTGCTAGTGTCATGGTACCATGACAGGACAAGACTGTGGTGGTGTGCTAGTGTCATGGTACCATGACGAGGACAAGGACTGTGGTAGTGGTAACTAGTGTCATGGTACCATGACGAGGACAAGGACTGTGGTAGGTAGTAGCTAGTGTCATGGTACCATGACGAGGACAAGACTGTGGTAGTGGTGCTAGTGTCATGGTACCATGACGAGACAAGAGACTGTGGTGGTGGTGCTAGTGTCATGGTACCATGACGAGGACAAGGACTGTGGTGGTGGTGCTAGTGTCATGGTACCATGACGGGACAGAGACTGTGGTGAGTGGTGCTAGTGTCATGGTACCATGACTGGGACAAGGACTGTGGTGGTGGTGCTAGTGTCATGTACCGGCGAGACAAGGACTGTGGTGGTGAGTGACTAGTGTCATGGTACCATGACGAGACAGAACTGTGGTGGTGAGTGCTAGTGTCATGGTACCATGACGAGACAAGGACTGTAGTGGTGTGCTAGTGTCAGGTACCAGACGAGGACAAGGACTGTGAGTGTGTGCTAGTGTCTGGTACCGCATGACGAGGACAAGGACTGTGGGTGTCTAGTGTCATGGTACCATGCGAGGACAAGGACTGTGGGAGTGGTGCTAGTGTCATGGTACCATGACGGAAGGGATGTGGTGGTGGTGCTAGTGCATGGTACCGACGAGACAGGGACTGTGGTGGTGAGTGCTAGTGTGGGACGGCAGGGGACTGTGGTGGTGGTGCTATGTCATGGTACCATGACGAGGACAAGGGACTGTGGTGGTGGTGCTAGTGTCATGGTACCATGGCGAGGACAGGGACTGTGGTGGTGAGTACTAGTGTCATGGTACCATGAGGACAGGGACTGTGGTGGTGGTGCTAGTGTCATGGTCACTTTTGGCATGCAGGACAAGGACTGTGGTGGTGGTGCTAGTGTCATGGTACCATGACGAGACAAGGACTGTGGTGGTGGTGCTAGTGTCATGGTACCATGACGAGGACAAGGGACTGTGGTGGTGGTGCTAGTGTCATGGTACCATGAGCGAGGACAAGGGACTGTGGTGGTGGTGCTAGTGTCTGGTACCTAGGGGTGGTGGCAAGGATGTGGTGGTGATGATGGACATGAGGACAGCTGTGGTGGTGGTGTAGTGCATGGATGAGGACAAGCTGGTGGTGGTGCAGTGTCATGGTACCGGGGACAAGGACTGTGGGTGCTGATACAGTATCATGGTACCATGATGACAGCCGAGTGTAGTATACAAACTACAGTGTATTTTAACGCCATACAAGTGGAAGTAATGTTGTTCATCCGTCAAATGTCACTAGAAAGATTTTTTTGGCCGAATTATAATTCAAGGACAATGGTGTAGTGTGATGGTGGTGATAGTGGTGGTGGTGAGTGATGGTGGTGATAGTGGTGGTGGTGGTGAGTGATGGTGGTGATGGTGGTGGTGAGTGATGGTGGTGATAGTGGTGGTGGTGGTGAGTGATGGTGGTGATAGTGGTGGTGGTGGTGAGTGATGGTGGTGATAGTGGTGGTGGTGGTGAGTGATGGTGGTGATAGTGGTGGTGGTGGTGAGTGATGGTGGTGATAGTGGTGGTAGTGCTGATAGTGCTGCTGCTGGTAATGATGACAGTGGTGATGGTGGTAATGGTGAGGTAGTGGTGATGGTGGTAATGGTGAGGTAGTGGTGATGGTGGTAATGGTGAGGTAGTGGTGATGGTGGTAATGGTGAGGAAGTGGTGATGGTGGTAATGGTGAGGTAGTGGTGATGGTGGTAATGGTGAGGTGGGGTGATGGTGGTAATGGTAGGTGAGTGGTGATGGTGGTAATGGTGAGGTAGTGGTAATGGTGAGGTAGTGGAAATGGTGGGTAGTGGTGATGGTGGTAATGGTGAGGTAGTGGTGAGTGGTAATGGTGAGGTAGTGGTGATAGTGGTAATGGTGAGGTAGTGGTGATAGTGGTAATGGTGAGGTAGTGGTGATAGTGGTCAGTGGAGGTACTGGTAGTATAGGTACTTTTATATGGAAGCGCTAAACTGCTAGGGGCCACACAGCTCCTGATGGAATGGGAAACAATCAGATCCGAGTCAAGGAAAAGGGCGGGTCCAAGTCCTTGGATCAAGAGACCCTTACCGGCATTATAGCACCTCACTCGAGTGGGTGATAATTTGGGAATGGTGGTGGCGGATGGATGGTGGTGGATGGATAGATGAATGGTGGTGGAGGATACGTGTGGCGATGGTTGTGGTGGTAGTGATGGTGACGAGTGAGGCACTCTGCCAATACATAAGTGCCACCCGCCCTAAATTATTTATGTAATGTTCTGGTCACAAGTTGCACTACTTTTAAAATCATATGTCACAATCTAGATCCTAATACTGTATATGTGGGGCACCGTGACACTTAAGTCAGTGTGGTGTGGAAGGGTGAAGCTGGGATATGTGGGGTGTGTGGGTGTGTAGTGTGTGGGTTAGTGTGGGGGTTAGTGTGGGGGTGTGGTGAGTGGGGGTGGTGTAGTGTGGGGGTGTGGTGAGTGGGGGTGTGGTGTAGTGTGGGGTGGGGTGGTAGTGTGGGTGATGTGTAGTATATAGGGGGAGTTGTGTATAATTGGGGTGTAGTGTGTATATGTGTGTGGTGTAGTGTGATGTAGTATAGTGTGTGGGTGTAGTGTGGGGTGTGGGTTGTGGTGTAGTGTGTGGGTGGTATAGTGTGGGGTGTAATAGTGTGGGGGTGTAGTATAGTGTGGGGGTGTGTATAGTGTGGGGGTTTTATAGTGTGTGGGTGTAGAATAGTGTGTGGGTGTAGTATGTGGGGGTGTAGTATGTTGTGGGTGTAGTATAGTGTGTGGGGTGTAGTATAGTGTGTGGTTAGTATAGTGTGGGGGTGTAGTATAGTGTGGGGTGTAGTATAGTGGGGGTAGTATAGGGGGGGGGTGTAGTATAGTGGGGGGGTGTAGTGTGGGTTGATATAGTGTGTGGGTTAGTAGTGGGTGTAGTATAGTGTGTGGGTGAGTAGTGTGGGTGTAGTATGGTGTGTGTAGAGTATGTGTGTGTAGTATAGGGGTGTGGGTGTAGTGTGTGTGTGAGTATGTGTGTGGGTGTGTATAGTGTGGGGGTGTAAGTGTGAGATGTAGATTGTGGGTGTAGTATAGTGTGGGTGTAGTATAGTGTGGGGGTGTAGTGTAGGTGTAGTGTGTGGGTGTAGTGTGTGTGGGGGTGTAGTGTAGGGTGTAGTGTGTGGTGTTAGTGAGAGGTGTGTATAGTGGAGTGTAGTATAGTGTGGGGGTGTAGTATAGTGTGGGGGTGTAGTATAGTGTGGGTGTAGTATGGTGTGGGGTGGTATAGTGTGGGGGTGTGGTATAGTGTGGGGGTGTAGTATAGTGTGGGGGTGTAGTGTGGGTGTAGTGTGTGGGTGTAGTATAGTGTGTGGGTGTAGTAGTGTGGGTGTAGTATAGTGTGTGGGTGTAGTAGTGTGGGAGTTAACTTTGGTTTTTAACTGTTATAGTCGATGTGTCAGGTGAGACGTGCGTGTTGTTGCCCTGAAGTGTGTTCAACAGTAACCCCTGGATTGTTACTGACGACCAGTCTACTACTACATGTTTGTGAGGGAGTATAAAGGTGGTGGGGGAGGGGAGATTGTAGTGGTGTGTATGGTCAAGCGGGGTGTCTGGTTTGGTGGGGTTTGTGGTGTTTGGTTGAGGTGGGGGTGTATGTGAAGCGGAAATCATAAAGAACACATTAGTTTCTCCCAACTTGTCCTCAGTTATTCACACGGTTCTATTTACGACCCAGTAAACCTGAACCATTGAAGGTGTTTGGTCCGGAGGATCTCGAACCTGTATTAAAATTTTCCGAGGTTCAGTTTACGCTTTAAGCAGCTGCTTGAATAACAACGAAGATGAACTTCGTAGGAATAACCTTGAGAGAGGCTCGAATATTCAATTATTATATAATCAAAATTAAGCTCTAAGCAACCGGGGTCATACAGCTCTGACTTGAGATTTAAGCCAGAATTTATTACGAGTGTCTGTCATGGAGGGCCATCATTAACAGTCTGGCTCCTCAGATATAGGGCACAGATTAGCAAACGGAGGATCGAGCTTCCACCACACCTTGCGACGAACTCGCACAGGTTTAGCACTTCATGGATTACTGTGAATCAAAGGTTATATTAAAATATGATAAATACAGCATTACTCGGGGAACAGTGCTGGGCATAAATATTTTAATTACTTGGAAAACACAAAATTTCTATATTACCAATTATTGTATTAAAATCATGCTCTAAACCCGTACGTATCATACAACCATGTTTCGGGTGAAACTTGTGGAATTATGATAAAGATACAGGCTTGACCTTCGCAAGGTCGCGCTGTGAACAGTAATCAGAGTACACTGAGACAAAGCCTTAAAGTAACCGTCGGTTGCAACGCTAAAAATATAGTTATCAATAGTTCAATACTCGCTATGTGAAACTCACCACCTACACCAACCTATGTAATTATTTATAAAATATCTAATTTATTTTTTCATAGCGACAATTAAATTAGATATGACAGGTAGAATATCTAGTATAAAATAATTAAAAATTAATAATTAGTATTATGTGAGAAAATGCGAGAATTGGCAAATATTTGTCAGCAAATTTTGCCGAGAATAAAAAATAGTGTTAAGAAAAATTAAGATGAAGCCTTGGGAATCAATTCACTTGGCAGTTAAGAACTGCCAAGACGGAGAGGTGAAAGATGTTGAGAATACTTAGAGTTGTGACATTGTGGAAGGTGCCTAAGAACAGGCAGGTAGTAAGCGTAGTTCCCTTGTATAACAGGAAAAGGGACATAAAAAGTTTCAAGAATTAAAAGGAAGTGTCAGTGTACCAGGTAAAGTGTACTGTAGAATTTTTACTGGACGAGGTGGGGATAACACAAGGTAGATTTGCAACTGGAAAACAACGAGGAGGATTTCGGAAAGGTAGGTCGTGTAGATCAAGTGATGACAGACATACAAGTGAACAATATTTAGCTAAGAGTATCGTCGCATATATGGATTTAGAAAAGGCTTATGGTAGGGTGGTTAGACGAGTAATGTGGTAGATGTTGTAAATGTATGGAAAAGGTTGTAAGTTACTAAAAGCAGTACAGAAAGTGATGCTTGAACTGTTTATATAAGAATGAAGGGGACTATTTTCCAGTATTATTATAATCAAAACAAAGCATTAAACCTTATTTTCCAGTACGTGTGATGTCACCATGGCTGTTCAATATATTTATCAGGGACTGCTAGTGTTGGGGTGGTGTTGGACAAACAATGAACCCGTTACGAAGTGGGAATTACTCTTTGCTAATAAAATTCCTTTGGTAGAATGTGAATATAAGTTGCAAAGGTTGGTGGAGAATTTGGGAGGGTGTGTAAAAGTTTACTGAAAATGAACATAGAAAGGAGCAGTGATGAATAAAAAAAATTAGATAAAGTATTGAATATGGGATCAGAGATTTTGGAGGAAGTAAATGTATATATCTGGGAGTGAACGTGTCGGAAAGTGGGTCTATGGAAGACGAGATGAAGCACTGAATAGATGAGGGGGAAATAGGCAGTGTGTTCAGCATCTGTGGAAGAAAGTTGATCTACAAAGAAAAAAAAATGTATCAGTAGTGGTACCTGACCAGCCGGGATGTGGTTCGTACGTCAGTTTTGTGTGCGGCCAGCAGTAACAGCCTGGTTGATCAGACCCTGATCCACCACGAGGCCTGGTCTCAGACCCCCGAAAGCCTCTCCAGGTATACAAATACCTCGATATGGGTGAGAAAATCTCGTACCCATCATAAGTTAAATGTGTTAGTTTTTCAGGATCAAGATGGTGGATCGTGTACTCGTGGTGCGTCTTTATCTAGTGATCCTGATCTTCAAGAAGCACTGGGTCATAACCTCGTGAAAATACTATGCTCTACACAAAATTAACACGTTGTGTTTTTGTATTAAATTTGGACATATAGAGAGGATGGAACAAAATAGAATGACTTCGAGAGTGTATAAATCTGTAGTGGAGGGAAGGCGTGGTAGGGGTCGGCCTAGAAAAGGTTGGAGGGAGGGGGTAAAGGTTTTGTGTGTGAGGGGCTTGGACTTCCAGCAAGCATGCGTGAGCGTGTTAGATAGGAGCAAATGGAGACAAACGGTTTTTAAGAGTTGACGTGCTGTTGGAGTGTAGGCAAGGTAACATTTATGAAGGGTTTCAGGGAAACCGGCAGGCCGGACTTGATTCCTGGAGATGGGAAGTTATCTTGTGATGTTCGAGATTTATATAGGTTGTCAAAGGACACACTCTGTAGGATGGTTATGGTATATTAACGGAGTCTGAGAGGGAGAGATACCCGGTACGTCTGTCCAGCTTTATGTCGGCCTAGGAGTGAGGGCGAGGCCTCTGACGTAGTAGCCACATGGAGCGGGAGCTCTGACGTCACAGTAACAAGGGAGCATACATGAAACGTCTGGGGTTACTATACTGTAATACACTACACAAGTGTATACATATTTACTGACACGACAAAGTACAGTGCCGGCACTCTGAAGGAGGGGTGTTAATGTTGCAGTTTTGTAGCTGTAGTGTAAGCACACCTCTGGCAAGACAGTGATGGAGTGAATGATGAAAGTTTTTCTTTGTCGGGCCACCCTGCCTTGGTGGAAAACGGCCTGTGTAATATAAAAAAAATAAAACCCCTTGGGAAACAATCTTAAGTGGTTTATATTAGTTACAGACCAAACGATGTGTTGTGGTGTTGCCCTTCGACTTGCCGCCCCTATTCTCGCCGAACACAGGTGTATTTGTGGCAGTGAAGCAGCAGACCGATTCGGGTACCATGGTCTTGTGTTCGTAAATCCGGGAAAGATTGCAAGACATGAAGAGGTTAATAACATTATCAAGAGGAGCCTCACAACAGCCGGATGCCCACAGTAAAGGGAACCACCCCAACTATGCAGATCTGATGGCAACCAAAAGCGTCCAGATGGTATCACCCTTCAAGCCTGGACAGACGGCAAAGCAGGTGGTGTGGGACTACCATGGCCATCTACCTTGGCTGATACCTATCTCGGGACACCAGGGAGG
>WNWK01001770.1:242500-251521 GCA_009830355.1 Cherax destructor | reverse complement strand
GAAGATAGGTAGGAAAATTGACAAAATAGAGCAAAAACCGGGAAAGTTTTGACAAACAACGGGCGAAAAGGGGATGAGTTCAATGTAGATAAATGAAAGGTTTCAAGCTGGGGAGGCCCAAAACCCCAAAGCACTTATAAGTTAAATAACGTGAACTTAGCCAAAGATTAGAAGGATTTGGGGGTGATGGTAAGAGCAACCTTAAACCAAAAGCAATGCCTAAGCGTACGTAAAAAGGAAAATGATTACTGGGATTTAACGGGTTAGCAACAGAAGTCCAGAGGTTATATTACAGCTTTATACTCTTAGTAAGGCCTCACCTAGTTGCAGCTCAGTTCTGGCTCCAAACAGAATGGACATAAATTCAGAAAACATTCGGGTAGAATGACTAAAAACATAGCATTAGAAATCTTCCTTACGAAGAAAGAGAAGCCCCCAAATTACATTCACTTGTAAACGTAGAATGGGGGGGAGAAGACGAGGTATACAAGGGAAAAAGGGGATTAACAAGGGGATATAAAAAGGTCTTGAGGGTATCTCCAAGAAAACCCCCAAATATTCAAGTTGATATTTAGATTTTGGGGAAAAGGTATTGGTTTGGAAATAGGGTAGTTGATGAATGGAACAGTCTGCCTAGTAGGGTTATTGAAGCAAGGACCTTGGGTAGTTTTAAATTTAGGTTGGATAAATTCATGAGTGAAAGGGGTTGGATTTGAGTGGGAATTGCACATGAGTAAATAAAATTATCAAAGCTTATTTTTTGGGTAGCATTGAAAATTGGGTTGAGCAGATGTTCTGTTGGTGGGGTGGAGTGTGAAGGACCTGCCTGGAGTGGGCCAACAGGCCTGCTGCAGTGTTCCTCCTTTCTTATGTTCTTATGTTCTTATGAATCCATTATTGCGGGTTCTCTCTTGGAGAGATATCCTCAAGACCTTATTTATATCCCCTTTGTTAATACCCATTTTCCACTTGTATACCTCGATCATGTCTCCCCTCATTCTACGTCTTACAAGTGAATGTAATTTAAGGGTCTTCAATCTCAATTTAAGGGTCTTCAATCTTGTAATTTAAGGGTCTTCAATCTTGTAATTTAAGGGTCTTCAATCTATAATTTAAGGGTCTTCAATCTATAATTTCAATCTATAATTTAAGGGTCTTCTTGATATAAATCCCAGTAATCTATTTGCCTTATTACGTACGCTTAGGCATTGCTGTCTTGGTTTAAGGTTGCTGCTTACCATCACCCCCAAGTCCTTCTCGCAATCTGTATGGCTAAGTTCTACGTTATTTAACTTATAAGTGCTTGGGTTATGGACACTCCCGAGCTTCAGAACCTTGCATTTATCTACATTGAACTGCATCTGCCACTTTTCTGACCACGAATTAAGTTTGTCTAAATCTTCCTGAAGTTCTATGACATCTATGTTTGAATCAATTATGTGAATGAATGGTTCAGAGAACCGACGAGTTGGTAAATTAGACACATATGCAACACTTGGGTATCTTTATTGAGGAAACGTTTCGCCACACAGTGGCTTCATCAGTCCATACTGTTATTCTATTCAAGATTGATGGACTGACAACATCTACTCAAGATTGAGGGCCTGACAACCTCACACTCCTCCTGTTCTTCATGATTCTGCTACTTCCACATTGAACAAATGTGACATCTCCTACAACTGCTGCACCTCTCCTGTCTACAGTATATAAGCTCCCTCTGCTCATATGCTGTTATTCTATTCAAGATTGATGGACTGACAACATCGTCTCAAGATTGAGGGCCTGACAACCTCACACTCCTCCTGTTCTTCACGATTCTCCTTTGTATGGACTGATGAAGCCACTGTGTGGCGAAACGTTTCCTCAATAAAGTACCCAAGTGTTGCATATGTGTCTAATTTACCAACTCGTCGGTTCTCTGAACCATTCATTCACATACTTGTGTTTAGTTTGTGGTAGAGATTGTCCTTGGTGACGTTCAAGTAAATCATCCTGGTCGTCTTTCCTTTCCCTATCTCTCTCTCTCTTGCTTAAAACACTGGACCATAGTATGACCCTTCTTCCTACACTGGACCATAGTATGACCCTTCTTCCTACAAGCAAAACAGTGTACCTGATTAGAATTTATCTTGAAGAACTACGTTCTTCCTTAGCCTCTCATATTATATATATATATATATATATATATATATATATATATATATATATATATATATATATATATATATATATATATATATATATATATATATATATATAAACACTGATCTCTGGCCGACGGAGATTCGAACCTACGAACCTTGTGACAATACCTTGTGACAATACCAATACCTTGGCGTCCAGCTCACGCTAGACGTCTAGCGTGAGCTGGACGCCAAGGTATTGGTCCAGTGTGGTACGGTCGGCAAAGCACTGCGTACCTTGTCACAAGGTTCGTAGGTTCCAGTCTCCGTCGGCCAGAGATCAGTGTTTGTGAATATTTCGCCTGCTCTTGCGAATTCCTAGTATATATATATATATATATATTTATATATATATATATATTTATATATATATATATATATTTATTGTCAGTAACAATATTTACAATAGCTTAAGTCTGGGATTCTTCCCGGATGTTAGGTTCTCATATCACTACTATACTTGTAATAATATTGGTAGAATTACCGACAATATGTTAAGTAAAAGGACACAAATGCAACTAATGTGACATTTTATTGTGGCAACGTTTCGCTCTCCAATAGCTTTCTCAAGCCGTTACAAGCGTTACATGGACACAGTGGACTATTATATACTCTCAAAGTGAGGTGAAATACTAGTGGTGGTCGAGGTAGTAGTGATAAGTAGTAGTAGTAGTAGTAGTAGTAATACAATAAGGTAGAACAATCAATATGCACATGAGTAAAAGGTGATAAAACAAATACTTGGGTAGTATAACAATAGGTTAGACAAATATTTTATGCTGGAGGTTGAAATATAGAAGGCCTGTAGGAGAGTTCCACATCTACGATGTGCTTGTGTTGAATTAGCAGGAGAGACTATGTGATGGTATGGTTAACTGTTTTCAGGAGGATTCTTGCTAAGACTTCAGAGATGGTGAAGCTGCCTTTGTTTTGTTTAATTGTGTTAGAAACAGAGATAAGTGCTGATTCAAGGCATTTGCGTCTACGGAAATTAGTTTCTTTGATTACTAGTCGGGCGTCTTTGAATTTCATGAGATGATTGTTGGAATTTCGGTGTTGTACGCAGGCGTTGTTCAGGTTATCGTTTCTGCATGCATTAATGTGTTCATTGATGCGTGTTTCGAGGTTTCTTGCTGTTTCTCCTACTATACTTGGTTTATGTTTATTATCAGGTCCTGAACCACCAGGAGACCTGGTCATGGACGGGCCTCACTGGGTTGACCTTCGGAACACCCTCCAGGTATTCTCCAGGTAATTAAAACAACGAAGAGGAAGAGTCCACGGAACAAATGAAACAGTTCAATTATTAAAATGAATAAAATACATTCCCAGCAGCTGCCTCTTCAAATGGGTGATTTAGAGAAGCGCTAAACATCAGTATTTAAAATCTTTATCAATAATATTATAAATGTTTCCCAGAGAGAAACAATTCACGTTTGAGATATAGGTTAGAAAAACTTCAACACTTGATTATTGTTAATTATAATTAATATGCAATTATACAGGTAAACATCTTGGGAAATCATAATCAAATCATTACGGCAATAAGGAAATTAAGTCTTGTAGTCTCTTGCAAACTCTTTAAGCAATATTTAGAAGTAAAATTGTAAATGCATATATACACTAAATATGAACTTTGGGTTACTACCTGCCTAAAGGATTTTAGTATATATTTTTGGAGATTTTAGTCTACTTGATCATTCATGATAGTATTGTAATATAATGAATGGCCCACAAAGACTCAGCGCCTCGTATAAATATAATATAGAGTTTACCGTAGTACCTGCGAGGGTGACTATCGTAGTACCTGCGAGGGTGACTATCGTAGTACCTGCGAGGGTGACTATCGTAGTACCTGCGAGGGTGAATATCGTAGTTCCTGCGAGGGTGACTATCGTAGTTCCTGCGAGGGTGACTATCGTATTTCCTGCGAGGGTGACTATCGTAGTACCTGCGAGGGTGACTATCGTAGTACCTGCGAGGGTGACTATCGTAGTACCTGCGAGGGTGACTATCGTAGTACCTGCTAGGGTGACTATCGTAGTACCTGCGAGGGTGACTATCGTAGTACCTGCGAGGGTGACTATCGTAGTACCTGCGAGGGTGACTATCGTAGTACACTATTGTATGAATGTTAAGGGCTACAGAAGTAAAGTGCATTTAGATTTTACTGCATACCTAATTTATCACGACATAGCTCCTGTCCCTAGAGGTGTGAAACTTTTCTCTACATAAAAACCAACTCTGGGAGCTAAACCCTCAGGCACCAGGCATGAGATTCACTTAATACTTTCACTTTCAATACCTCAGTGTTTATGCCATGTATTGTGGAAAAAATATCTTTTAAGAGTAATTTATCAAGCATGTCTTTAGGACGATAGCTGACACATTTTTGCTTAAACTTTAATTTACAGACTAAGAGTTATTATCATCTCAGCGGCTTTCAAAGCCCAGCTGTCTTAGGGAACTCAAACGCCTCACCCTCTCATTGATGTGACCCACAACAGTCGGCCTACACCCGGTACCTACTTATAGATAGATGGAAAACGGTAAGACGAATAAGGAAACAAGATCTGTGCTTCAACTAGTCACGGGATCCATCCCGGGTCCTTCAGTTGTGAGCTGAAGGAGCTCCTGTGAGCTTTTTTCGTCCAGAAGTGGTTACTGTGAGCCTCTGGTTACCAACTGGCTGGGTGACCATACAGATACGTTAGTTGCTCATCGTAGAATTACATCGTCCTTACAGAGGTACACAATACCATGTATTAGGGATTCAACTTCATTTCCCCTTCTCTTTCTTCATAGGAATAACTTCCATAAATGCAAATATCGTTTTTTTCCGGGATAATTTTATCATTATTAAATTAAACAGTATAATCGATGCATATCAAATTTCAGTAATAAAATTTAATATATGACATTTTCATAGTTTTTTTAATAATTTAAGGTGTAAATAATCATTCCATTTCGTCACTTTAACATTTATTTTGCAAAACATTATATCCAAAGACTGATACAAATTTATGTAAATTTCACCTTATACACACACAAATATGCAAATAATAATATTCTACAAAAGAAAAAAAATAATGGTTTCAATGCCCAAATAATTTATAGGAACGAGTAAAAAATATGGCACTCGAAGGAAACAATATGTTTTTTTTTTTAGAGCAAAAAATTTACAAGAGGAATGATAATGCAACAAAGATAATTATCATTGATGAGAAATACGTGAATCGTGACAGAAATAATAACGCTGGAGATGAAAGCACGTATAATAAATCACTGGCTAAATCAAATCCAGATTCACATATAAAGAAAACGATATCATAATATAATATTAACTTATAAATATAAAGAAAACAATATCATATAATATTAACTTATCAGTAATATAATATCTGACCGTATGGGACTGTAAGAGGTAAAAAAAAAAAGCCATTCACATAGCCTGTAATAGGTGAGTGTCTTAAATATACCTGTAATTAAGATGTACAATTTGATGCACATGAGCAGAATGCATAAACTTACAACAAGAAATGTTTTCCAGTGTTCACACACTGAGTTTACATTATTATTATTCATTTATGAAATATAGGCAGTAAGTCGACAAGTAGTATATGAAAGACACGTAGATAAGAAGACTTCACTAACACGACGTTTCGCACAGTGTGAGCTTTATCCAAACACTTTATCAAGCACTCGCTGAGCGAAAATTAAATTTAATAAAGACTTGCTCTGTCTACGTATCTTTGATTTACTGTTATCTATGTTTTGAATTAAGATTCTTAAATGGTAAAAACAAAGCAGACTGTTTACGTAATTCTTAACTCTTAATCTGCTCATGAAAACATTGACTAGAAAATAAAGAGTTCTTGATGTGTTACTCCTGCAGTAAAAATGCTAACTGAAGAAACATTATTTTGTTTTTGGTGTTATTAACACATTACTGCGAAGGATAAAATCATACATAACCTTGACATAATAAAGTTGACTTAAGCTGTATAATGTTGCCATAGTGTATGTTAACTTATACTTATTACTTATAAGTCTAATTATACTCTTATTAGTAGAGGTTGTATGTAGTTATTAGTAGAGGGTGTATATAATTTGCAAATTTTGAAATAAGACATACTTTACCAACATCATCTGCGTGACTGAAACCTTAACATCGTCTCGAAAAAAGATCAAAATATAGATGATTATAATTTTATATAAAAAAAAAATATTTCTTGTATTTAAGTAAGTAAACTCATTTGGTGTGGTTTTGTCATGCAGATTCACTTCAGCTTAAGTACAGGTAAATGCAACCTTAGCTCAGTTTTCCTAAGTTAGGCATGCATTTACGGAGTGATCCCACCACATCAGTAAGGCCATACATGGGGCCGCGACGGATGTTTGGTTTGCAACACTAAATGCTAAATTTATCACTTCTCTTAGCTTTGATGATCGCGGACACAGGATCGGCAATCTCTAAATGAATAGAACACTCTCTCTTTTGTTTTCAAAGTGACGACATTACTGTATTCAGTAATTCAATTCCTAAGCAAAAGTATTCATTTTCCATAATTGATATTGTTTAAAGTACTTATTTGTTAGCCAGAGTGCGTTCTATTTTTTTGTTAAAATTGCCGAACCGTATCCAAAAACAGAACAATGCCTTTTTATATTACTTGCAGCACCACAACAGCTTATTCCAACGTACACACGCACACACCAAAGGCAAATTTTTATTACTTAAGTCCTGAGAGAACACCACTAACGGCTACATATTATTCAATGTGAAAATCTTTTATGGCACCTCAAGGTTGGTTGTTTTAATGGGTTTAAATCCAATCAATTACACGAGGGTCATTAAGGCTACACGTTGCCTTAACATCAGTCAACGATACTTTAATCTCTAAATTAGATCAATATATCAAGGTGTGTGTGTGTGTGTCTGTTTATACACTTGAGTTTACGTTAATCCATAGCCTCATGTAGTCGATAGGCTACAAACCCATTTAACTATCAAAGAGAACTCTCAGTACATAAATACTGAAAGATACGCAACTCACGTTGTACATAACCCTGACACCTTAAAAAATTCCTTTATCTTCATATAATGAAATATATGTTGTGACAAGAATTTTTTTACAATTATGTAACCTTTAAATTAGAAATTCAATGATCAAAGCTTAGGTTACTTGCCAGTTCATTACTAAAGCGCTTTAAAAAGTTTGCCTTTAGCGTCAAACCTTACAGACTAATGGGATCAGGCGTTTCCCATTTCAAAAATCTTTTGTGGGATTTGGTTGCCCTTCCCTGAAAAGCCTTAAATTTAAGAGTGGGGAGAAGATTGCTTCCACTGAAAGACTAATTTCAAGGACTGGAGAAGAATATGCTTCTCCTGAAAGACCTAAAGCATGAAGGAAGCATCCAACGCCCCTGAAAGACCTTAAAGTAAGCAGGAAGTAGCCATCTACTCCCTGTGAAGTTGAGAGAGAGGGCAATGGCCTCTCCTGAAAGACACGGTAGTCTAGCGCTGAGCGTTCAATACTAGCGGCAAGTGAGATCAGTCGTTTGTTAATGTCATAAGTGTTAGTTAACCGGAACACCGTAGTTCCCCTCTTAGGCTGTCAGGAAATCCTTCAGTAATTCCCCCTCCCAACCCAGCCCGTTAAGCTTCACAACACGCAATGATGACTACTTTTTATTGTAGCTTTAATCAGGGATTGTTAGGCTTTGCTTCAGTAGTATAAACCTTTAATAAATAGTGAAGCCGAAGCAAGAAATTATATTCAGAATCAGTAATTAATTACATTGTTTTATTAAAACTTGCTAATCTTTGGAATGTTGTGAGATAGTGGAGTATGCAGTTTTTCCAATTCACACATCGATCAAAGTTTACAATAATTGAATAGTCATTGCTGAATATATTACTTCATAGTGAAAGACATTGGGCAGTGAGCCAAATCTAGCAATCCTGAAGCCTTGTTACTTAAAACTTTATTTATAGGACTTATTACAAACATTCTGAAAAATCTACACAATTAATTTTTTGAACTTTCAAGTGCTGAAAAGTGACACAATCAGGTCTTGTGTAGTTAAACCTAGGGATGTGTGTAATGATACAGTAAGATGCAAATTAATTCACTTAGGCCCAAGGCCACAATATGAACTAATTACAGAGACATATTTAGTCACAAAACCGATCGTATATATCACTTAATGATCAATCCCTATACTGTGATGCACCCAATTTACAAAGCTTGCAGTTATTTAACTAAGGTACTGCCTCGTAGAGGCATCTCTTTGGGGATTTTTCCTTATAATAACAATGGCAACACATCTTAAGCCTACTGTGAACAACAGTTGTTCAGGATTATAATTTGGTAAATCAAATGGTTGACCAGAGGGAATGAGCAGGATCCCAAAACCATCACTAAAGGCAGATCCATATCTTGTCTTTGCCGAGGAGGTGACCAACACGCCGGGAGCCATCACCTCCAGGACCAACAACAACACGTTATCAGAGAGGTACACAAAAACACCACGTCGACCTCCCCGCAGTGCCACAGTCCAAGTGGTAACAGAACAGTAGACATTAAAAAAAATGTCCACATGTTACCAGTAATTAATGCACGAAGCATCCTATTCTAAATCCCCGCCATCCTAAAAAAGAATTAAAGAAGCTGTTGCCTAGATATCGATCAGCGTAGCCTGTTGACCAGTCGCCACCAGATGAGGCAGAGCAAGGAGGCGGTGATACATTTGGTGAGTGCTTTGGGTACTGCCAGGTTGTACGAAGCATCGTTACTTCTTTTGGCCGCAATCTGAAAGAAATAGAGAGACAAAT
>WNWK01001770.1:192500-237500 GCA_009830355.1 Cherax destructor | reverse complement strand
ATGACAGACGCGGCGTGTCTACGACAAACTTCTTCCTCTTCGTTGTTTTTCAAGAGTTTTCCCCTCAATAGTTACGTTGATTACCCGCAATTACGGCAAACGTCGATTAGGAAAGGCGTAATTATTCCGAAGTAGAATTAGCTAAGGAAACTCGACCTGGTATTGTCAGTGTACACGGAGAGGGGCAAACTATTATTTTGCTTTTTTATTTAGATAAAAAAAATGGATACATCAACAGTGTCCCGGTGCCAGATCAGCCGGGCTGTGGTTCGTACGTTGGACTACGTACGGCAAGCAGTAACAGCCTGGTTGATCAGACCCTGATCCACCGGGAGGCCTGGTCGTGGACCGGGCCGAGGGGGCGTTGATCCCCGGAATACCCTCCAGGTAGGTAGGTAGACCTAAGGAGGTTGGGGGGATGGGAGGTTCTACTCTATGTTGATGGTTTTAAGAAGTTTCAGAAAATAAGGTCACTTATGGTTGTAACTCAATATAAGTCACAGTTAAACAGTTGTTGGTGTCCCCTCCCCCCCCAAGTCTCTCTTCATTACTCGTCTTGTTCTGTACTGTACTGCCACTTGGTTTTTTTCAGCCTCACGATTGATTTACCTTTGGTTTCTTTGTTTCGTATCTCTTTCTCTCTCTCTCTCTCTCTCTCGCTGTTTCTGCCTTCTCCCTACCTCTATTTCTCTCCCTCCCCCTCTCTCTCTCTCTATCTCTCTCTCTCTCTCTGCACCTATCTACACCTTTCTCTGTGCCTTTTTACCCCCTTTGTACTTGTACCTCCATACACCTCTGTAGAGAGACAAAGAGAGAGTGAGAAAGAGAGAGAGAGAGAGAGACAAAGAGAGAGAGAGACATACACAGAGAGTCCTATTGACATAAAAAGGCAGTTTAATGATGAAAGTGAAAGTAACAGGGAAATTGCAATGTTGTGCAGTCATGGAGTGCAACAAGCAGACGAGGACCAATACAAAGACAAACTGACTCATACACAGGCACATGCACATACACAAACAAACACAGATCCAGGAACATACACAAACACAGTCATAGACACAGTGACAAATACAAACATGCTTGGTACTGGTGACAAAAAAGACGGGTATAGTTGACAGTTAACTCACAACATCATCTTTCAATAACTGTGTTTCCTACGATGTCAAGAACCGGAGATGCTGAAGCATCTTGTAAACAAAAAGCTACACAACGTATGACTGAGAAGGGGAGAGACATAGCACACATCTTTTATTTAGGGCAGAGTATGACTTTCATAACACTGAGGGATGAGCCAGTTTGGGCTAGAGTAGGAGTCTGGTTTAAGCCTCAAGTCTGTCGGTTGTTGTGGACTCTAGATCAAGGCGACCCCAGTGGAAATAAACAACAATGATAGACTTTCTTGGGTTTTCCCAGATTATGAACCGTCTGAGGTTAATAATCTGAGACAAAGTATTCTTATTCAAAATACTTTTGTTTTTATCCAAGCTTAGCTAACATTTACAAAGAGATGAACCAGAGAAGATAAGAGAAAAATATTTGGTGTAGTCCTGTTTCATTTGCAGGAGGTAGAGAGCTCTGTAATGAAGCCATCAAGGGTTGAATGAGGTGGGGATGAACCCATTTATTTCTCGTCATCATAAAATTCAGTGTGTAGGTTAAATCGTAAGTTTAAGGACGAGGTGTAATGAAGAGGTTTACCTGTATGACATTTTCCACAATGATGAGCATACTGCCCCTGCAACGATGAGAATACTGCCCCTGCAACGATGATCATACTGCCCCTGCAACCATGATCATACTGCCCCTGCAACCATGAGCATACTGCCCCTGCAACGATGATCATACTGCCCCTGCAACCATGATCATACTGCCCCTGCAACCATGAGCATACTGCCCCTGCAACGATGATCATACTGCCCCTGCAACCATGATCATACTGCCCCTGCAACCATGAGCATACTGCCCCTGCAACCATGAGCATACTGCCCCTGCAACCATGATCATACTGCCCCTGCAACCATGAGCATACTGCCCCTGCAACGATGATCATACTGCCCCTGCAACCATGAGCATACTGCCCCTGCAACGATGATCATACTGCCCCTGCAACCATGAGCATACTGCCCCTACAACGATGAGAATACTGCCCCTGCAACGATGAGAATACTGCCCCTGCAACGATGAGAATACTGCCCCTGCAACGATGAGCATACTGCCCTGCGAACTGCCGACGAGCATACTGCCCTGCAACGATGAGCATACTGCCCTGCAACGATGAGCATACTGCCCTGCAACATGAGCATACTGCCCTGCAACGATGAGCATACTGCCCCTGCAACGATGAGCATACTGCCCCTGCAACGATGAGCATACTGCCCCTGCAACGATGAGCATATTGACCCTGCAACGATGAGCATACTGCCCCTGCAACGATGAGCATACTGCCCCTGCAACGATGAGCATATTGACCCTGCAACGATGAGCATACTGCCCCTGCAACGATGAGCATACTGCCCCTGCAACGATGAGCATACTGCCCCTGCAACCATGAGCATACTGCCCCTGCAACCATGAGCATACTGCCCCTACAACCATGAGCATACTGCCCCTGCAACCATGAGCATACTGTCCCTGCAACGATGAGCATACTGCCCCTGCAACATGCATTCATAAGAACATGGATACTGAAGTAGACTGACTGGCCTGTGCTAGCCCCGCTTTGCATCCTTTCGAAATCTAAATTTATCTAACTTGAATCCATTTCTCGAATTCTGTATTTTAATGCCATATTTATTCTCCCGTTATTTTAACCTAGTTTTCAGTCAAAAGTATATATTTAAAGTCTTAAGAACGGTGTATTTAGTAGCATTATGCAACCTTGTGACTCCTGTTATTAATGTTTCCCGATAAAAATCTAACCACTCTGTTTATAGCGAATATTTATGTACTTCTGCCAAGGTTTCAGATTCCTGTAAGCAAAACTCAGAATGCTTCCAGTTTGATTAAGTTCTTAATTATTTACGTTACACGTCTGATGGTGAGTTTCTTGGCTTCAGTACCCTGTAATCTGCATACAATAAAATATTATATGCCTAGGAAATATTTCCTAGATTTGTAATAACTTTTTCTAAAATTTGATTTATCAGGCAGTTGTTGTCTGCAAGAACCAGGTCTAGTTTACTCTGCCACGATGTTTTTCAAAATAGTCTTTGCCTTCACAAGTATTTTGATTTTCAATCAAAATACTTACGTCATTTTTCCAGAGAGAAATTAGATAAAATAAAAATGAACCTAAATGGAT
The DNA here is from genome assembly GCA_009830355.1 of Cherax destructor. Taxonomy (NCBI): domain Eukaryota; kingdom Metazoa; phylum Arthropoda; class Malacostraca; order Decapoda; family Parastacidae; genus Cherax; species Cherax destructor. The sequence continues at coordinate 234,199 of WNWK01001770.1, read as the reverse complement.
AAATAAGAGATTAATAATCTCTTAGATTAAAAAGAGATGTATTGATAGACAAAAAAAATTAGGCCATTTAATGGACTAATATATTTAATTTAATAGAATGGTCAAGACGGGATGAAAAAAAGCCAGAAAAATTAGGAATTTACATTTGCAAGGAATCTAGGACCTTCTCCCATATATATTGCACACAAGTTAGGGAAAAAAAGATATAAGTATTTAAATGTGACTCATGCAAAATTATTTGATCCAAGGAAACATACCTGACCTCCCCTTCCTTGGATCGAGACTGCCTCCCATTATTCCAGTCCTTGTATGATTCATATGCGTTTAGCGATCTCTCATGAGTGTAATAATTACTAACAATTAGAAAAAAATATTAAGGTTTTGAAAATTATTTGGTTCTTACACAAATCGTTAAGTGAAATGTCGGAAATTAATAATTATACAGATGGCGATTCAAAAAACTTACGCAAGATCATAGACGAAAAAGACTATTATTTTTAAAACTAAAGTTCTCGGGTCCAGACTTGCTATTTTTGTGGGTTTATAAACAATGCATCGCTGCAAACGGGCTTCTCAGTGGATATGTGGAAGCTGGAAATGAGATCCATTACCCATTTACAAAACAGAGATTGTACACTAACCAACAAAATTTAACATTTTATTCACCTCAGACACCAACTTAGTTGTTTTAAGCTAACGCTGATGCGCTGATCACGAATCTTAAATAGTTTACTCTCTATAACGTAAGGTTTTTTGGAAAACTTATGATCAGTATTTTGGATATTAATCTCGAGGAACCACATGATATATGTTTCCTAACAATCAGAGGTATTATGCATAGATATGATGTGTGGTGCATGCAATGAGACACACTAATTTTCCCTAACGTAAATAATATATATATATATATATATATATATATATATATATATATATATATATATATATATATATATTTTTTTTTTTTTTTTCAACAAGTCGGCCGTCTCCACCGAGGCAGGGTGACCCAAAAGAAAAAATCCCCAAAAAGAAAAAACTTTCATCATCATTCAACACTTTCACCACACTCATACATAATCACTGTCTTTGCAGAGGAGCTCAGATACGACAGCTGAGAAAAGTCCTCCCAGCTGTCACTATCTCAGACCCCTCCTTTAAAGTGCAGGCATTGTACTTCCCATTTCAGGACTCAAGTCCAACTAAATCAATTAACTGGTTTCCTGAATCCCTTCACAAAATGTTACCCTGCTCACACTCCAACAGATCGTCATGTCCCAAAAACCATTCGTCTCCATTCACTCCTATCTAACACGCTCACACATGCTTGCTGGAAGTCCAAGCCCTCGCCCACAAAACCTCCTTTACCCCTTCCCTCCAACCTTTTCTAGGACGACCCCTACCCCGCCTTCCTTCCCCTACAGATTTATACGCTCTCCAAGTCATTCTACTTTGATCCATTCTCTCTAAATGACCAAACCACCTCAACAACCCTCTTCAACCCTCTGACAAATACTTTTAGTAACTCCACACCTTCTCCTAATTTCCACATTCCGAATTTTCTGCATAATATTTACACCACACATTGCCCTTAGACAGGACATCTCCACTGCCTCCAGCCTCCTCCTCGCTGCAGCATTTGCAACCCATGCTTCACACCCATATAAGAGTGTTGGTACCACTATACTTTCGTACATTCCCTTCTTTGCCTCCATGGATAACGTTTTTGTCTCCACAGATACCTCAATGCACCACTCACCTTTTTCCTTCATCAATTCTATGGTTAACCTCATCCTTCATACACCCATCCGCTGACACGTCAACTCCCAAATATCTGAAAACATTTACTTCTTCCATAATCCCTCTCTCCAATGTGATATCCAATTTTCTTTATTTAAATCGTTTGATACCCTCATCACCTTACTCTTATCTATGTTCACTTTTAACTTTCTACATTTACACTCTCCCAAACTCGTCCACTAACCTTTGCAACTTTTCTTTAGAATCTCCCATAAGCACAGTATCATCAGCAAAAAGTAACTGTGTCAACTCCCATTTTGCATTTAATTCTCCATAATTTAATTCCACCCCTCTCCCCTGATATCTCTTCTCCATAATGGAAATATCTTGGCGAAATGATTCACCGTGAAGTTATATTTCACAAAAAAGAAACGTACATGTTAGAGCAAAACTAAGTTTAGATTTTAATTCAGTGTCAGAAAATTAGTTAGAAACAACTGTTTTAAACGAGAACTGAATCCACTGTTGACCAGCACCGCCGTAGATTCGAATTACAGTCCCATCAGCCTGAGCTCAGGGCCTGTGTTTGGTCTCTTATTTGTAATTTACAATAAAGGCCTAATTATTTAACACTGAAGTAAAGAAGACTCATTAGGCTTCAGTAAAGTCAGTGCTGTTGTCGGATAATCCGCAGACGCTGTTCAGAAACGAGGACTCTCCGGTAAGTACCCGCATGGGGCGAGGGGGAAGTGGGGATAGGCGAAGAATAAGTGGGTGAGAGGAAATATTTTAGAGTAAGAAACAGAGTTGGGACTAAACCCAACCGCTAGGCATTGTGAATCTTAATAATCATTTTGAGTGACAGGTGACTATCTGCTGCAAGACTGGTCGCGCTAATCGGGCAAAGGCAGGAGTTCGGTGGCGCAAAGGACATCGACAAATTGCTTCTTATAGAGAAACTGCACAAGGACGACTCTCACGCGATGGCAGGTAGAGACAAGTAAGAAAACATTAGATTTAAGAATAGTTCATTCTAGAGAGAAGTTCAGTATATCAAATAATGTAGAGTCTGATCATACAGAAAGGGAAAAGTATATGGTCGTTTTGATTTAAAATCAGTCCGAAATTAAGGCAACACTGAATAAGTGCTCACAATACGGCAAACTGCTTTTATTTATAACTAGAAGTATGGATGACGAAGTCCCCTAGATTATACAACAAATTTATGCATCGATGGTAGGGACGTATTTGGATTATGATGTGCAATTCTGATCTCCGTATTACAGAATATATAAAAATGTATTAGAAAACAAAAGAGAGAGAGAGAGAGAGAGAGAGAGAGAGAGAGAGAGAGAGAGAGAGAGAGAGAGAGACAACAAAATTAATCTGTCAGGAAACTTCCTTACGAAGATAGAGAGCCCTGAACATACCCTCTTCAGCGGTGTACAGTGAGACGAGACATACTCTTACTGCATACAAACGGAAGGTAGTTATAACTGCGGAGGATATTAAGCAAAGTAATAAAAATATCAAACAATATCAAAGTGATAAAAATATCAAACAGAAAGAATTCGAAAAAATAGTTTTAAGTCTGATAAAAATCAAAGCTAGAAAGAGGAACATCACTTTGTCAATAGAGATTGCAAAAGAATAATATAAATTATTTGATTGATCTAAATACTGAAATAGCGCTAAGTCGGTAGGATCGAACACGCCCTCCAAGTAAGAAAGGCGTTGTCGTATGCCTTGAAATTCATTGATTTCTGCCCTATCTATGCCTCAAGAGAAACTTAATATTTGTAATTAAAGGTTAGATTTGCTTAGATTAATGTGCAATGACGACATTTAAGTATAATTAACCAGTAACTGTATATAATAAACGGGTACCTTAGGTCTGACAGCGAGAGACACCGTAGTCCCTTCGAACGTTGATATCCCACGCACGTTCTTTACAAGGTATGTATATCAATACCGATAAACAGTAAAACACTTAGGAATTTCTTAGATGTTTTGCCCACTGTTTAGGTTGGAGGATCTATTCAGGGGTCATTAATTACCACCAACTTAAGAGACAGTGCAAGCTAATGACTGAACTCAACCCTCAGGTTAACTAAGAAGTTCTCCCACACCACGTAAATGTGGCCAAGCTTCGTAGAGGAAGTTCCACTGAAACAAATGTTTCAAGTTTCTTTTGAAAATGTGCTGAACTGTTACATTAGTAAGAATAATAAGGTGCGTTCATGAATTGACCAGCTTAGAATAAAAAGCTTATTGTAGTGCTTAGTAAAAAACTAAAATAATGTTATACCGCGTTCATGGGCTTCGTAACATCGAAAACATTTTAAAACGATCTTAATAATAATAATAATAATAATAATAATAATAATAATAATAATAATAATAATAATAATAATAATAATAATAAATTATTTTATTCTTTAGTAAGTTCTAAATCGCTTAGATCCCCGGGAATGGACTGGGAGAGGGCAGTTTCATTTTCTCGGATCAAGAACCCTTCACCAGATTCAATCCACTTTCCCTCGACCTTGAAGCATAAGCCATCTCTTCAGTTTCAAAAAGACATACATGTTAAGGAACAAACTTTTATTTAATGGAGAAAAGAACAGTTTGTGGAACAGTTCAGCCAAAACCCCAACTGAGGAGAGAAACCTTACGAGGACGCTTGGGTCCCTCCTGAACCGCTAGTCTTAAGTCAGTCAACCAACCCACCAGCCACAATACTTACTCATCACCATGCATACAATGCTTCACTGTGTAGAGTTTTATCAAGTTATAACGTCCTACACACAGAAGATCTCCTGTAAGTACCAGCGTTCCTCCAGGATTATACACTTGTTTTTACGGGAGAAACTATTTTTTTTTTTGGTGATACAAAACACTGACTTGCTAAGATAATATATATATATATATATATATATATATATATATACACGTATGTTATGCAAATAATCTTAATTTTTAAAGGGTGGATTGGTAAGCCAGCCGAAGACCTCGTTTAGATGACCAAATTCTCCGGTGCTGGGTTATCATATCACTAAGACCTGCGTCGGGAGGCATTTGGTAAATTGCTTTAATCGCTATTTAAGGGATTAAAGTTTTCTTGACTAGTGGTGAACAAATTACGTGAAGCTTTAATGACCCTCGTGTAGTTGATAGGCTTTAAATCCCATTAGGCAACGAAATTCCTTATACATCAAGTGACGTTATCATTAATCTTTAACGGGGTGGACTGGGAAGCCAGCGGAAGGCCTAGGTCAGATGAACATAAGTTTCAGTGGCGGATCGTTATGACTGAAACCCGCGTCAGGAGGCATTAGTCTTTTTTCCTGACGAATCTTTCTTAAACAAAATTAACTAGCGTTTAGATATCTTCTCTTTAACCAGTGAATTATGGACTGTGTTTCAAGAACATGTATGTATGAATGTATCTTTCATTTGCGTCACTGATGCGTCTGAAGTACGTCATTGACGCGTGGAGTGCGAAATAATTTAGGGTGTGGTAACTGCGTCACCTGAGGTGCGCAGAATCAATTGCGCAATGCCTTTGTTTACTAACAAATCATTGATGTCATGATACATACTATATTTAAATAATAATAATAATAAGAATAAGAATATTATTATTATTATTATTATTATTATTATTATTAATATTAAAAAAAAGTACTAAAACCGCCAAGATAATTTTAATGTTCAGTCTTCGGCAAACCTATCGTTTAACAAGAAAAACATTCAGTGAAGTCTTAAAGAAGAAATTAGGTGTAAGCAAACACATCTCCGCGAGGTGCACATTAACACGACGATGACACCGATGATGGTCGATGTCCAGGTAATTGACAGTAGCTGCCACATCAGTGAAAGTGACGTATTGTGCAACACGCAGAAAAAATTGCAGTCATAATTTTTAATTGTGTAAAAACAGTACGAAAAGATTTCAAGCGAATATTCAAAGACTAATATATATATATATATATATATATATATATTAGTACAGGTAACATTATGAGTTAGAAACTGTGCAGGCCAGGACTTGAGTCCTGGAGATGGGAAGTACAGTGTCTGCACTCTGGAGGAGGGGTCTAATGTGCAGTTACAACTGTAGTTGCACCCTCTGAAGGAAGTGATGGGTGAATGATGATAAATTTTTCTTTCGTGTACCCCCTTGGTGGAATCGGCCGATGAGTAATATATAAAGTTTTTTTCAGCCACCATGCCTTGAATGTGGAATCGCCATAGATTTAAAAAATATATATATATATATATATATATATATATATATATATATATATATATATATATATATATATATATATATATATATATATATATATATATACTGATCAGAGTATCGATGAAAAGAAGATAATTGATACATATTTCAGCGGATCACACTACTGGGATAAACCACTAAAGCTATCACAAGGTGACTGTTGACTTTCCCTGCACACGTCGACAGGATGCAACAAGTCTCCGCACGAGACCAAAAACAATGCGCTCACTTGCAACTCGTTTCAACACGCGCCCCGTGTCAACTCCTTTCAATGTAATCATTTATTTCTTCTGCTTTATTGTTGCTACTTTTAAAAAATAAATACACTTATTTAAAGAAAATTTGCCATATATAGTAACAGAGGTAATTATGATAAATATTGTGTTGGAATTAATCAAGGAATTCTAAACAGGCCCACTTAATTAGAGTAAGTCACACAATTCTACGGAAGACTCGCATACATTTTCAATACTACACCTATAATTACACCTGTTATTTCTCAATTAACACACAGGTATCTAATCTAAATATACTGTACACTAATATTATAAAACACACACACACACATGCAAGTTAAACACCCTCCTTAACAACATGCCGTCAAAGATGTAACACTTATACTGCCAGTAAAACAATAACAAAAGAGATGAGAAAGTTCACTAACCTCTAGATCTCTGGATGGTGCGCCAATTCATCTCATCTGTGGAAATGCACTCGTCCTCATAGGTAAAGTCACTGTCAATCATGTCACTGGTAAAGCCAAACGGCATCGCACATGCCCGTAGAAGTACACTGGCCATGTTTATGTGAGGAAATTATAGAAATGTTGTTGTCCTCTCAGCTGTTTATCTTGTAACCTCCGCGGGGGTACTGAGGAGGGATGCTCGAGTTACAGGTTCCAGCATCGACTGAGAAAGTAACAAGTGCGCGCGCATTCTCTGGCCAATCACCGGTCGCCCATCTCACCACACAACTTTCACCCTGCAATATTTTGATTCATTGTTGTAGCTTAACGATAGATTAAAATTAAAAAGATCAAATCCAGTCACATGAGGGAGTAATATGTTCGTATACAACGAGTTTATACTTGAAAAATACAGAAAATTAAAGACGAAAATGGTAAATATTTAATGTTATTGACGTGAGGCAACACCAAAGAAAAGGGCGGGGCTTGTGTCTCTCTGGGAGGCGACCAATCAGCAAGCAGCAGGCGCACGTGTTGAGGATTTGGCGCGCAAGCTGGTAAACAAACATCGTGGGACCAGCCAAGGAAGAAACCCAACTTACAGCTTATTTATAAAGAATTCACGCATTATGGCATTTCGGGGAGTTGGTATTTTCTGTTTGATGCAAAAATACCGCAAATTAAGCTGTTCTCGCCAATTATACTATGTTCTGGCAGCTAGAGAAAATAATGGACGAGTTTGGTGTTTGCTACAGAAACTAAAGTGCCTGATGGATGACTCAGAGGTGACTTGGGGCAGGCGCCAGGGATTCAACCTCAGTATTCATGTTGTCATGTTGGTTGGTGGCAAGCGAGACGTGTGGCGTTGTCACGCTTTGTTTATTGTGTATGTTTGTGTGTATATGTGAGTTTGTGTGTACATGTGTGCGTGCGTGTGTGTGTGTGTGGGAGTGTGTGTGTGTGTGTGATCACTTTTTTTAAGTTTGCGGCTGTTGAGCTTCAGTTTCAGCTTCTTTGGGATAATGAACCATTTCAACTTCAATATATTGTTCCCTATTCTGTTGTATCTTCCTGCTGCTGTGATGCTGTAAATAAATTCCTGTTGTCCCTGCGTGTCAAGTTGGTAATCAGCTTCCATCTGTGTCACCTAGTTCTTGTACCTCCCAGGTTAAACAGTCATTCTTTGTTTACCTTGTCTTTTTATCTCAGTATTTTCCATGTCGTGATCACTTCGCCTCTCTCCTAATTATTCTTAGCGTCGAGGGCTCCAGTTCTTGCGTTCTTTGTAGTTTGTTTCTCAACTCTGGTACCAGCCTTGTTGCAAATGTGTCCACATTTTCTATTATCTTTATGTATTCTTTTGTTGTGGACTCCAAACAAGTACTGCGTACTCGAAGATATATCTAACTTATTCCACCGATATCATTGGGTTTCTATATTTTTCATGTGAGGGGTTCGGTGCTAAATAAGCTCCTAGAGTTTTCTTTTCTGAGCGTCGTCCCCCCTTCAAAGGCTTGCGTGTGTGTACTCACCTATTTGTGTTTGCAGGGTGTCGATTCACAGCTTCTGGCCGTGCTCGGAAAGTCTATATGGCTCATCATCGTCTTTAGCTGTCATACATATCCTACGGCTCCTCTTCCACATTTCAAACATCCTGTCCCTATCCAAGCTATCTGATCTTTCAAGAACTGTATTTTGAATGCTGTGATCATGTTTTCACAAAGGCTCCTCCTGTCTAGTGTTAATTTTACTATCGCAGATCTCTTCGCATAGTCCATTACCTAAACTTTCAGCACCAATCTCTTTGGATACTTTTTTTATGATTGGTTGGTTAATTGGGACTAAAGCTTACCGAAACGCGAGGGTCATTAAAGCTGCATTTTAGCTGTTCGCCTTCAATCATGATTACTTTAATACTTGAATATGGGCATATTTATTTTATTGTAAACGCACTTTTTCTCCCAGTGCAAACACATCGAAAGAAATATACCCTTCAGAATTTACACACAATGTTTACACATTCTCTACCTCCTGTATATAGTTGATCAGGTGCGGGCTCCATGCTGCCTCTCTAACGTGCGTTGTCGTAAACTATATGTACTTCTGTCGCTGCGCGATCCGAGGAACGAATCCCCGTATACTATAATCCCAGTCTCTTGTGCCTCAGTGCACGCCACTGGAAAAGTGCATTAAATATTAAAGTTGAAGATTTAAAGGGAAGCAGAAGTGACATTCGTAAATCATCACAGGGAAACTAATATCCAAAATTATTCAATAAAAGTTGTAAATTAATACATATACAGTCCAAGTCTCATTTAAACCTTTCAAAGAGACCAATATCCTAAAATACACAAGTTCATTAAGCTTGAAGACGCTCAGAAGTTGTACTATCACTTGACAAGCAGAGATGTCTTGAAGCTGATCAGATGCGGCGCTCACAAACTATTGCATGAAAAGCAATATTAATTTTTTCCAGTTTCTTCCAAAACAGACTTAAAATCAATCCAATGCTTAAGAATAGTTTTAAGGGCAAACAGACGTGATAGGCCCATAAAAGAACATTAAAATTATTTAACCTATAAAAAACAAATAAAATCACTGTTACTTATTTCTGACCAGAAGATAAAGTCAGCAATTCCAACGATTTCAGTTTATTATTATTATTTTATCGCATCAATAAATTTGTCTTCACGAAAAATAAAACTTAAAAGGTACTATCCTAGCCCTAAGATTAGCAGCCATTAAATACTGAAGTTGTTCAGAAGAGATCAATTGAAATTTATTTATCGGGATTTAACGGAAACAAAATTTTTATACTATTTTACACAAAAAATCGGTAAATCTTCACTAACACTGCTGAATTTCACTCTTTGCCGTCGTCGTATTTTGTGGCATCTTTTCTGAACGTTTGAAGCCTCGCCACTGAGGCTTTTGGTAGTTATCCGAGCAATTCCAGGATGCTGGGAACGGGTTCGACAACTTTGGTCACAGGGCACATAAACATGCCAAGTGCTCCAGGAATTTGATCCTTGTTACCGTACACAAGTGTTGAAAATTTGAACCCGATTGTGTGACACATTTTCGAATTAAGAGCAAGATAAAATTGAAAAGCTGGAGGAAGAAAAGAAATCATGTAGCCTTTTAAAGATGCCCTTTCGGGGACCCCTAATAAAGTATTCTTCAATTTATACAGAAGCCGCCTGTGTAGTAATGTGATAGGTGCACTCATACAGTCAAGGAAAATACTGTCTATTAAACTTCTTTCCTGTAACATTTCCATCATTCAGTCATAAAACTCAGAAGATATCGTGAGGGAAGATTTATCATCTCTTATTATCATGTCGTGTGTTCATCTCAAGATTTATATTCTCTTATTTTATCAAGCCCGCTAGCCGGTATGCTTTGCACTGTATTATATTTACTTCCTATAAAGGGTAGATAATTTTTTTTATCAGTTTCTTAAGATATGTTACGTGTTTAGTGTTATTAGCATTTTAAATGACAGTGAAAATATGCGGGAGGAGACAAAGGCAATATGTCATCAATTGGTATAAAAGATGCACTTGTAAAGGCGTTCTTTATTTGCAAAATGTTGCAGCTAACACTGGGCATTTTTAAGTACTTGAGACAACCCAGTGTTGGCTGAAATATCGTAGAATACAGAACTATGCAAATGTGTCTTCTACACCTTGATTTGATAGGTTTAACAACTATAGGCATTAAACCTATCAAGCCATCTAACTTTATTTTATGACAGTTTATATTTAGTTGGTTTTATTAGCGAGTTAGCTATTAGTAGGCAGCCTTGCAGAGAGTTCGGCCATGACTCACACTAGATGACATACTGATTACTACCGTAGTGTGATATTTCTGATAGGGGTCACGTGAGAGATTACTACTTGTCGCAGATGGCAAAAAAAAAAAAAACATGGTATTATTTTAAACCTTGAAAAATTACTTGATCTTGAATGTAAGGTTTAAATTCTGTCCTGTCTACTGCACGAGTGTCTAAAGATAACATATCACCTATGTCACAAACTAAGAATACTTTAATCCACTAAAGTTGGGATTAAGGTAAACTCTATGTATGTAGATCCCTCGGTGCATATACGCTGCAGATTTTTGTACATGTGAATCGAAAGAAATGCATCTGTAAGAGTGTAGAGAAAGAGGAAACAATGGTGGTTTTATAATATTTGTTTCATGAGAAATACGAACATTTGTCCAGGTGAAGTTTGTGGTCATGTACCCAAGGCATCCCCGGCCACCTCATAAAATTTTTAAAGAACTCATAGTAACATATTGAAACATATGCAAACAAAGGCACACCAAAGTTGTGTTTTGTTTATGGTAGTGGTGGGGAGTTTTAAGGGCCACCAAAGCTTACGCAGTAGAGTTCTTTGATTTAAAATGAGGAGTTACGTAGTTGATACTAGCATCTACTGAGTCCTCTTTCAGTAAGTTTATTCAGGTATAGGTACACATAAATACGGTTACATAAATTATCATACATAGTAGTATATATGTAGATTACCTAGGATTACCCAAAAAAAAAGTCAAAATTACTTATTTGCATTGGGGGTCCTTGTAATATCTTATTATTTAAACCTTAAAAGTTAAAACAGCTAAGTAACTCAACTATGTGAAAATCAGTTACAATAAAAGGAGCTATACTAGTAATTTTGGACATCACACTGTCCTATAGTTGCTGACATCAGCAACTACAGGACTTGAAGATAGGAGTAACTCTGGTCTTCTCGAACCCCTCCTGTACAGTATTAGTGGTGATGAGATTTATTATGTACGCAATGGGGATTGGCAGTTCAGAGGCACCATCTTTTAGGAACTTAGCTTTGATGTTATCTGGACCGGTGTTTTTAGTTGGGTTTAACTTGCTTAGTTCTTTTCACACGAAGTCATGATACACCTATATGTTTTGGCGCCACATGATTAATTTTAAATTTTCTTTATTCAGTGTGTGTTTGCTATCAAGTATTTGTTTTTAAGGTCACAAGTACGACAAGTGCAAAAAAATTAAACTTAAGCTATTTCTGTCATTATGTTGCTATTGTATACCTTGTAAATTATTGAAATATTTATATAAAATTTAAGTTCTCTCTCTAACAGCATCAGCAATATATTGTATAATCTGCCTCTATATATTAGGCCTCGTTTTCTTTCATATTGATTAAACACTCAAGATATTTATCATGAGTCTCTAATCACTCAATATTTTGCAAGAGGAAACCTGTAAACCAGTATACCATCCGAAACAAAGAACCTTGACATGTGAGAGCTAACGAAGTTACACTTCTACTAAGCCAATGTCTGACACATGATGTGTGTAGCCTGGAACACGGTACACAGATCTCAACACTTAACAAGACACTGCCAGCCATGTATGCATGTCCTGTATGTTGCCATTCATTAACGGTGTTGTTACATATCTTAAATACAATATTTGCCACCGAAAGTTTGATTTACGACTTTGTACATTATAACGAGAGTTGGTTATTATTGTGTCAGTATGTTTTTCGGACAGGTATTTGTTTTTTAAGTCTATCGAATACGCAAAAAGTATATATAAGTTAAAATAATCGTTTCATCATCAAAGTTTCTATTAATCCCTATCATAGGGATGAATGTAAACTCTTTTAACTGCACACATTCTGAGGTTTACGACTTTTTGAGTGTACATGTACTGTTCCTCTCAGTGTATACCTGGAGTATATTTGGAGAGGGTTTCGGGGGTCAACGCCCCCACGGCTTGGTCTGAGACCAGGTGTATACACATGAGGATATATACAAAGTGTGTTTTTCTAAACAACGCATCAGTTTATTTTTTTAAGAGCAGGAGAATGAAGGAACACTGCAGTAAGTGTATCGGTCCATGCTTGGCAGGTTCAACTCGTACTTAACGGTACTCCCCACAACTCTAATCCTTTTCGCATTCCGGATATCAGGACGGAGTATCAGTGGGTGGTGCCGGCCATCAGTTAATCTACCTTCCCCACGTAAGTAACGCTACACCCATGTGAGTCATTCAGTGGAAGTAGTTTTGAAGATTCGATCCTCCGTCTTATTAACGCGAGACACTTTTCCATTGAATAAACGCACGAGTTCTTAGATCACCATCTTACCTGGCTTCCACTATATTGTAAGGGAGAAACCTCTAAATGGTCCATCTTTTTGGTAAAAAAAAACCCGTGTCAGGTAACAAATATCAAGTTGATATTGGTATTAAAGTGACCTGCGTCCTAATGACCCATCAGCATGCGACAGAGCTAAAAATCTAACACGATAAGTTATCTACCACGTTAACACGAAGACTTCCTCACCCGGTAAGACAGGTGATAATGTCAACTCACACCTGAGTCAGGGGTAGCCATCTAGGTTGGTGTTTACGGTCCTCGTATATAACTGTTTTGACCACTAAGTACCCTGGCTGCTGCCGCCGCTGCCGCCCCCACTGTTCAACCCCAACAAACATGGTCCCGTGGTCGCGTGTATTGTGACAGTGGGTTGACCCACAGAGATCTGGAGGCAGATTACCTAAGCATACCTTTCCTTTATATCTGGTGTACTGTCTCCCACTCTCGCACCTGCTCTTCACTGTACTCATACTGATTACACAGAATTCTTCTTTGCACGTTAGAATGAGTTTTCTTTTTCACCTTTATTTTGTTCGTTCTTATAGTCTTCCCTTGCATTTAATTTTTTCCCGTTTGTTCCAAGAATGCGTTTATGAAGTGTAGAATTATTGCACATTGTTCCACGACCTTCCTTGCGAGGCGGCAGTGGAAATTTCAGTAGACAACATGTGGGTGACAAAGACAGCAATCCACCTAGACACTAATATTTAGGATATATTAATGTCTTAACAAAGATTTAAGGTAAACTGTGATTAGACGCTCAAGAGTTGTGCACCTCTTGGTGAGTATACATTGGAAGATATTTCTAATCTCTAAAAATAAAGGGAATTAGAGTAAATTGTGTTTATACATTGGGAGGTACGACTCTTGTATATATTCAATGAGATATATATACACTTGAGATATATACATCTGGTGTATATACACTGAGAGATACACGCTTTTGTATATACTCACAGTGGCCACTTTATTAGGTACACTTATACACCTTCCCGGTTATACAAATAATCTTGACATAGTCAAGATATTCAACCGTTGTTTAGGACAAACTTCAGAATGGGAAAGAAATGTGATCTAAGTAACTTTGACTATGGAATGACTGTTGCTGCCATATGAGGTGGTTTGAGTATTTCAGAAATTGTCGATCTACTGGGAGTTTCACGAATAACAGAGTTTGCAGAGAATGGTGTGAAAAAAACCCACATAAAACATCAGTTATGTCGGCGAAAGCGTCTAGTTAATTAAAGAGGTCAGAGGAGAATGGTCAGACTGGGTCAAGCTGACAGAATGGCGGCAGTAACTCAAATTACCACACGTAACAACGGAGGTATGCAGAAGAACATCTCTGAACACGCAACGCATCGAACCTAGAAATGGATGGGCTACAGCAGCACAAAACCAATCCGGGTTCACTTTTGTTAGCTAAGAACAGGAAATTGAGGCTACAGTGAGTATAGGCTCACCAAATCTGGACAGTTGAAGATTGGGAAAACGTCACAGGGTCTGACAAATCGTGGTTTCTGTTGCGACTTGCAGATTGTAGGGACAGAATTTGGCGTAAACCTTTGTGATGTGGTGGAACGGAAGATTTGCAGGAATAATGTGTAGCCGACAAATCTGCAGCAACTGCATGATGCTATCATGCCAACATGGCCAAGGGTCCCTTAGGAATGTTTACGGCACATTGCTGAATCCTTGCTACGAAGAATTCAGGCTTCCCGAGGGCAAAGAAAGGCCCTAACTAGTACAGTACTAAAAGAGTGTTCCAAATAAAGTGGTCACTGAGTGTACATTGAGATATACAACTCTTAGTGTATATGAACTATGGTACCCACATCTCGGTTTATATACATAGAGAGTTACACAACTCTCAGTGTATGTGGACTGAAACGCACATGCATCTTGGTGTATATGCGATGAGAAATATGCACCTGAAGTTACACACACACTGGAGGACAGAAGGGTTAGAGGAGACATGATAGCGACATACAAAATACTGCGGGGAATCAACAAGGTAGATAGTGACAGGATGTTCCAGAGAGGGAACACAGAAACAAGGGGACACAACTGGAAGCTGAAGACTCAGATGAGTCAAAGGGATGTTAGGAAGCATTTCTTCAGCCATAGAGTAGTCAGGAAGTGGAATAGTCTAGCAAACGACATAGTGGAGTCAGGAACCATACATAGCTTTAAGACAAGGTATGATAAAGCTCATGGAGCAGGGAGAGCAGAGACCCAGTAGCGGACAGCGAAGAGGCGGGGCCAGGAGCTGAGTCTCGAACCCTGCAACCACAATTTGGTGAGTACAATTAGGTGAGTACACACACACATACACATACACACAAGAGGCCTAGTGTCTAATCGACATGTGTCTAGGACAAAATGGTAACTAACCCAAGAGGTATGAAAAGCTCACCGAACAGGGAGTGAATGACCTAGTAGCGACCAGTGAAGAAGCGAGGCCAGGAGCTATGAATTGACACCTACAACCACAATTAGGTGAGTACACACCTCTGTGTATTTTTCAAAAAATTAGCGTGCCCCAAGGTCTTGAAGAGCTTGCGTAAAGACTTTCCGACACATATCACAACACAAGCGTCCAAGCATCACATGAGCCGACACAGTGATAACGTGTTATCTCATGTACTCACCAATCTTGATGCCCTTCCCCCTCCCCATCTGTTTTATCAAGTCTCTCTTCCTCTCTCTCTCTCTCTGGTGTCCGTGTTTTAGTCACCCAAACTTGTATACTTACGCCCTTTCATCGCGTCTGCCACTTCTTTCTTAAGTGACCGATTATGTTTAGAAATATTATGTCAAACAGGAATATTTCTGCTGATAGACTTATCAGTTGTGTTGTTCGTGTCTGTAATTACGTATCTAAACTTGATGGTTTGAGTTGCAGCTCCTGGTCCTCCTCTCATAGCGGGATTGTGTTAACGTTAGGGTCGATTTTTATTATTATTATTTTCATCGTTATGTTTAGGGTTGAACTAGTGTGGAATATTCAGGCCATGAAATGGTGTGGACTCGATCCTCTGTCCGCTAAGATCGGAATAGACAAGTTCGGATAAGCTAGATAGTTTAACGTTAGCTTAACTAAAGTATAAAAATACATAAATGGGGAGATGATCTTTCAGTAACATAATGCAAGTAAACAAAAGCTGTGCACTGTCTTTGTGAAACACAGGATGAGCAAGCAGGAGTGAGGACACAATACTATGTTCACAGTATAAGAAAAAGAAAAAACTCTTTCATTATGAACATCTGTCCACAATTAAAAAATGTACACCTTTCTTATTCTGAACTTCATGTACACAACGCAAGCTAAAACACTACTACCATTCTGAACCCCATGTACACAACATAAACTATCACACTTATTTCACTGCAAATCCGTGTACACAATACAAATTTGAACGCCTATATCATTCCGAGTATGGGGACACAATAGAAAGTGAAACATCTTTGTCATTTCTATTCCATGTTCTCAGTGCAAGCTATAACGCCTCTTTTTTTTTTCCTGAACTCATTTTCACAATACAAGCTTTAATATGTCATTCCTGCCCTATGTCAACACTACTAAATATAACACTCCTCTGACAACTAACTCAAGTCCACTAATACAAACTTTAACACCTTTATCATTCCAGTTTTTTTCTTATCAGAATGTTGTCTATGGACACTCGTGTACTTCGTAACTACTTGAGAATTTCTTCCGCATCAAGTCGTTGGACATTAAAATTGATTTGTAGCTACGATAGCAGGCGCGGCGACCATTTTGATCCTGTATCAGAAGATAAGTAGTATCGTTGTACGCAGTGGCTGAATCATATCAAGAGAGGAGCGCCGATATCAGTTGAGGTTATTTACACAGGCGCTTGGTTATGAGTCGATGTTATTGACATAGAATGGACAACAAAATACCGACGTATTGGCTCTTTAAAATAGATTAGCGCATTTTTTATTTATGGAAATTGTAAGAGGGTTATTTGGAATAGATTAATGATGTCGCACCACTACCGTTTCGCCAAGTAAAACAATTAATCATAGTTTAGAAAAAATGAATTTTTATTGTGTATCTAAACTTACCTAAAAACCTAAACACAACGTACTTACCTTCATGCAAAGAGATATTTTTTTTAATTTACTTAAAATATCTAAGATTTTGAGTATCCATGGAAGACATAAACTCAAATGGAGACAGAATGTAACACAGGAAGAATTGGGTGCTGGATATTTTGTCCCCCAAGTGAGCCATTTATCAGCAGGTACTGAAGAATCTCCATAGTGGCTGAAATATACAGATCCAGGATCACCCTGTGTTCTATTCTGTTTCTTCGTGAAAGTATGTGTTATATTGAAGGGCGTTCATCACACCAATACATGAGCATCAAACTTGAAACCGGTGGGTTGGACTCAGTCAAATTGACTACGTTGATCAGGTCCTGATCCACCTGGAGGCCTGGTCATGGACCTGGCCGCGGGGGCGTTGATACCCGGAATACCCTCCAGGTAGTGCCCCTTGCCTGAGATTGATAGATTTTTTTAAACTAATTAGCTAGGACACGTGAAGTATTAGACCAGTAGGGCTTAAACAGCTCATAACCACAACCGTTCTATAAATGACCCTTAAACAAAATCTTAATCTTTTATCACTAACATGGTATGCATCATAGTTTTAAATCAACAAAACCTTTATGCTGTCCACACTCATATGGATTTCTAGTCATAAGGCCCACTATGAAAAAAAACCTTTGACACTCCTGCACTACTACCACTGTATAAATATATTTACCTGTTTTTACATGGAGAAAAATTGCAATTCCGGTGACCTTTTTTCACGTTTCAACTTGCAAAATATCTTGAGTATCCTGCGTGACATTTTACTTCACGGCTCATTACCCTGGCTCCTGGCTACAACCTCTTGCTTGAAACTGGAATCACTCAGCGTGCGGAGGCGTATCTTTATTCAGGACTGGAACAAAATTATAATTGTAGAATAAATGCCCAAAATTGCTAGGTAGGAGTTGAAGCTTTGTTTTCTTTTCTTAGAATTTAGGACAGACTTAGTGTTTGTATTAGCATAATTTAACACATACAGGTCATTGTAGAGGAAAAGTTTGCACATAGCTGTGTAACTTAATGTCATGAAATGTCAAGATTCTGTCGTATGAGGGCAATCAGAAGCTCGTCTAGACCGTAGCTCAGTGGTATTATATTCGCTGCTCACACCAGGGCCCCGCTGCTCACACCAGGGCCCCGTGCTTGACTAAGGACGAGTTGATGTGAATGGTCAGGTTTCCATACACCTATGTTTACCTAGTGGATAATAGGTAGCTGACGGTTATCTAGCTGTTAGGAATGGCATCCTGGGTGAGTGTTAATATACCTTCCGCTCCCTGCATGCCTGCTACGCTCCCTGCATGCCTGCTACGCTCCCTGCATGCCTGCTACGCTCCCTGCATGCCTGCTACGCTCCCTGCATGCCTGCTACGCTCCCTGGAATGAGCCGAGGATAAGATAACGGCTCCGGTCTGCAAATTCAACAAAGCCAAAAATGGAGAAGCCGGATTGGTGGCTTTCCTCTTTTTGTCTCGGGCACCTAAAAGTGATATGCAAATATTGTTCCCTTTTACTTGTACTCAGCATACACTTACATAGCCTTCCTCTGAGTGCCTTAATATTTCTCAATTTCCAAATCTTCCCTTTCATATTCTGCTGGGTATTTGAATATAATTTTTACCCTGTAATTAAGGGTGCCGTTGGCAGCGACTGGAATGCTTTAAACAATTGGTTTGACATTCATTTCAATGAATATATTTGCCAAAAATAAAAATTAAAATATTTTATAATTCGAAGAAGCGTGAACATCCTGCAAGTGATAAGAAAAGACTGACTATTGATGTTATTAAGGAACAGAAGCTGGATGTTCTATCACAGGGAATTCAGAAGTGGTGGATAAGATTGCATCAAACGGAAGAAAAATACATAAATCACGAGAGTCTTAAGGAGTGAGAACTAGAGGCGGTGTATTAATAATGCTGATCAAGCAATTGTGTAAGGAAAGGGGCCAGAAGCTTTAAATAATAATAAGCAGTATTTTTGTACCTGATGGTAAGAGGAGCGTAAGGATTTGGAAGGCGTTTTATACGAATTTTCGTCTATACAAAAGAATACTTATGATATTATAAATAGAATACGATACCGACAAGATAATGAGACTCATGTGCAACAATGAGTATCATTGTTATCGAAATGTTTCGCCTGTGAAGCAGGATTCTTCCGTCGAATACATAGGATTATAACACTGGAGACAGTAGGTAAAGTGAGAAGCAATTTGAGGTGATTACTCCCTCAGCTTTGATAGATGGTGGTCAGTCTCTTATCCTAAGGGACTGACCACCGTTTATCCACTCGAGGGTAACTGCTTATAACCTTTTCCACTGCAGGGTTCTGTGACAACCATAGTTTAACTCTATGGTAATAAATGGCCGCTGTGCGATCTGAGAGAGGTATATCCCCAGCTCTAGCCCTCCGTACCTCAACGTAAACCGAGGCATAGTACAGGGTGCGTCATAAGTTTCACTATTTACATGAGACCACTCCACATACTCGTACATTACGCCAACTACTTCCCGCCACCTATCGCTACCTACCTTCCCTACTTCTACCCCTTCCCGGTTCACCAGCTACAACTACAATTATTAGCTAACGATCATTACCCCCTTAACTCTTCCCAGATATTTCTCCCACCTCTCGCCAGTTACTTCTACCACCTCTAGCTACCTCTTCCAGCCACCACCTACACCGGTATCCTTAAGGTATAATTACCTGCATCTCCCTATCGGTAATAGTCAGTGTGAGGTGCCTGAGGGCCGAGTCTTGTCTCCTCTTTTGTATCACAGTTTATTGCTTCTTGTTGACAGCAGGAAGGAAAGAGGTAGAGAATATGGCTTAAGTGACTAATGGAACAGTGGAACTATGCAAGATAATGAAGAAATGAGACAAGAGAGGAATGAGTTAGCTAAGAGGGATGGTCCGAAGCTAAGTAAAATTAAGTAATGAAGAGAAAAAAGGTGAAAAGTGGACAAAATAACATGAGAGGAGATATGAAATTGAAGAACAAATGTTAGGGAGAGTGTCTAGGAGTGGTAAGCGGGGGAGGGGGGGAGGGCGATGTTCTTTGAGGTAAACAAGAGGATTAGCGGCATCCTTTATGAAGAAGTTTGGATATTTGGAGGATACAGCCTGTAGGAAAAATGGTTACGAAACTTTAAAGTAGTTAGCACCGGAGCGTATAGTCGACAGGAAGACTAAAAAGCGCTAAATTATTTATGCACTATTATGATAATTCTTACAATATTTTATACTGGAAGGCATGAATATTCTAGTTAAACAAACAGGAATACGTTTTTTGTTGAATAGCAAGAGAAACATTTTCAAATCTAAGCGGTGTTACGGTTGAGAGCGAGTGTCGTTCGGTATGGTTAAGCACCGTTGGGTACGAAATTATTGGATAAGTGAGGCCTTGGCCTGAGGGAGCATGGTGAGCCACGGGCTTCCTGTTCTCTATAGCAGTAGTCCCCAACCTTTCAGTATGAAAGGGCCAATTTGAAAATTTCAAATTTAAAGGAGGGCCTTATTTTGTAGTTTTTTAAATTTTTATGAATAATAACAATAATATTATGTCATTGTTGCCACTGGGTAGTGTGGAGAGCACATAAAAGTGAATTCATAATTTCATGTGAGGGCCCCATTAATTTCCCTGCTCTATACAATATACCTGCACCCAGGTACTGACCTGCACCCAGGTATTAACGTAGAGAACTTCAAAGGAACTTTTATTGCCCGTCTGAGTCGTTATCTACGGTCACTAGATGCCTTAATTCCTTGGCCAAGAGACGAGGTGTTATTCCTTAGATTACTGACTGCTTGGTAAGATCTCCTGGGGATTTATGAAGCACGAGTAATTTTATGGCCTAAAACGGGATTCAGACCTGGCCTATGCCTGCCTGATGTGTTGAAATGATATAATTAGTGATCGTGGTTTAAGGGGCAGTGATGCAGAAAGATGCATGATATTAGAAGTTAATTGTCAATATTTCTAAATTGATACTTATTATGTGGTCATGAACTCGTCAAGTGTTTGTCTGAACAAGTTTTCCTAATGAAGTTATCTGTCAGAGTTAAACGAATGCTTCTGTATTTATACTTTGCAGGATATTTACAGCATGCAAGGTCAGCACTAATCTGGCTTTGGCTCCCTTTCACGGGAGTGTCTCAGACCATTGTCTGCCATGGGAGGAGGTACAAGTATCTCCTCATCTTTTGGGGTCAGCTGTCCCCAAGCCAAGCCGCATTCCCCTCCCCCACATGGCTCGGAGGTGAAGCTAGGCACCTTGGGCTGCCATAGACCCCATCCACATTAGGCTCGAAGGGTGTTGCAGCTGCATTGCAGCAGACGATGTCAGGGGGTGCAAATGCAGCAATTACTACAGGATCCTTTTCGAGCCACACCCCAGCTTTGGGCATTTAGCCCGAGCGCTGGGGAAACTCAAGAATGCCTCTTGCTGTGTGTTGATGCTGCTACTTCACTTGTTCGTTGCACTCTCTGTGTTGAGTGACACAAAAGATTACATTCACTTAAGTATAGTCCTTCCAGCTTGCAATATTGTCTTTCTTATATATTTTTTATTTTATTATTAAAACATAGGCCGTTTCCCACCAAGGCAGGGTGGCCTGACGAAGAAAAACTTTCATCATCATTCACTCCATCACTGTCTTGCCAGAGGCGTGCTTACACTACAGCTACAAAACTGCAACATTAACACCCCTCCTTCAGAGTGCCGGCACTGTATTTCCCATCTCCAGGAATCAAGTCCGACGTGCCGGTTTCCCGGAAACCCTTCATAAATGTTACCTTATATATATATATATATATACCCATACTATACTGCTCACAAATTGAACTACTATGCCACACACACTACTCAGAACCTGGACTACTGTGCTCTGCCATATGCACACTTCACTACCGAAAACAGTATACGTATATTACATTCCACATTACGGCTAAAGCCACTTCACCTTGCCACTCATATGCCACTTGAAAGGAGAATCAACCAGAGTGATTCACCGCTCATGTGAGACAGATATGATAATGGTCTCAGCAACAATGTGGGCCATTGAGTAGCTCTGCTTGAGTATTGTTGAAAATAATGCAGTTATTTTAATACACTTATTGTAAAATTAAAAAATGAAAATGATAATGAAAATAATAATAATATTTTTTTTTTATTATTATTATTATTATTATTATTATTATTATTATTATTATTGATATTGATATTGTTGCTGTTATAATTATTATTATTATTATTATTTTTAAATTCACGGGGAAGCCCTAAGCTTGTAAGGGCCATGCAACGCCTGGGAATAATTAGATTTGATGCAAGGAAGGGAATTAGAGCTCTAATTCCCAGGATCAAGAGCATTTCACCGACCTGAAGGCACCTTCTTGAAGGAATGTTTGACAGACTCTGCTTTTTTCTGCGTGCATCTCGAGGTCTGGTCATGGTCCGGGCTGCGGGGGCGTTGACCCCCGCAACATCCTCCAGGTATACGCCAGCAGGTATGTACAGTAATGGACACGAAAGCCATATCGCCACAGTACAAATTTAATTATGCATTTGCGTGTATTTCTCCTTCATAAAAAAAATGAAAATTAAATGAAAAATTTTTTCAGCAAATTTTCAGTTAAATAATACTGATAATTGCTGTTGAAAACGGCACTTTATTTTGAACAGTAAATTTTGTAAAAGATCTTTGCATCTACTGTGACCACAATAACAAAATCACGACTCTACAAAATCACGACGCTACAAAATCACGAAGCAACAAATCACCTACGTTTTCGTTCCCTACCTACACGACGCACGTCATATTTCACTGGATGACAAAGCATCAGTGAATAATTTACTTCCAAAAATTTCTCTACTGCGATGATATACATTTATGGGTCATCCAGGTGGATGTGTCCTTCCCTCTCCGTGTCACCCGCCACGCCCCTCGCCCTACTGCGTGCTTGGCATTCTTGTGTTTAGTGCTCGGGATCAATATGCTTGCTTGCTTCTGCCGCCAGGGTTCGAGGCCACCAAGGAATACATCACAAGGATCTATAATGAATGAAATACCATATGGAGGAAGGTGGTTAGCTGTCATTATCTCTGCCCTTGATGGGGTGTTTGGATGGATGTGTTAGTTTTGGCTAATGTGATGCCATGCGTGTGCGTGTGTGTGTGTGTTGGCTTGCTTCCTTCCATGTATGTGTTCATGCAACTTCCTGACATACCTACTCCTCGTTTTCCTTCACTGACACACACACACACACACACCTCTCACCCCAACCCATATTACCCTCCCTCTATGTTCCCTACCCCCAACTCACTCCCTCTCCCTCGTTCATCGCCTTCCCTCCCAAGTCCTCCAAACACCTCCTTTCACCCCCCCTCTTCCTTTCCTCTGAACCCCTCCCTGTTCTCCCTCCCTCTCTTCCCTCGAGACGCGACCTGGCACCAGACCCTCACTCAAATTATTGATGAATACCAATGGTTGGTCATGTAGCGAAGGTTATTTGGTCCACTGAAATAATGCTAGCACTAAAGAAAGCTTAGTGGCATGCAGGAGGGTGAGTGTGACTGAACAGCCTGGCTTCTTATCCCTGTAAACATGGGTAGTTAAATATGTGAGAATATATGCGTAAGTATAATTGAAAAAAAGTTATTTTTATTTATTCTAAATAGAAATGTAAATTCATTTACTTGCAAATGTGACATTTTATGTTTTACAGAACCTCAGGTCACACAAAATAATAATATTATTAATGTATTGTCCATTCACCACAATTTTTATTTTTTTTTCTCACTGTACTGCCACTGTACTGCCACTGTACTGCCACTGTACTGCCACTGTACTGCCACTGTACTGCCACTGTACTGCCACTGTACTGCCACTGTACTGCTACTGTACTGCCACTGTACTGCCACTGTACTGCCACTGTACTGCCACTGTACTGCCACTGTACTGCCACTGTACTGCTACTGTACTGCCACTGTACTGCCACTGTACTGCCACTGTACTGCTACTGTACTACCATTGTACTGCCACTGTACTGCCACTGTACTGCCACTGTACTGCCACTGTACTGCCGCTGTACTGCTACTGTACTGCCACTGTACTGCCAATGTACTGCCACTGTACTGCCACTGTACTGCCACTGTACTGCCACTGTACTGCCGCTGTACTGCTACTGTACTGCCACTGTACTGCCAATGTACTGCCACTGTACTGCCACTGTACTGCTACTGTACTGCCACTGTACTACCACTGTACTGCTACTGTACTGCCACTGTACTGCCACTGTACTGCCACTGTACTGCTACTGTACTGCCACTGTACTGCCACTGTACTGCCACTGTACTGCCACTGTACTGTCACTGTACTGCCACTGTACTGCTACTGTACTGCTACTGTACTGCTACTGTACTGTCACTGTACTGTCACTGTACTGTCACTGTACTGCCACGAGTACAATGCCAGTCTTTACTACAAAGTTTATTTTCTTCCTATAATGTTCCCTTTTCAACCAATATTGTATAAATCTTTGTAACCACAATGGCGTTATGTGCTTGTCTGTCTTAATAAACAAAAGCACGAAGGGCACATGGATGAAGATGTAATTGCTTAATGCAATCTAAGTAATTACATGTGAATACCGTAAAGCCTGGTGATGACTGATGTGGCATTCACATAATTTGTGATTATGATTTTGAGACTACAAAAGCAGTGTCGTATATCATTGTGCTTATACAGTTGTTTTTACAGGGGTTAAAAGTTATCCCAATTCAGATCAGTTGGAAGCATTATCTCTCTCTCTTGGCCTGGGGTATTCTCCCACCCCCTCCTCTAGGATGACGTCAACAACCACCGACTGATACCCAGGTACCTACTTATTGCTAGGTGAACAAGCGTAAATGAACTTCTCGACGTCTCAGGATCTCTAAGGCATTTACATATTTAGACCGAGGAAAATATTGATAAAAGTATTGATCTGTAGCCAAGCATTGAGTTGTGATGCTCTTTCTCTCCTCCCCCCCCCTCTCTCTCTCTCTCTCTCTATCTCTCTCTCTCTATCTATCTATCTCTCTTTCTCTCTCTCTGTGCACACATACACTCTTATGCCAATATAAACAACACACAAAAATACACAAATATACATCCATCTCCCATGGTGTTGTATTGTTTTATGTTATAAAGTTTTTATGAATAGGTAAGGGCAGTAATTATTTTCCTCTTTTGAAGAAATAACTGTATTGGGTTAATATGAAGTTATTAATACAGAAATAAATAACGGCATTATGCACTCCTCCCGTGCCTCCCTCTTCCCTTCCTTCTCTTCCCCTTCCTCTCCTCACCTTCGCCCCTTCCCTTTCCTTTTCATTTCCTTCTCCTCACCTTTCTTTTCCCCTTTCTCTCTACCCATGCAACCTACTCTATTTTTCTCTGTCCTTGAGTTTTCTATTCTTCTTTCATCTCCTCGTCCTTGGCTTTTTTCTCCCTTGCTTCCCTCTCCTTTTTCTCCTCTTACCTTCTCCCTCCATTTTCTCCCTTCCCCTTCCTTCCCAGGTGAACTTCCCCCCAGCAACAATGACATGTTTGAACATGCATAGCAGCCCTCCCATCCTCCCCGCTCCCCAACCATCCCTCATGAGCAATGCTCTCTCACCCCCACCACCCACACCTCCCACCAGGAAGTCGGTTCAACACAACCCCAACCAGGAGCACCTCCTTCCCCTCTACCTGGTCTCAGTCCGTCCCCCACTCAACACCCACAAGCCAATGCCTAGCTTATAAAAACACACCTCCCACTTCAGTAGTTTTCCAGCCTATAGGAAGCAGAATTTCCATAAAAGGGGTGGAATTAGAAAGTTTACCAGTCATAAATGAGGTTCTACAAAGGTCAGTATTAAGACCCACGTTTAGTAATCAGTATTAACGACCTTGATGTAAGGAATACCTAAAGCAATATATAAATTCCCTGGCAACACTGATATTAGCTGATAATTAAGTTCAGAGGAAGACGAAAACAGGGAGCTTAAACATGTTAGTAAACATTAGGGTAAAAATAAAAAAAAGTGACAGAAGCAGTTTGTTCTAGACAATTGTAAAGTTGTAATCTTTGGGAGAGAAAAGGTTGATACCTGTAATGCTTTTTTTTTTAACTTAACGAGATACAGAAGGGACTTATAAGTAATGGTTAGTAGAACTCTGCAATCAGATTAATACACTGATTAGACTGATATTGAGAAATATAAACAGATGTTCCAAGGTTATACCACAACTTTCTACATCACTGGTACAACCTTACATAGTGCAGTGTAGTTATGGTCATTGTACAAGAGAATTGGTATTAAAATGCTCAGAAATATAGAGAGAAGGACGGATAAATAAAATCCTCTGTTAATTAAAATATTTCCTGCAAAGTTTGAGTAAAAGCCAAGATCCTGCTTCCTTGAAATACGTAAAATATCCTAAATTTACTTGCAATGTACCGCTGCTGACCCATTTTGGAACCTAGTTCCTAGACCTGTCGGTTATAAATATACTCTTGCGCTTTCGTCCACAAGATGGATATGGGGTGCACAACAAACTAGCAGCTTTGCCGACAAAATCTAATCTAGAATGAGGGAAGATATGGTTGAATTGTAATTTAGATGGTATTAATTACAAGGATGTGTATAAGGAGCTAAAAAAAAACTGGAACCAGGCACTACTTTCGACAGTATATTCATGTCTGATGAATTCAGAGTAAAAAAAAAAAAAGTATATAAGAAATCACTGATAAGACCAAAGTTGCATTTAAGTGCATGAAACTGACTCTTAACGTGACTGATTAAATGTTCTGGATGGCTTTAACAATGGCTTAAACACCTACCTTATTGAGAATAATTGCTTATTAGCAAGATTTCTCTCAAATAAGTTCATCTAAACCATTCACGATACCTGCAACAAACACCAACAGTCTGACTAACCATGAAGTCATTCCCTAGGTCTGCTTCGAAATACCCGACCCGCTGTGGCGGTGATTATATAGATCTCTTCATCTCAAAATTAGGTCGAGAGCCCAAATTACTGTACATAAGCTGCAGTGACTCAAGGTGTGTAAAGAGTGTCTGGTAGTTACTCTGATAACAGTGGTAACTGTCACTTTCTACTTGTCATAGGACGCTGTGTTATCTCTCCTTATCTAATGAGACGTCAACAACACCTCATGCTCGCGTCTGGTGTTCATTACGATGCACTCACCCCTGGTGTTCATTATGATTCACTCACCCCTGGTGTTCATTATGATTCACTCACCCCTGGTGTTCATTATAATTCACTCACCCCTGGTGTTCATTATGATTCACTCACCCCTGGTGTTCATTATGATTCACTCACCCCTGGTGTTCATTATGATGCACTCACCCCTGGTGTTCATTATGATTCACTCACCCCTGGTGTTCATTATGATTCACTCACCCCTCGTGTTCATTATGATTCACTCACCCCTGGTGTTCATTATGATTCACTCACCCGTGGTGTTCATTATGATTCACTCACCCCTGGTGTTCTTTGCAATACAATCACCCCTGGTGTTCTTTGCAATGCAATCACCCCTGGTGTTCTTTGCAATACAATCACCCCTGGTATTCATTTTAAACCATAAATGCTCTAGCAGGCTTAAGTATGCAGAGTTACCCACTTAATTTTAGTTATTATTAATAAAATTATCAAAAGGATGTAACTTGCTCAATTGATATTTCAGAATACAGGATGAACCTAACTTATCTTTAAACCAACCTAAATAACCTCACCTACCGTAAACTAACCAAGCCTAACTTAACTTCAACTAACCTAACTTTCCTTAAACTAACCTAACGCAGCCTAACCTAAAGTAATTTAATTTAACCTAATCTAACTTATCATTACCTAAATTATTCTTGTCTAACTAAAACCTAAGTTGTTTAACCTTAAAATTCTGACGTGATCATATTTCTGGCAATAAAATTGTACAGCTAATATCCGTTAATATTTCAGAATATATCAGAAGGCCATGCCGCGGGGGAGTTGACCTCCGGAACCCTCTCCAGGTATACTCCAGGTATACAGTTCTTTATAGGTTATTTCATGCTAAATATACTCAGGTGTATATACAAATAGTTATAAATGCATATACACATAGAGATACATGGAAAGGATAGACCACATCAAGGTTATCTCCCCAGAAAAACTTTCTATTTCTTTCCGTATTTAGGACTAGAGTATATTTTCTAGGTTTCTGATGGTAGGAGAGTGAAGAAGAAACTTTCTCTCTCCCTCCCTCTACTCCCCTCGACCACAGCCGGGATGAAAATGAAGGGATGGGTAATATGCCATGCCATATTGGGAAAATGACATGGAATTTACAGAGATATGGGAATGAATGGAAGGCATGGGCTACAACTACCTCTGCTCTAGAAATACTGTGTCTGAGGTAATTCTTCGTGTTACTCCACTGCCACTCACAGGGCTGTGTGTACCAGTCGTTCTACTTGTATCTACCACTAATTAATAATAATAATAATAATAATAATAATAATAATAATAATAATAATAATAATAATAAAAATAATAATAATAATAATAATAATAATAATAATAATAATAATAATAATAATAATAATAATAATAAAAATAATAATAATAATAAATTATAATAATATTTTTATTTCAGCATATTACAATGTTTATACGGAGGTGGGTGACAGTTGTGCATGCAGAAAGCCCATAGTTATGCAGGACATTTCTGCAATGACTAACACATATACCTATTTCTATCCCTACTGCTACTATTATCTTGGTTGGCTAGTTGTCAGTTGATAGTCCTGATGTAGTTGCTAAACTAGCATCAGGTATCCCTTGTTTATAGTCTGCCCCAGCGTAGTATCTGTTTGAATTTTTTACTTGCAAAGTGCTAGTCCAGCTAGTTCTTAAATGACTGCATTGTCTCTGCGCTTACAACTTCAGCGGGTGATTTACTCTATTGTACTCTAATTCTGTTTGCGAAAAGACCTTCATCTTCCGTCTCGAGGTTTCATTACATTGTTTCGAGTTATGGACACATTTAGCACTTCAAATACTTCTTGTTTGTTTATCAAAATATCTTAAACATTTGCATGAGATTTCCTCATAATATCCTTTTACTAAGTTAGAAAATGCTGAGTGCTTTCAGTTTTTTTTTCATATGGTTTCTTTCTTTGTGATGGCATCCTCTCCTGTATATCTTCGTCTTTTATGTAATTTGTAGACCAAAACAGGATAGCATACTTAAGATGCCATCTAACAAGTGCATTATAGCCAATATAGAATTTGGTATTTTGTGCTTAATGTTTCTAGTTAGGAAACGTAACATTCTGTTAACTTTGAAGCTAGCAGATAGGCAATGTTTGGAGCATTTCAGGTTGTTGATAATGATTACTCCATGGTCATTTTCCTTTGATTAGCTAGTGTGTTGCCAAATATTTTGTGTTCGTGTTTGAGACTCATATCCAAAATATATTACCTTTAATGTAATGCATTTTAGCTTCCTTTCAAGTCTCTGACCAGAAACTAACCTACCCAGAATATTCAATCAGCTTGTGATACTGCACTTTTCTCAGTTCCATGCCATCAGAAAATTTTGCTATTTTAGATTTTATCCCTGCATCGAGGTGATATATTTTTATACTGAAGATTTGACCAAGAACCGATCCCTGGGGAACTATAAAATTTCTTTACCCCAAACCACTCAGACACCTCTCCGCTCAGAGCCAAATAGAGAGAGAGAGAGAGAGAGAGAGAGAGAGAGAGAGAGAGAGAGAGAGAGAAGGACTGGAGAAAGGTTCATAAATCTCTTCATTACAAGAAAAAGATGTCTAAAAAAGAGTCAGGAATGAAATTGTACTCAGTAAAGGAGATTCAGAGATTCTCCGAAGACCAAGACGATGACGTATAATCAATAAAGAGCAAAATAAATCATTGACTTAACGAGAGATATTGTGAAGAAATTTTTCGAGAAGAATTCTGTCACACAGTTTTGTGATCAAGTCATCAAGCACTTGGGATAATACTTCCACATACCACAAAAACAACAGGAAAACTGGAACTGAATTTTTCTACTTGGTGCAACCTTACATGAGGGTAACTTTTCAGAGCACTGGATCTGAAAATTCTGTCTCATGCCACAGCATTTAGAAGGGGGCAAGGCAGTCTAGCTACTCAAGAGAGATAACATTCACATGTATATTGCGCTTAACAGCAGAGGAAACTACGCATTCTGATCCATGACCGACAATAGCAAACATGTTATAGAAGAATGAGCCATTATAGTGTTCCGGCTGAGGAAATGCACCAAAACAATGACAGCACTGTCTGAATATAGTGAATATTCTTGTAGGTAACTGTTGCACACACACACACACACACACACACACACACACACACACACACACACACACACACACACACACACACACACACACACATACACACACACACACACGCGCGCGCGCGCGCACACACACACACACACACACACACACACACACACGCACGCTAGGTGTCTATCGACAAGTGCCCTTGTCAACTAGTAACTACACATATATATATATATATACACTCAGTGGTCACTTTATTATGTAAAACCTTGTAGTACTAAGTAAGGCTCCTGTGCCCCCAGGTGGTGACATGCATTCAACAAGGTTCCGGAAATGTTCCTTAGAGATTCTGGTCTATGTTGACGTGATAGCATCAAGCAGTTGCTGCAGATTTGTCGGCTGCACATTAATGTTGCGAATCTCCCGTTCCACCACATCCCAAAGATTTACCCTAAATTCTGACCCTACCATCTACTGCCTCAGTAGAAATTGCGATTCGTCAGACCAGACGAAGTTTTTTCCGTCTTTAACTGTTTAGTCTTAGTGAGTCTGTGCCCACTGTAACCTCAGTTTCCTGTTCTTAGCTGACAGAAGTGGAACCCAGTGTGGTCCTCTGATGCTGTAGCCCATCCTCTTCCAGCTTCGACATGTGCATTCAGAGATGCTTTTCTGCGTACCTCTGTTGTAACGTGTGGTGTTATTTGAGTTACTGCCTCCTTCCTATCAGTGTTAACCAGTCTGGCCATTCTCCTCAAAACTGCCGCTCACTGGATGTTTTGTTTTTTTCACACCATTCTCCTTGAACTCTAGACTGATGTGCGTGAAAATCCCGGAAGATCAGCAGTTTCTGATATATCAGATCACCCCGTTTGTCACCAATAACAATTTCACTGACTAAGTCACTTTCTTTCTCATTCTGAAGTTAGGTGTTAAAACAGCAACTGAACCTCTTGTTCATGTCTGTCTGCGTGTTTTTTGGCTTTGTGGAGATGCCACGTGATTGACTGATCATATATTTGTATTATCAAGCAGATGTGCAAGTGTAAATAATAAACTGGACACTGGATATATATATATATATATATATATATATATATATATATATATATATATATATATATATATATATATATATATATATATTTTCTTTCAACAAACCGGCCGCATCCCACCGAGGCAGGGTGACCTAAAAAGAAAAACAAAAGTTTTTCTTTTTAAATTTAGTTATTTATACAAGAGAAGGGGTTACTAGCCCCTTATTCTCAGCATTTTAGTCGCCTCTTACGACACGCATAGCTTTCGGAGGAAGAATTCTTTTCCACTTCCCCATGGTGATAAGAACTATTATGGTGATAAGAACTATTATGGTGATAAGAACTATTATGGTGATAAGAACTATTAAGAAAATAGAAGAAAACCCATATGGGTGTGTATATATATGTGTAGATACATGTGAAGTATGACCTAAGTGTAAGTAGAAGTGGTTGTTTTGCATGTATACATACATGAGAGAGAGAGAGAGAGAGAGAGAGAGAGAGAGAGAGAGAGAGAGAGAGAGAGAGAGAGAGCTGTGGCTGGAGCGTTACAGTTATATACAAGGACAAGTGAAGTGTCTCAAGGTCTCTCCACTGCCTCCTCCCTCACCCCTCCCTGGACGCCCTCTTCTTCCCCCGCCCCCTCCGTTCATCACCTCTACCAACTTCCAGACACCACCCCCTACCCAACACCACCTAGAACATCCCCCCTCCCTCACCCCTGCCACCACCGACGGCTGAGTCACACCTGACAACAAGTATCGTCAACGCTTTCCGGGTGAGAAATCTCTCCACCTTCCAAATTATTAAAAATAATGCATTAGCATTATTGTTAATGTTATTGTAATTGTTTATTATAATTTAACAGTACCATAACTGTCATTATTGTAATCTTTATTACAGTTTATATTTTTATTTACATTTTTCTTATTGGAATAAGCAAGATTCGTCAGGAAACAAGAAAAGTGTTTCCTGACGCGGGTCTTAATTATATGATGGCCCCGCCGTTGGAGCTTTTGGTCGTTTGACCGAGACCTTCCTAGAGACTTTACGATATCTTCACAATACTTCGGCTGACTACCTGGAGTCTACCTGGAGAGAATTCCAGGGGTCAACGCCCCCGCGGCCCGGTCCTTGACCAGGCCTCCTGTTGGTCTCAGATTTTCATGAAGACTGGGTGGGCTGAGTTCCAGCATATGGGAATGTATGTAATGTGTTGAGTTAAATCTCAGGCATATTTGGCTCTATCGAGGATATCTTCACAATGCTTTAATCAGTTAATCTCAGAGTTTAGTTGTTCTGAATGACTAGATTTTAAATTCATGTTTTTTTTAGGAAGTGGAGTTAGAACTCCAGGTCATGAGCCTCGTGAGGCTTTTGTGGTTTTGTGGCCTAAAACGTTCACTGAGGTCTGGTTTATCAAGAGACGGAGGATGCCTCTCACGGGTCGTGCAACGACTGAATCGCAGCTGCACTACTTTATCTAAACATGGGACTCTGGTGGCATCAGAGGATTGCATGACTTGAGCTGCTAAGCAACCAGCACAAAAATTCCGACTATTTCCTGTCACGACATCTGGCTGGAAAGTATGTTATTGGTCGATTCTCCGTGACGTTGGTCGTTACAGACTAGCGATAAGGAATGCGATTGGTTGACGCCTCTCCTGGCAGTATTCCTCACGGCTAGTTATTGGCGGGGAACCTCTTCTGACATTTTGTCTCGCGGCTTGTTACTGGTTGCTACCTGTTCTGACAGTTTCTCTCGCGGCTTGCTGTGAGCTGTTGGTGGTGACGTAGGTCCTGAGTCATTGTAAACAATGCAACACGTGAGTGGGCCAAGAGGGCATCACCCGATGAAGATCGTTTAATTTAGCCTTCCCAGAAACTGCGTATATACTTTAGGTTCGTCCATTATCAATCTACTGAAGAGAAGTTTAAGAATTTGGTATCTGTTATTGATTTCTCTTGTCTCTTCTACAGACTTTTCAGGCCAAATAATGTGAAGACTGCTAGAATGAAAACTATGTTAGAAGCAATAGTTTAAAATTTTGGCATAAATTCTTACTTTTATAATGAGAGCGGAAAAGTTACTAATCTTTTTACCAGAACTCTAAGTAAAAAAAAAAGTTATTTATCAGTGAGGATATTTTATTCACTACTAATGTACGAAACTTAAAACTTTTTAATCTAGTATCCATCCTCTGAATGCTCCTTAACAGCTCAATTAGAAAAGATGCTGGTTATTCATGGAATAATCTTCTTGAAGGTGTAACATACATAGCAAACTTCTTATCTTACAGTTCTAAACAAAAATGCCACTTTCTTCAACCTTATATAAAGAAAAATATGATGCATTGCATGGTTTGAAATATGATGAGAATATCATTATAACATCGCCAGATAAATGAGAGGATGATGTGTTTATTGATAAAGCACATCACATAAGTTGAGAAAATTCTTACAGACAAGAGCAAATTTAATTAGTAAGAGTTGACCCTTTTGATCACATTATTCAATTAGAGGAGAAACTCAGTCATAGTGCACTTGAACTAAATGAGAATTAGATGTCCCAGGTGAATTATCCAAGTTTTTATAATTGTGGTCCTCCCCTGGTGTTATGGAGTCCCGGGGAGTCACAAGCAGGGAGTGCTGAGTGCTGGAGTCCCGGGGAGTCACAAGCAGGGAGTGCTGAGTGCTGGAGTCCCGGGGAGCCACAAGCAGGGAGTGCTGAGTGCTGGAGTCCAGGGGAGCCACAAGCAGGGAGTGCTGAGTGCTGGAGTCCAGGGGAGCCACAAGCAGGGAGTGCTGAGTGCTGGAGTCCCGGGGAGCCACAAGCAGGGAGTGCTGAGTGCTGGAGTCCAGGGAGCCACAAGCAGGGAGTGCTGAGTGCTGGAGTCCAGGGAGCCACAAGCAGGGAGTGCTGAGTGCTGGAGTCCAGGGAGCCACAAGCAGGGAGTGCTGAGTGCTGGAGTCCAGGGAGCCACAAGCAGGGAGTGCTGAGTGCTGGAGTCCCGGGGAGCCACAAGCAGGGAGTGCTGAGTGCTGGAGTCCAGGGGAGCCACAAGCAGGGAGTGCTGAGTGCTGGAGTCCAGGGGAGCCACAAGCAGGGAGTGCTGAGTGCTGGAGTCCCGGGGAGCCACAAGCAGGGAGTGCTGAGTGCTGGAGTCCAGGGGAGCCACAAGCAGGGAGTGCTGGAGTCCAGGGGAGCCACAAGCAGGGAGTGCTGGGTGCTGGAGTCCCGGGAAGCCACAAGCAGGAAGTGCTGGAGTCCAGGGGAGCCACAAGCAGGGAGTGCTGAGTGCTGGAGTCCCGGGGAGCCACAAGCAGGGAGTGCTGACTTCTGGAGTCCAGGGGAGCCACAAGCAGGGAGTGCTGGAGTCCAGGGAGCCACAAGCAGGGAGTGCTGAGTGCTGGAGTCCAGGGAAGCCACAAGCAGGGAGTGCTGAGTGCTGGAGTCCAGGGGAGCCACAAGCAGGGAGTGCTGAGTGCTGGAGTCCCGGGGAGCCACAAGCAGGGAGAGCTGAGTGCTGGAGTCCAGGGGAGCCACAAGCAGGGAGTGCTGAGTGCTGGAGTCCCGGGGAGCCACAAGCAGGGAGTGCTGAGTGCTGGAGTCCAGGGAAGCCACAAGCAGGGAGTGCTGAGTGCTGGAGTCCAGGGGAGCCACAAGCAGGGAGTGCTGAGTGCTATGCGCTCATTTAACTTCAATTTAGCAAAGCTCTTAGTACCTATCCTGCAAGTTTTGATTATAGATCAATACGTATTCTGTTAAAATTCTTGCGATTTTTGTCAAACTTATCACTCAAAACTCAGCCGAGTTTTGGCCAGCTTTGATCTAGAGTCTTTATTTACCAATATTCCACTAAAAGAGACAATAGATATTTGTATTAATGGTTTATTTACTGACACACAGTGGAAGGTAAAAGACTAGTCTGTAATTATTGATTCTTCACTTTTATTTAAAAACTGTACTGACAAATAGATGGAAAAACAATGGTCTCTCCATTAGGACCAACTATTGTAAATATATTTTTTATGTTTTCATGAAAAAGATTTTGATCGACGAATTTCATATTGATTTTAAATAAACACTTTATAGATGTGTGGATGATACATTATTACTCTTTTGACAACCATTCTCAGACAACAGTGTTGTAGACAGGTGGTGTGTCACAAGTGTTGTTGTAGCCAGGTGGTGTGTCACCAGTGTTGTTGTAGCCAGGTGGTGTGTCACCAGTGTTGTTGTAGCCAGGTGGTGTGTCACCAGTGTTGTAGCCAGGTGGTGTGCCACCTGTGTTGTAGCCAGGTGGTGTGTCACCAGTGTTGTAGCCAGGTGGTGTGTCACCAGTGTTGTAGCCAGGTGGTGTGCCACCAGTGTTGTAGCCAGGTGGTGTGTCATCAGTGTTGTAGCCAGGTGGTGTGTCGTTCCAAGCACATGAAATGTTGTAATCAAAGTGGGTAAGGAAGATAATTTATCAAGAAATGATAAATTATCTTCCTTACCAACAATATAATAAGACACAATATAATAAGACAAAACGGCTCATCTAATATTATTAAGACCCGCGTCAGGAGACATTTCTGTTTCTTGACCAATCTAACCTAACCTAATCTTACCTTACCTAACCTAGATTGAGACACTTATGCAACATATGGGAATCTTATTAGGAAAGTTTCGCCACACAGTGGCTTCATCATCAGACTGATAAGCCACTGTGTGGCGAAACGTTTCCTTAATAAATATTCCCATGTGTTGCATAAGTGTCTCAATCTTCAACTTGTCGGTTTTCAAAACCATTTATCATACACATAACCTAACCTAACCTAACCTAACCTAACCTAACCTAAACTAACCTAAACTAACCTAAACTAACATAAACTAACCTAACCTAACCTGACCACAATGTGAGACTAGTTTCCTTCTCGCTATTAGCGTAAGGAAAGGGACACTTTTGTTCAGTTAAAGACATTCATCGGAGGAAACGTTTCTCCACTAGAAACTGCTGAACCCACTCGTGTCGAAACGTTTCATTTAATAAATATTTTGAACTATTCTCAAGTGTCTCTCCTTTCCACATTTTGTAGGCATCACCGTACCTTTTACAACCTTAGCTGAAGGAGGATCGAGCCTCCGCCACTCCTTGCGCTGAGTAACCCACACTGGTTTAGAGTTTCATATGTGAAAAAAAAAGAAACTCAAATATCCTCCTATGATTATAAAACCCTCTAACCCTTCCTTCAAATTTACTCATTAATTAAGAGCAAAAAATCTCTTGAAATTCTCTGAGTTTACTCATTGGAAACTTTTTCTTGCAAATATACTGAGAGGTGCACCACATGGTGTATATACTGAGAGGTGCACCACATGGTGTATATACTGAGAGGTGCACCACATGGTGTATATACTGAGAGGTGCACCACATGGTGTATATACTGAGAGGTGCACAATATGGTGTATATACTGAGAGGTGCACCACATGGTGTATATACCTCGTTGCAATACATGTTCAAAGAATAAATAAAATGCAAGGAAGTTGAAGATTGAAAGGGATATTTGCATATGCAAGACCAACCATTGAATCCTCGCAACCGCCCCGGCTCAGTATTGAATAGGACTGCACCTGCATTGTCGGTTGCCTCTAATGCGTGTGATTAACGATCCATGGATGCACTTTACCGTTCTGAGTGAGTCTCCTTGCTAATGTGAGAAAGGCAATTCGTTACATTGAGGCCATATTCTACACCACTGTATTCAGCTCCTGGTCAGGCCCTTTTCTTCTGCAATGACAAAATGATCCAATATTTTTTTTTAGATTCCCAGGTCGAGTGTCCTATCTGGACCTTTAACCTTGCCAGTCTGATGGTGGAGGTGCTGGTTTATTCATAAGGAAACAGGAAAGTATCTCCTTGTGCTGGTTTTTGTCATTTGATGAGCCGCTGGTACCGGTGATTAAGCAACCACTGGCTTATCTGTGCTGTATACCCGTGGTTAAGCCTCCGCTTAACCAGCGTAAAGTGAAGTATACGCTGAGAACATATACAGTGAGGTGTATGTTCGCAGCTTATACCTGGAGTATACCTGGAGAGGGTTCCGGGGGTCAACGCCCAAGCGGCCCGGTCTGTGACCAGGCCTCATATATATACTAAGAGAAATCTTTAATCTCTATTATAGGGATTAAAGTATTTTTGACTGGTGCTAAACAGGTTACATCCAGCTTTGATGACTCGTTTACTCGTTAGCTTTCAACGCCATTAACCAAAACAACCAAGTACAGGTCACTTTTCATGATGTGATATATATATTCGGAGTGTGCCAGTAAGACAGCGGGAGGTCTCGGTCAAGTAATAACTCATAGCAAGTGGCTCATCGTAAAAAAAATCCGAGTCCGGGGAATTTTTCCCAGTTCTCCTAATAAGCAAAGGCAAATCTATTTCAGCACGAGTGAATTCACTGTGTTTCAGAGCAGAAATTTCTGCCGGATCTATTTCATAGAGGTGTGTGGTGATGTATCACTCTACAAGATTGATTTCAGGCCCTATCATACAAGGATGACCGATTGCTTCGGTTTCTCAGCAGGAATGATTGCTTGGATTTCATCACATGAATGGCTGTTTCGGCCTTTCGAAGTAGCTGTTTCGGTCTATCAACAGGAGTGGTTGTTTTAATCTCTCAATATGAAAGGTTGTTTCGGTCTACTAGCATGAAAATTTTTTCCGAACTCTTAGCGGAAATGGCTGTTTCGATTCCTCGACAGGAGTGGCTCTTTTGGTCTAAAACAAGTGTGACCACAGGCTGTGTGCGAATAAGGAGTCTGAATTTGTTCTCAAAGAAAGAAGCGACTGTAAGTTCACACAAAAGATATGGCACAATTCCACCTCACCTCAGCGTCAAAAACAGTACCATACCACGTCTGCCGTTCAGTAACACCCAACCTGTACCTGCTTGGCAACACCCGAGGTAAAAATAGCCTCTCCATTCAGTACCTTGAAATTCATTCAGGTCCTCCATCTGGCTTTAACTGGGTGAAGGATCAATAGCGGCAACACCCGAGCGACCTACTGGGCCTCCACCTAGCAACAAGCGAACCTCGCATGCTGCCTACCTCCCCCACCCAACCAGATCCATGAGCTGCCTCCCACCACACCTCCCTCACCCCAGGTGATGCATGACTTGGGGTCATTTAAAAGCAGTTCGGGTTCAGACTGGACAAGAATCGACGAAATTCCTCAATGCATGGCACGGCCGTCTCCTGCAGCACTTAGCAACAAAACGCACACGCTATGACCTACCTCCCAAGCCTTGGAACATGCAAGTCTCGCTCTTTTTGAGCTTTTGGCACACATCTCTTCGTTTGATTTTTAATATACAGTAAAATAAATCTCAATATTTTCCGCATTATAACATTTCATTGAGGATTACAAAAACTAAACTTGAAAATATTACAAAAAATATGAATTGGAATCGAAGCAAAAGCTGAGTTGCTGCACATTTGTCGCAGGAGACGAAACCTATGAAGTGGACTTATGACGAAGGAATTATTTTGTTTATTCTAGAACGCAGCAGTGGAGGCTCTGGGGGGGAAGGGGGAAGAATGAAGGGGGGGCGTATGTTTGCAAGCAGTGTGTTCATGCTTGCTGTCACGCAGGTACAAGACATGGCCGCCTCCCTGCCGGCAAGTGCGCAGTTTCTCCTGCTGGTGACGTAGCAGGTTTGAAGAAGGTTCTTACTTTTCACAGAATTTTCCGAAAAAAATGTGTTGTCGTTATTTTAATCTCCATAAGTTTACTGGATATCCATTAAAGCCCAAGTAAATCTCACGTCCAATGCTACCAACCCTTCTCATTATATCAGTGTCGAAATATCACCTTCAGGTGTATTAGCGATGATCAACATTAAGGATACCTACTAAAACCTGAGTAAATATCACTTCCAATGTTGCCTACCTTCTCATTATATCAGTGTCGACATATTACCTTCAAGTTTATTCGCGATGATCGACATTAGGATTATTTTTTTTTAAATCATACTTGTCATTACCGAAGATGCAAAGAAATAGAGCACCAGACAGACTATAAACTTCGTGGCAGCGCCATATCGAGTGAACCTAACATTAAAAGTCTTGTTTAGTACATAAAACTTCCCCTTGATGCTGCTGAAGGACTTCTGATCCACGAAATTAGGTTAGGTAAGATTTGTCAGGAAACTGGGCAAGTGCTTCCTGACGCGGGTCTCAGTCTCATGATGACCCGCCGCTGGAACTTTACGTCACTTGACCGAGGTCTTCCTTTAAAAATTATGGCTATGATTTTAGTCAGCCTTTCCTTCCTTGGATCAGACTTTATTACCCGCCATTATTAAGGCTGGTTTAGTGCCTTTCTGAGAGTGCAATAATTATTTCCTAATTTGACTAGCCCCATCCTAGGACACAGTGAATGAGCTGGAAAACCTACCATCATAACTTATAAATGTGATATTTAATATTTGAACCAGGGTCGACCAGGAAACCAGCGGAAGACCTCGGTCACATGACTAAAACCCCTTCCCGGCTGGTCATATTACTAAGGACTTAGTCGGGAACTTTTCCCATTTTTCCAAATAAGCAAAATACTGTTCTAATGTTGGTAGAATTACTGGCAGTGTTGAGTAGTTACGGTTTGACACAGCTCCTAAAGAGCGAAACGTTGCCACAATAAAATGTCGCATTAGTTGCACTTGTGTCCTTTTACCTAAAAGATAAAATACTGCCACCCCAAACCCGGACGTTTCTTGTCTTCACTTATGCATGCTCTTTCTGAAATTTTTATTTTTTCTACATATATATATTTTTTTTCATTCTCAGTTTCTTCGGAGGACCTTCTCACTTCATAAGTATATTTTTTACTTCCTTAATTGCCTGTTAATGAATCTTCTCTTTGATCCGTCAAAGCAGTTTTTTTCCTTTTACAGATTTTTTTCTTGCATTTTTACTCTCGACCTCTTGTGCTACTTTTTTTGCTCTGTTGCTGTGTATTCCTGTTCTGCCTCTTGTGCTACTTGGTGTTGCTGTGTGTTCCTGTTCTGCCTCTTGTGCTACTTGGTGATCTTGTGTGTTCCTGTTCTGCCTCTTGTGCTACTTGGTGTTCTTGTGTGTTCCTGTTCTGCCTCTTGTGCTACTTGGTGTTCTTGTGTGTTCCTGTTCTGCCTCTTGTGCTACTTGGTGTTCTTGTGTGTTCCTGTTCTGCCTCTTGTGCTACTTGGTGATCTTGTGTGTTCCTGTTCTGCCTCTTGTGCTACTTGGTGTTCTTGTGTGTTCCTGTTCTGCCTCTTGTGCTACTTGGTGATCTTGTGTGTTCCTGTTCTGCCTCTTGTGCTACTTGGTGTTGTTGTGTGTTCCTGTTCTGCCTCTTGTGCTACTTGGTGATCTTGTGTGTTCCTGTTCTGCCTCTTGTGCTACTTGGTGTTGTTGTGTGTTCCTGTTCTGCCTCTTGTGCTACTTGGTGATCTTGTGTGTTCCTGTTCTGCCTCTTGTGCTACTTGGTGATCTTGTGTGTTCCTGTTCTGCCTCTTGTGCTACTTGGTGTTGTTGTGTGTTCCTGTTCTGCCTCTTGTGCTACTTGGTGATCTTGTGTGTTCCTGTTCTGCCTCTTGTGCTACTTGGTGTTGTTGTGTGTTCCTGTTCTGCCTCTTGTGCTACTTGGTGATCTTGTGTGTTCCTGTTCTGCCTCTTGTGCTACTTGGTGATCTTGTGTGTTCCTGTTCTGCCTCTTGTGCTACTTGGTGTTGTTGTGTGTTCCTGTTCTGCCTCTTGTGCTACTTGGTGATCTTGTGTGTTCCTGTTCTGCCTCTTGTGCTACTTGGTGTTGTTGTGTGTTCCTGTTCTGCCTCTTGTGCTACTTGGTGATCTTGTGTGTTCCTGTTCTGCCTCTTGTGCTACTTGGTGATCTTGTGTGTTCCTGTTCTGCCTCTTGTGCTACTTGGTGTTGTTGTGTGTTCCTGTTCTGCCTCTTGTGCTACTTGGTGATCTTGTGTGTTCCTGTTCTGCCTCTTGTGCTACTTGGTGATCTTGTGTGTTCCTGTTCTGCCTCTTGTGCTACTTGGTGTTGTTGTGTGTTCCTGTTCTGCCTCTTGTGCTACTTGGTGATCTTGTGTGTTCCTGTTCTGCCTCTTGTGCTACTTGGTGATCTTGTGTGTTCCTGTTCTGCCTCTTGTGCTACTTGGTGTTGTTGTGTGTTCCTGTTCTGCCTCTTGTGCTACTTGGTGTTGTTGTGTGTTCCTGTTCTGCCTCTTGTGCTACTTGGTGATCTTGTGTGTTCCTGTTCTGCCTC
>WNWK01001770.1:0-187500 GCA_009830355.1 Cherax destructor | reverse complement strand
TGCCTGGCTGGGCGGATTCCAGAAGAAATTAAACCTTTAATTTTTGGAGCCTCATTACGCGCTTTGGGGGAATCAGACCCATTGCTGTTGGTAACACTCATCGCCGTCTCGTTGCCAAAGCAGCAGTAAGAAACATTAGCCTAGAAGCTGCCAGTTTACTCCAGCCACACCAACTGGGCTTTGGGGTCTCTCAAGGCAGTGAAGCCACAGCTCATGCAGCAAGGGCCTACATCAGGGACTTACCAGAAGACAAGGCCGTAGTCAAACTTGACTTTAGAAATGCCTTTAATATGGTGAAAAGAGATGTGGTCTTGCCAGCCGTTCGGGGCTCGGTTCCCTAGTCTTTTTTCCCTTCATTTCAGCTGGCTACAGCAAACCCTCAAATCTTTTGTTTAGCGAACATGAAATTCCCTCATCAGAGGGTGTTCAGCATGGTGACCCACTTCTCTTCTGCTTGGCAGTAAGCGAACTAACTTCCAGCCTGCGCAGCGAGCTCAATATCTGGTACCTGGATGATGGCACTCTGGCAGGTATGAAAGAGTCCCTGCTAGAGGATCTAAAATTGGTGAAGACACAGGGAGAAGCCTTGGGACTCATTCTCAATCCCTCCAAGTGAGAAATCATCACAACGAATCAGTAACTAATCAGTGGGGTGCGAACACTCCTTCCTGGAGTCTCTACCACCACTCCATCCAAGAGCACCCTCTTGGGGGCACCGCTGCGTAATCAGGCCGTCGACACAGTCCTCAAGGACAAACTGAATGACCTGAAGCGAATGAAGGAGAGAATAAGAGATCTCGATGCTCATGATACCCTGTATCTCCTCAGAAGGTGTCTTACTCTGCCAAGACTCACTTCCTGAGGTGCGCACCCTATTTTGGCAACCCAACTCTCAACGAATATGACTCACTCCTGAGTTCAATCTTTAAGAAGGCACTGAATCTGTCACTGGAAGATCAGCAATGGGATCAGGCAACCCTCCCAGTGCGACTGGGAGGTATAGGCGTGCGCAAAGCAACGCAGGTAGCTTTACCTGCATTTCTGTCATCGTGTTTGGTTTCCAGTGGACTGGTCAAGGAGATTGTCCCCGAACGCTTGAGAGATGCGGTAGGAGCTCAAGACCCCAGGTTCATTGAAGCAGCCGTGCGGTAAGACACCCTTGCCGACTCCTCCAGTAGACCAGCTTCTCCCAAAGAGCACAAACAGTCCCACTGAGACAAACCGATCATGGAAAAAATTCGTCAACACAATGCTCACCAACGCTTCAGGAAAGGACAAAGCTCGTCTCCTAGCGGTGAAGGCACCACATTCAGGAGATTTCCTTCTAGCCGTTCCCAATTCCTCCCTGGGCACTCGATTCGACCCACAGGCCATTCGAATTGGTGTTGCTCTTCGCCTAGCCGCCCCCATACTCACCAAACATTTGCGGCAGGGCGACGGCTGATCAATTCGGATTTCATGGTCTCGTGTGTCACACATCAGAAAGAAAGTATGCTAGACATGAGGAGGTCAACGACATCATAAAGAGAAGCCTCACCACAGCCCATTGCCCAGGCCAACGAGAACCCCAAGTACAGAGGTTCGACGGAAGTCAAAAGCGTCCTGATGGAGCCACTATGCTACCCTGGAAGGATGGTAAGCAGATTGCTTGGGACTACACCTGTGCTGCCACATTGGAAGACACCTACTTGCCATACTCCGAAGCTGAAGGGGGTGGAGCCGCCAGTTACAGGGAGACCCAGAAGACCCGCAAATATGAAGGCCTTTCCCCTTGCAATAACTTCATCTCAATAGGGTCGGAGACCCTTGGAGCATGGGGCAAGTGTGCTCTAAAGTTCCTCAAAGAGCTGGGTGAAAAACTCATCACAGAAACCAAGAATCACAGAGCGGCCAGCTTCCTCTTTCAGTTGCGATCCAGAGGGAAAATGCCTGCACCATTCTGGGCACGCGGCCCACCGCCGGGGAGCTGGACGAAGTATTCGAGATGTAGCTCTGAGATGTTATCTGTTGTTCTACTCCCTATTGTATTTTTGTCAAAGTATTTTGTCTTTAAATAACGTCTACATAGAATATAGAATATAGGGGGTGGTAGGAGAAGACAATATTCAAA
This sequence comes from Cherax destructor, assembly GCA_009830355.1. Lineage (NCBI taxonomy): Eukaryota > Metazoa > Arthropoda > Malacostraca > Decapoda > Parastacidae > Cherax > Cherax destructor. Next base: position 185,390 of record WNWK01001770.1, on the reverse strand, counting down.
CAGATTCAGGGAGAACCTTGAGTTTTCCCTGAAGTAAGTTTTCTTCTTTTCTCTGAGGATGAGGGTCCCCACATCACAGTTCCAGAGGTGTGTGTGTGTGTGTGTGTGTGTGTGTGTGTGTGTGTACTCACCTAATTCACCTAATTGTACTCACCTAATTGTGGTTGCAGGCGTCGAGACTCAGCTCCTGACCCCGCCTCTTCGCTGTCTGCTACTGGGTTTCTGCTCTCCCTGCTCCATGAGCTTTATCATACCTTGTCTTAAAACTATGTATGGTTCCTGCCTCCACTATATCTTTATCTAGACTATTCCACTTCCTGACTACTCTGTGGCTGAAGAAATGCTTCCTAACATCCCTTTGACTCATCTGAGTCTTCAGCTTCCAGTTGTGTCCCCTTGTTTCTGTGTTCCCTCTCTGGAACATCCTATCACTGTCTACCTTGCTATAACTGTGTGTGTGTGTGTGTGTGTGTGTGTGTGTGTGTGTGTGTGTGTGTGTGTGTGTTGTGCAGAATAGGTAAAACTGGTCACTTAGCAAGAACTCATTTTATATTAAGTAATTTCTAAAATTTTCTTTTATATGTTTAAAGATATATTTTTTTCATTTATGTTAATGTAAAAAATAATAATTTTGTACCAAAAGAACCTTAGAAAACTTACCTAACCTTATTATAACAAGCTCAATTTAGCCTAATCCAACTAAATATATTATAGATAAGTTTACAATAATTTAATAATAAACAAACACAATGAAATATATTTTTTTCGTTAGGTTCAGAATGATTTTTGCGAAATTATTGCATACTCAGGTTTTCGCTTGCCTTATTCGGCAAGACATCCATCATAGTTAATATTCTTCTCACCATCAGAGTTAGAAATATTCTTCCCATCATCAGTTAGTATTATCCATTTTACCGAAAATATTATTTCCATTCCTCTGACACTCAGATTTCTTTTACCTTTTCTCGTTTTCCCACCTTTCTGACGCCAGAAAATCTGGTAACCTACCTCCCTCCCTCCCATTCCCTCCCTCTCCTTCCCTCCCTCCCTGTACCTCCTCCCTCTCTGTCTCTCCCTTCATCTCTGTACCTCCTTCCTTCCCTATTCCTCTCTCCCTGTCTCTCACTTCCTCCCTGTCACTCCCTCCTCCTTCCCTGTTTCTGTCTCTCCTTCCTTTCCTCTCTCTCTGTCCCTCCTTCCCTCTCCCTCTCCTCTCCCACCCTTCTACCTCTCCCTCCCCTCTCTCTCCCCATCCTTCTCTCTTCCTACTTCTTTCTCCTCCCCTTCGTCCTTTCCTCTCACTCTGGCACCATCCTTACGCCCCTCCCTCTACACCCTCCCTACCATGCTGGCGCCATCCCTCCCTCCAGCCCACCTTCACTCTCCGGCGCCATCCGTTTCTCCCTTCCTCTCCCTCCCCTCTCTAACTCCATTCCCTTCCCCTCCTTTCTCTTCCTCCTCCTCCCTCCCTCCCAGCAGCGCCGCAGACACTGATCACAACAATCAATATGGTCAGCACCTGCTGTGGTCTGAGTCATGGAGCAGTGAGGTGTGGCAGGGGGTGGTGAGGTGTGGCAGGGGGTGGTGAGGTGTGGCAGGGTGGTGGTTTGTGGCAGGGTGGTGATGAGGTGTGTAGGGTGGTGGTAGTGGCAGGGTGGTGTGATGGCAGGGTGGTGGTAAGTGTGGCAGGTGGTGGTGAGTGTGGCAGGGTGGTGGTGAGTGTGGCAGGGTGGTGGTGAGGTGTGGCAGGTGGTGGTGTGGTAGGAGTTGTGGCAGGGTGGTGGTGGGTGTGGCAGGGGTGGTAGGTGTGGTAGGTGTGGTGAGGGTGGTGGTGGGTGGTAAGGTGTGGTAGGGTGAGGTGGTGAGTGTGGCAGAGTGGTGGTGAGGTGTGCAGGGAGTGGTGAGGTAGCAGGTAGGGTGAGTGTGCAGGGTGGTGGTGAGGTGTGGCAGGGTAGTGGTGAGGTGTAGCAGGGGGTGGTGAGGGTGGCAGGGGTGGCGAGTGGCGAGGGGTGGTTAGGAGGAATAGGGAAGGGATGACAGGAGAAGGAGGCAGTAATGGTAGTCAGGATGGTAGAGGTATGAAGGAGGACAAAAAGGGGAAGGTATGGAGAGGAGTAAGGAGGCACAGTAATGATAGTCAGATATGGTAGAGGTAGTGAAGGAGGCACAGTAATGGTAGTCAGATATGGTAGAGGTAGTGAAGGAGGCACAGTAATGGTAGTCAGATATGGTAGAGGTAGTGAAGGAGGCACAGTAATGGTAGTCAGATATGGTAGAGGTAGTGAAGGAGGCACAGTAATGGTAGTCAGATATGGTAGAGGTAGTGAAGGAGGCAAGTAATGGTAGTCGGGTATGGTAGAGGTAGTGAAGGAGGCATAGTAATGGTAGTCAGGTATAGTAGAGGTAGTGAAGGAGGCACAGTAATGGTAGTCAGATATGGTAGAGGTAGTGAAGGAGGCATAGTAATGGTAGTCAGGTATGGTAGAGGTAGTGAAGGAGGCATAGTAATGGTAGTCAGGTATGGTAGAGGTAGTGAAGGTGGCACAGTAATGGTAGTCAGATATGGTAGAGGTAGTGAAGGAGGCATAGTAATGGTAGTCAGGTATGGTAGAGGTAGTGAAGGTGGCACAGTAATGGTAGTCAGATATGGTAGAGGTAGTGAAGGAGGCATAGTAATGGTAGTCAGGTATGGTAGAGGTAGTGAAGGTGGCATAGTAATGGTAGTCAGCAGGTATGGTTGAGAGAAAAGAGATCATGGTGGATGGTGAGGCATGGTGTAATAATCTCTGTTTACTTCATCGTATGATATATATATTTATACATATTGTGAATACAGAATGTTTATATAAGTTTCAAGTGTTTGTATAGTATATCAGCAAGCGCAAATAAGTATTCATATTATCCTCAAATTTCCCCACAATCTGTTTATATTATTTTATCCTTCCCCATTTCTCCCCACCTTTCTTTCCCTCCCCACCTCATCCCCCTCCCCACCCTCCTTGTCATTACTCTTATGGTGACCAATACATGAAGTCTATACGGCAAAACATTAAAGTATAAACGATTGCTTTGACTTATCCTCAGAGCGTATGGTGGTAGTGTTGTTATATTCGCAGGTTTTTGTAGTACCGGTGTTGGGGATCAGTGAAGAAGCAACAGCTGTAGTACCGGTGTTGGGGATCAGTGAAGAAGCAACAGCTGTAGTACCGGTGCTGGGGATCAGTGAAGAAGCAACAGCTGTAGTACTGGTGCTGGGGATCAGTGAAGAAGCAACAGCTGTAGTACCGGTGCTGGGGATCAGTGAAGAAGCAACAGCTGTAGTACCGGTGTTGGGGATCAGTGAAGAAGCAACAGCTGTAGTACCGGTGCTGGGGATCAGTGAAGAAGCAACAGCTGTAGTACTGGTGCTGGGGATCAGTGAAGAAGCAACAGCGTAGTACCGGTGCTGGGGATCAGTGAAGAAGCAACAGCTGTAGTACTGGTGCTGGGGATCAGTGAAGAAGCAACAGCTGTAGTACTGGTGCTGGGGATCAGTGAAGAAGCAACAGCTGTAGTACTGGTGCTGGGGATCAGTGAAGAAGCAACAGCTGTAGTACTGGTGCTGGGGATCAGTGAAGAAGCAACAGCTGTAGTACTGGTGCTGGGGATCAGTGAAGAAGCAACAGCTGTAGTACTGGTGCTGGGGATCAGTGAAGAAGCAACAGCTGTAGTACTGGTGCTGGGGATCAGTGAAGAAGCAACAGCTGTAGTACCGGTGCTGGGGATCAGTGAAGAGGCAACAGCTGTAGTACTGGTGCTGGGGATCAGTGAAGAAGCAACAGCTGTAGTACTGGTGCTGGGGATCAGTGAAGAAGCAACAGCTGTAGTACTGGTGCTGAGGATCAGTGAAGAAGCAACAGCTGTAGTACCGGTGCTGGGGATCAGTGAAGAAGCAACAGCTGTAGTACTGGTGCTGGGGATCAGTGAAGAAGCAACAGCTGTAGTACCGGTGCTGGGGATCAGTGAAGAAGCAACAGCTGTAGTACTGGTGCTGGGGATCAGTGAAGAAGCAACAGCTGTAGTACTGGTGCTGGGGATCAGTGAAAAAGCAACAGCTGTAGTACCGGTGCTGAGGATCAGTGATGTAGCAACAGCTGTAGTACCGGTGCTGGGTATCAGTGACGAAGGAACCACTGTGGCACAGGTGCTACACACCCGTGGTAAAGCATCTTATGTTGTACCGGTGCTTGAGGACGGTGATTAAACCACTGCATTTTGCGTACCTTAGCCGGGTTGTTAAACCCGTCCCATCAGTGATAGTAACTTCTACGTGGGTCAAGATGGAGACCCATGCGTTGCCCTGACTGCTGCACCTATCCTCTGGCAACCATGTAATGACACTATTGTGTTTACCTTGATCAGGGCATCGCAACTACTCCAGGGGCGCCACGTAACTCACGAGTGAGAACATTCCACTCAGAATCGCAAGGTCAGGAGTTTCGATTCCCTATCAGGGTGAAATATCTTTTCAAGTTTCCTGACAACTTTGCTCATTTTGCATTTAAAAAATAATTACTGGTGTGGGTCATATCCAGGGAAAAAATATGTCCCGAAACTCCAGATTTTCTGGAGCTCGTTGAGCTACTATACCAAACAGGAGGAGAATGAAATTAGCTTAGAGACGTCCACACCATCGTATGTCCTTGGGTAGCGAGTACAACATTCAGTTCTACTGGATGCGCTACTCTTAAGGATTGTGTTGTTCAGTGGTCTAAGGCGTTATGTGTTTTCGCTCATCATGAGGCTGGCCAAAGCATCATAGGTTCCTGGCTAGTGAAGTGTAGTTATTGATCAATACCACTCGTTCGTGGTTACTATTAAAATATATATATATATATATATATATATATATATATATATATATATATATATATATATATATATATATATATATATACTAACCTGCTGATAGTTCTGAAGCGCTCTGAAAATCGAAAAGATCAAGCCTCTAAGTTCTTGATGTTCTCAAAGTCTCTGAAGAAAACTGAAAAAAACCTAACGTTACAACACATTTTTCTATATATTTTAATATTTCACATTTAAAAAAAATCGTATGAAAAATCCATTAAAATAAATATTAGTGTTGCCTTCTTCCAGTAGACACTTGCGTTTTAAGTGTTGGGTAATAGATATCCCAGTGCCTAATAATGCTAATAAAATATACACCGACATAGAAAATAACTTCTAGCTCCGACACTTTCTCCAGCCTCTTAGAACAGTGTTGCTGTGAAAAATTTCACTCCCAGTGAATATATTCCATTTATATTAAGCAAACTATAAGGCAATCTTAATACAAAACACTGGTAACGGATAGTGATAGATGGTAATTGGTGGTGAGTGATAGTTACGGGTGGTAAAGGCTTGTGAGGGATTAATGGGTAGGAAGAAATTGTTATGTAGTGAAGAATGGCAAGGGGTGATGCTGAGTACTTGGAGGGGATTTAAATAAATTCAAAAGGAGATCAGACATCTATAACAAATAACAATTTTATTATTACAATAACAGCAATAATAATAATAATAATAATAATAATAATAATAATAATAATAATAATAATAAATAATAATAATAATATAATAATAATAATAATTACATTATTATTATTATTCAGGGATTATTTATTGAAAAATATTAAATTTGGTATGAGAGATGACAGATAGGAGGCAACCAGAAACAGAAAGTAAAGTTTCATGTCACTGGAGCAGGTCAAGTGATACATGCGTTTATGTTAGGCTTAGTGCTATGAAACTGGCAGATAGTGAGATCTTTTATAACCTGTACTGGTAGGCTAATGGGGGCTCCAGTAATAGGCCTTAGATTTCACAAGAAAACGGGATTTGTGGTTTTCTTTTTAAGCTCCTACGCTTTTAATCATATGAGAATGCCTGCTGGATCAAAATCTCCACTATCTTCATTTCAGAGTTCAGTAAATTAGATTCTAAGATCCGTGTTAGAAACCGTTTCTACTTTGCTTATCTAGATAACATTGCTGCTTACTTTATATTTTTGGTTAGAATATGTAAATGAATCACCGGATATATGGACATTGCTAAATAAAGTAGAATTACGGTAAAATATACACAAATGACGAGTTGCTTAGCTCATTCGTAGCAGCTTCCTCTCGTAACCGAAGGGTTCGGGTATAATTCTGGGGTGGTTTGAGACGATTGTGAAAACATCAATGAAACCTGCTGCCACTGTTGACGCAACGCCAAAAAGGTACCTCGTTGTCAGTAGGTCAGATAAACCTAGATTTGGATATAAACTGAGGTAGGATAATCTCTCTTTATTCATCTATTTTACATGATATTTCGCTCACGACTAAGCTTCATGAAGAGCTGATAAAGTTCGAGATAATCGCTCAGTCACCAGCTTCTATCCTGTACATTCAACGGTGTAAACAAGTCACCCAGGCGTTGAAGTTTGTAGTTCTCTTGAAGTCCAGAGGGATAGCGCCCGGAGCCAGGGAAGTGTCACACTGTGTACCAAGACACAGGACCACTTGTGAAGTACAGGGGTTTCTAAAGGTCACTTGTTACTTCCATAAAAATGTACATTTTTCATAGACACACGCATGTTTTTATGACCTTATACAAATTTCCATAGACTTGAGCCTTTCATTAGATAACCTTTAAAAACACGTTCTTTTTTTTTTTTAAATATGCACATTTCCACGAAGATATTCACACACACACACACACACACACACACACACACACACACACACACACACACGCATTTTCCTGCATTTTCCTGGACTGCAGGAAGGCCTTCGACACAGTTCCTCACATGAGATTAGTAAAGAAGTTGGAAGAACAAAAGAACAAGCATGTATAACAGGAAGGGCACTGGAATGGATCAGGGAATACCTCACAGGGAGGCAACAACGGGTCATGGTGCGTGGTGAGGTATCACAGTGGGCGCCTGTGACGAGCGGCGTACCGCAGGGGTCAGTCCTAGGACCAGTGTTATTCTTGGTATATGTAAACGACATGACGGATGGGATAGACTCAGAAGTGTCTCTGTTCGCAGATGATGTGAAATTAATGAGGAGAATCACATCGGAAGAGGACCAAGCAGGACTTCAAACAGACCTGGACAAGCTTGACATCTGGTCTAGCAACTGGCTTCTCGAATTCAATCCCACCAAATGCAAAGTCATGAAGATCGGAGAAGGACAAAGAAGACCGCTGACAGAGTACAGGCTAGGTGGACAAGGGCTACAAACCTCGGCAAAGGAGAAAGACCTTGGGGTGAGTATAACGCCAAGTACGTCTCCGGAGGCACACATCAACCAGATAACTGCGGCAGCATATGGGCGACTGGCAAACCTAAGATTAGCGTTCCGTTACCTTAACAAGGAATCGTTAAAGATACTGTACACCGTGTACGTCAGGCCCATACTAGAATATGCAGCACCAGTCTGGAACCCACACCTGGTCAAGCACGTAAAGAAACTAGAGAAAGTGCAAAGGTTTGCGACAAGGATAGTTCCACAACTCAGGGTCTGTCCTATGAAGAAAGGTTGAGGGAAATAGGACTAACAACACTGGAGGAAAGAAGGGTCAGAGGAGACATGATAACGACATACAAAATACTGCGGGGAATCGACAAGGTAGACAGGGACAGGATGTTCCAGAGAGGGAACACAGAAACAAGGGGACACAACTGGAAGCTGAAGACTCAGATGAGTCAAAGGGATGTTAGGAAGCATTTCTTCAGCCACAGAGTAGTCAGGAAGTGGAATAGTCTAGAGAAAGATATAGTGGAGGCAGGAACCATACATAGTTTTAAGACGAGGTATGATAAAGCTCATGGAGCAGGGAGAGCAGAGACCCAGTAGCGGACAGCGAAGAGGCGGGGCCAGGAGCTGAGTCTCGACCCCTGCAACCACAATTAGGTGAGTACAATTAGATGAGTACATTATACCCATACCTACAAACACGTTGCAGAACAAGCTTCTTTAATGACTTCTTGTTCTGTCTCCAACTTAGAAGTTGCGATCTGATAAAGCTCTACACAGAGCGAAGCTTTGCCCCAATGAAAGCATGTTCTACACAGTGCGCCTTTTCTCCGAGGTAATATTCTGTTTACATTGTTGGTCAGTGCCACTCGGTCTGAGCAAGTCAGCGCGTGGTGGCTACGTAACTCAAAGTTGTATACACTTAAGTAATAACAACGGTTGAGTATACATTATGATATGCATGGTCTTTAGGACAAATGAATAATACTTATGTTATTGTGTATGACACGCGCACGCACGCACACACACGTATACACACACACACACACACACACACACACACACACACACACACACACAAACACACATACACACTTTCATCAGGTAGCAACTGCTACCTGATGAATAGCAGCTGCAAAAACACCTGAAATAAGCCAACTCTAAATGCATTAAATGAACATTTCAGTATCGTTAAATTTTGTAGAAGTGATAAAACTATTTTGAAAGACATTTTGATATTACTCCAAGATAGAAAACCTTAGCATAGGAGAGACTGTTTCATCTACTGTACTAGAAGTTAATGACTGTCTCAGCTACTTCTAGAATTAAAGCATCAGGGCAAGAAGTGACTGTCTCATCTAGTAGAAGTAGAATATCAAATCAGACGTGACTGTCTCATCTACTTCTAAAAGAAAAATAGTAACCATTTGGTGTATTAGAAGTAGTTCATCAGGTTAGTGACTGTCTCCGTTACTTCTACAAGTAGCGCAAGAAATCCGGTTTTGGTACAAAGACAGTCAGCCAGGTCACAGACCTGGCCGCGGGGGCGTTGACCCCCGGAACTCTCTCCAGATAAACTCCAGGCAGAGAAAACGTGAATCAGGAAATAGCCACACCAAGCTATAACAGACCGAAACGTTGCAAATATGTCGGCGAAACACAAGGGAACACCTATGGTATATAAAGAAATTGTAAAGTTTGCTAAAAAAAAAAACTGTGTAGGCCGTCTTTGCAAGCGTCTTATCAGTACATCTATCGGGAAAAATCTGGCATGTAATGGACAGCTATTTGGTAAATATATGGAGTTGAGGCCCTTTCGTTTTTTATGTAAATTCTAAAATAATGAGTGGGTTGTGTGATTGAAATTTACAGGGATTGTTTTTTTGGGTAACCACACAAAAAAATTAACCCAACCAAGCCTAGAATTTAACTCCTAATATAGGTTAGATTCGGTTAGATTTTATTAGGTTAGGTTACTTTGTTTTGATTACCCGAATCCTTTTTTGTTTTCGTAATGACCCAAAATATAACTGTCTTCATTGCACAAGTTTCTTAACACTGGATAATTTACATAATAAATAATACCAGGACTTTAACTCCATATTAACACTGTTTTCTTACAGTTTTGTGGATACGCCTCGCGGGTACGCCAGCGGTTGCGTAATCGGCCAGTGGGTCATCGCATGACTAACACACCTGCGTCAGGGGACATTATCCCTGACGCAGACACCTACCTCCAACACCACAATCTCAACCTGTGGTTATTAAAACATAAAGTAAACATTGGTAAATAAGCAGATGAAGTAATTGTGTTTTTTATGTAAATTCTCCTTCAGTGAGTACGTTGGGCAATGGAGACAATTATATTTTGGCACATGAGGTAGAAGTTTTTTTTCTTGGTAGCCGGAAGAGTGTGCGTAACGCAACTTAAACTAGAATTTAATCCTAATCTGCGTTAGCTTAGGCCATTTAAATTGACGTGTTTTTGGTTACAAAGAAAACTAATCTTTTCCCTTCAGATCCCTAATATAACTATTTCTATTGTACAACTCCCTTAATGTTGAAAAAGATTAACATACTAAGCTTTTGTTAGGTTCAAAACACAAGGACCTCAAGTAGATAATAGCCTAAACATCGAATGATCCGCAAGAAAATACTTCATTCCATAATAAGTAATAATTAAAATAAAGTTGTCTAAGTGCTGGTTCGTGTGTCTTCAAAAATACACACACACACACACACACACACACACACACACACACACACACGCAGACAGGCGATCTTAACAATGCAAGACAAGCCAAGGGGGTGGAAATCTTTAGCTCAAGTACTTTCACACTTCTCAGTGCGTCATCAGGAGCTGTGCAATGTTACAAGGGCAGCAACAGGAGAAATAGGGTAAGTTTTTTAGAGTATGGCAGCGCGGTGGCACCAGCCCTAACTGAGTCAGAGGGCTGGTCAGATGACCAGAAGCTCTAGCTGTGGGTCATCATATGACTAAGACCCTCGTCAGGTAACACTTGTCCTGTTTCCTGACAAACCTATTACCTACCTACATCTTCAACCATAACTCGTCGCTGTGATGTAACAGATTTTTCAACAATGAACGATCTGTATTATCATCCTATATTTTATGTCGACGTGATACCATGGGAACGCCCAATCGAAGCCTTCGTAAAGTTCACATTTTGTTTCAGTTATTCTTCATTTTTTCATATGGTATTGCGGATTTGAGTAAAAAAATTAAATCGATTAACTCTCCTTGTATATAATTTACGTTTTGTTTCACCCTTTCCATGTTACGTGGGGCGGTGAGGGTTTTGGGGGTGGTTGGGGGAGTAAGGATGGGCGCTAATGGAGGACTGGGGTGATGGAGGGGTTGGAGTAATGAAGGAGGGTTGATGTGGTAACGAGGGGGTTGGCAGAGAAGGGCGGTGAAGTGTAACAAGAGAGGACATAAGTTAGGATCAGTTTACATACCCTCACATTAAACAAAATTATTATTTTTACTGAACAGCTCAGAGAGAGAGAGAGAGAGAGAGAGAGAGAGAGAGAGAGAGAGAGAGAGAGAGAGAGAGAGAGAAGAGAGAGAGAGAGAGAGAGAGAAAGAGAGAGAGAGAGAGAGAGAGAGAGAGAGAGAGAGAGAGAGAGAGAAAAGAGAGAGGCAGGGAAAGAGAGAGAGGTGGATTGGTACAGAAGTTGATATTGTATCAGAAAATATAACAATCGAAACCATAAACCAAAAGAATTTATGTAAAAAATTATGCATCACGTAATAGTAAACCAATTATTGTTAAGTTTTAACATTATTATTGCTGATTATTATTATTATTATTATTATTATTATTATTATTATTATTATTATATATTATTATTATTATTATTATTATTATTATTATTATTATTATTATTATTCACAACTAATTAATTTTTAAAGGGGAGGACCGATAAGCCAGCGGAAGGCCTCGGTCAGATGACCAATGGCTGCTGACCGCATCAAGAAACATCCTGTTTCCTGACGAATCAACATTGCGGAAGAGGCTACATTAGCACGAGGAGTCTCATTTTTCGGTGAAGATGTATGCACACCTCCCGGTGTATATACACCGAGGGATACACACCTCAATGCAAGTACACTGAGGGATGCGCACCTCGAGGGATATATTCTTCGGTGTGGTGTATATACACTGGGAAGGTAAACACCTGTGTATACACTTAGGGAATCTATCTGAATCTATCCCTCAGTGTATATACACTGAGGAATAGACTCCTCTCTGCGCATATACTCTTAGAGATACACGCCTCTCCTTGTGTATACACAGAGGTGTGCATCTGTCAGCATATATACACCGAGAGGTGTGGATCTCTGTCAGACACCGAGAAGTGTGCATTTGTGTGTATATACTTTAAGAGATGTGCAACTGTCAGTGTAAATACACCAACAGATGTGCCTCGTATATCCACCGATACGTGTATATGCCTTTGTATACAGCGAGGTGTGCCTCTTGTATATACACCGAGAGGTTCTCATCTGTATATATACACCAAGAGGCATGCATCTGTATGCATACAAAGAGAGATGTGTATTTTTCCGAGGTGTACATTTCTCAGTATATATATACTGAATTTACTTGAATTCCTCTTGTTAATAAAATATAATTGATTCTCAGGTCGCACACTTTAGGATAAAAAACTGAAGAGGACGTTTTGATCCTTCATGGACTCTAGTCTTAATGTTAGCGACTCAGAGGCTCTCGAAATTTATCATTAGATCCTAGGTGTAACACCGTTGATGAATGAGACATGTGCAACACCAGTGTATCTTTACTGAGAGATGTTTCCTTGCACGGCTGCCTTTATTTCCCTTGTACACAGTCCTCTGTGTTAGATCAATAAAGTCTGCTGTAAACGCGAACGACTCTCAATAAAAATATGAAGGTGTTGCTCAAGTGTCCTGGTCATCTACCGGTCGATATAGGTCTTAAAGTTAACATGCTAACTAACCTATACGGAGGCACAGGCACAGTGCCACACCTGTAACCTCTACTGCGTCGCAGACTTGGCACTCTGACGTCACAACTGTGACGTATTGTATAAACATACAACACTGCCGCCTCGCTCCACCACGCTTCTCTGAATTTTCTTGTATTTTTCCACCTGTTTCAAAAACGTGTATCGATTGTACATTGTTTTTCAATAGCAGCTATCAGAAATTTGGATTTTTCTATAAATCTCTAATTAAGTAAGGGATATATTTTAAAATAGTTATTAAAGATGACTGACCACTGAGGCAGTGATATCACGCTAAACATATCGTTGTTATTTGCTATATTTACAGTCGATATAATCAGCTATAATAACTTTTTTTTACTGTAATGCACAACAAAGATTTACGATCATGGTCATATTATGATAGAAGTTCTATAATTCATAGTCTTATTAATTCTATTATTTACGTCAGACCAGAGGCTACTTGGTGAATCTGAGAATACCGAATAGCTTAGTTACCTATCTTTCGTTATCACTGTGTAGTTATCAATTTTTTTTTTATAATTAGGTGAAAACAAAGCTCCAGTAGAGTAGCGGATACTGAAACATTTAACAGGTCATCCGATTGTCCTTTTTTTTTTTTCCTGCCGACCACCACCACCCACCGTTTGAGGAACCAGTCCTTCCAGTCGGTTATAAGTTGAGAAGGAGAGCCGGAGGCTGAGCAGTCCGACAATCGTACTCGAAATCGTTAATTGTTACAAAATACAGAACGTGGGTGAACTGGTGGAGTTTTAGGACTCACGAGCCATGGGTTCAAGTCCCACCCGTTCTGTGATTTATTTTCCCGCAATCATAGTCAAATTATAAATTTGTAGGTACGTATAAGTACCGTTTATTTTAATTTCCTCTGATTCTAAATTATATGTTTTTCTTTATATTAATTTTATTATCATTTCTTCATATGGAACAGATCTATCTTGTGTGTTTTATCTTCATGTGTTTGATTTTTTTATTATTAATTTATTATCATTTCTTCCTATGGAACGGATCTCTCTCGTGTGTTGCAGCTGGGCATTGCATCATACAGGTGAGGTCATTTTAAATGGCCACTCAGAGGAGGTGGAAATAATCAGAGCCATGTCTCAGGTCATACTTCTCACTTCCACAATTTGACAAACATTTTGTAATTACGTTTAACATTTTATCATCTGAGTCATACTCTACAAGTATGTGAATAAATTTTAGTTGTCCAGGAGAAGTGTATTTTTATTTGCTGAAAATTTACTTTGATCCCTATTTAAGGAATTCAAGTATTCTTGTGTAGTGGTTAACAGCGGGGAGCCTTCATAGCCCTAGTGTAGTCGATAAGCTTTAAACCCAATTAACCTAACCTAACCTTCGATGCCCAAGTCTCGTTTGCTTGTTAGTTTCAAATCATATTAACTTCCCGAGGGTCATCAATGCTACATGGGTTTAAGGATTATAGACTACGTCATTAGTCAAAAATACTTTGATCTCTAAAATAGGAAAAAGGAAAGTGAATATAATTTACACTGAAATATGCACACCTTTCAGTGTATATATCCTTGACCAGCATTGTATATCTTTCCCAATTTTTTTTTAATCCACAGAAAATTTATGTGTACTGTAGTTTGTTTATGTTGGTCGTGGCTTTGAAGTTCGTTCAGTTGATACGTGAGGTAATAAAAGCTTTTAAGCTCAAATATTGCCAAGTTTCACTTTGGAATGTGAAAACATTTCATGGGTAACTAAACCGATATCTTTTAGATCCTAGTTTATTATACCATAGGGATCTATAGTTACTTACACAACATTACTTATCAACTATTGTTTGTTTTATCCTTCTTTACTACAGAGAGAGAGAGAGAGAGAGAGAGAGAGAGAGAGAGAGAGAGAGAGAGAGAGAGAGAGAGAGAGACTGCGACCACATACTCATTCAAGATTGATCTCAGGCAAATTCTTGTTGATATTATCTTAGCACGCGGATATAGACCAGGTAACGTGTAGGTGAGTGTGAGATGTGATTCAGCAGTCGAGGTAGCACAACACTGCAGTTGGAGCAGAATTCACTTCGCCCTTTGGATATGATCATACTCTAACTCATATTCCACCTGGTGTTGTGGGAGGTATAACATCTCATCACCTGGTGTTGTGGGAGGTATAACCTCTCATTACCTGGTGTTGTGGGAGGTATAACCTCTCATTACCTGGTGTTGTGGGAGTATAACCTCTCATTACCTGGTGTTGTGGGAGTATAAACTCTCATTACCTGGTGTTGTGGGAGGTATAACCTCTCATTACCTGGTGTTGTGGGAGGTATAACCTCTCATTACCTGGTGTTGTGGGAGTATAACCTCTCATTACCTGGTGTTGTGGGAGGTATAACATCTCATCACCTGGTGTTGTGGGAGGTATAACCTTTCATTACCTGGTGTTGTGGGAGTATAACCTCTCATTACCTGGTGTTGTGGGAGGTATAACCTCTCATTACCTGGTGTTGTGGGAGGTATAACATCTCATCACCTGGTGTTGTGGGAGGTATAACCTCTCATTACCTGGTGTTGGGGGAGGTATAACCTCTCATTACCTGGTGTTGTGGGAGTATAACCTCTCATTACCTGGTGTTGTGGGAGTATAAACTCTCATTACCTGGTGTTGTGGGAGGTATAACCTCTCATTACCTGGTGTTGTGGAGGTATAACCTCTCATTACCTGGTGTTGTGGGAGTATAACCTCTCATTACCTGGTGTTGTGGGAGGTATAACATCTCATCACCTGGTGTTGTGGGAGGTATAACCTTTCATTACCTGGTGTTGTGGGAGTATAACCTCTCATTACCTGGTGTTGTGGGAGGTATAACCTCTCATTACCTGGTGTTGTGGGAGGTATAACATCTCATCACCTGGTGTTGTGGGAGGTATAACCTCTCATTACCTGGTGTTGTGGGAGGTATAACCTCTCATTACCTGGTGTTGTGGGAGGTATAACCTATCATTACCTGGTGTTGTGGGAGGTATAACATCTCATCACCTGGTGTTGTGGGAGGTATAACCTCTCATTACCTGGTGTTGTGGGAGGTATAACCTCTCATTACCTGGTGTTGTGGGAGGTATAACCTCTCATTACCTGGTGTTGTGGGAGGTATAACCTCTCATTACCTAGTGTTGTGGGAGGTATAACATTTCATCACCTGGTGGTGGCAAGGATGTCCCACCATCACCTGGTGGTGGCAAAGAAGTCCTGCCATCACCTGGTGGTGGCAAGGATGCCCTGCCATCACCTGGTGGTGGCAAAGATGTCCTGCCATCACCTGGTGGTAGCAAGGATGCCCTGCCATCACCTGGTGGTGGCAAAGATGTCCTGCCATCACCTGGTGGTGGCAAGGATGTCCTGCCATTACCTGGTGGTGGCAGGGATGTCCTGCCATCACCTGGTGGTGGCAGAGATGTCCTACCATCGCCTGGTGGTGGCAGGGATAATACAACATATAGACATAATGTAACAGAAATACTGAACAATCCGACCACTTGAAGATCCTGCTTTTTATGAAGAATTTCTGCACGTAGCTATTAAATTTACACCAGAGTTCAGGCAGCAACAGACCTTTATTTATAAAATTATAATAACTATAATAATAATAATAATAATAATAATAATAATAATAATAATAATAATAATAATAATAATAATAATAATAATAATAAAGCCTACTTCATTCTAATTTCAATTTACACTGCAGAGTTGTGTCCTAGGTCCTATATTATATAAGATGAGTAGCATTGTCATGTTCTCAATAAAAACTAATGTTATAATCATAACCATAATTTTTAAAGGGATGGACCGGTAAGCCAGCGGAAGGCCTCGGTCAGATGACCAAAAGCTCCAGCGGCGGGTCATCATATGACAAAGACCCGCGTCAGGAAACACTTGTTCTGTTTCCTGACGAACCTTACCTAACCTAACCTAAAGTTGGTGGGAGAGGAGTAGGCACGTGTGGCACTGCGCCTCCGGTAGTAAGGTAATCGTCACCAGGCGTCAGTGTCGTTCATCACAGTCCTCAGATTATGAAAGTGATGTGGTTACAATTCTTCCGAGGTCGACAGCGCATTGGTAACAAGCTTCCTTTAATGATTCCCAGGCAGTCGATAGCCTATAAATCTAATTAACTACCTTTTACGTATAAAGAGAAAATGGAATATGAATATATGTGAATTTATGCATTTTACAAATAAAAATCGGGCCAAAATTATCATTAAAACTCATGAACTAAAACGTATGTGATAATTGTCTATATTTCTACCTTCTTCTTTGCTAAGTGTATCCATGCGACTACGTAATTATTTTTCTTCCCTATCCTTAGCAGTACTATATTCATTTACATTTACGATAATTTAAAATTTAAAAAAAATGATATTTTTAATCATGGAGTAACTTGTTTTGTATTGATTTATTCCCATAGTTAATAATAAAAATATTTAAACTAACTCTAAAAAAAAAAAATGAAATGGAAATACGAATGTTTTAGACACTTTATCACTTTTTACACTTCATAGTTTTACCCGGATATGTCACCTAGGATACAGGTGGAGACATTCCCAGGGTCTCCCAGCTGGCAGACAGCTGGAGTAACTCCCAGGTATTGCTCCAGTTACTCAGCAGTTCCCTGTATGTAAAAATAACCTCAGCCCAGATGACAAATACCTGAACAGATTTTTTTATTTGATTTAAATCAGGGTTAAGCTCTTCTCTTTTTATTAACTATGGAATTGGTAATCTAATACCAGTCTCTGTTAAGCAGAGACTGGTATTAGAGGTGAATATACATATACATCCGGATGTGTAGATCTGTGCACTGACGAGCCTGGCCCATGGCCGGGCTCAGAGAGTAGATAAACTCTCGAAACTCTTCAAAGGTATAAAGGTATATATGTACACCGAGAGGTTTCATAATTTGGTCAAGATCTGTTCATAAAAATCTATAAAGACTTGGCCATTGTTACGCCCCTCGCTGGCAGACCCACTCGGTCAAGTATTATGTATGTGCTTTACTGGCTTTTTCACTTAATATTATATTATCTCTATCTTCATTAGTAGCTAAAATAAAAATACTGTACTTTATAATATTATTTGGCCTTAATTTATTTAGCTATGTGAATAGATAGGATGTTTCGGTGATCTAAACTACTGGTACAGCTGTTAAGTACCCGATTGACGTTTAGTCACCAACCCACTCAAGTCTCGAGGGTGTCTGGTATAGTGCAGTCTGGTATAGTGCAGTCTGGTATAGTGCAGTTCACCCTCACCTTTGTGAGAGAAGCTTCTCGCTTATTGGAGTTAGCCTTCTGGCCCCACTTGAGGTTCCCTAGTGATCCTCCAGCACCTTGGACGGTATCAGGCAGAAGTCTTTCGAATGGAGTGTAAATTGCTGTATTTGAGACACTGGTGATTGTCTCAAGCTCTACACGGAGTGTGTTTAAGTGGCATTAGTTCAAAGAGGAAGGTGAGAAAGTTCTTGGAGACTCACCTAAGAACTCCTTTAGGTGTAGAACGTACCTAATCTCAGTGTGTTATGAAAGCTGTTACGAATCGTGGGAGAGTAGTGAATACTCAACGTCCTGGATACGCTACGGCGTACGAGTGAATTGTTGAAGTGTTATGTCTTCTGGCTCACTGGGATTGAGTCAAGCTAAGAGTTGTATCATATAAATTGAATGTCTTTCGATAATAGAGCCATTCAGTGTTATAATCAAGACAGAATATGGTGTACAATCTTATTAAGTGAACCCAGTGTAAATTTCTAATGAGTACTCTGTTTTACAGTGCAACGTTTTAAAGAAATAATATAAAACCTTCTGTGGTTTATTAAGAAACTTAATAAAAACCAGAAAGAAGCGTCGTAAATTGTTTACTATTGAATCCTTGAATGATTTCGTTAAGAACAGGATATTCAATTTTGTTCATTTGTTGCTAGAAAGGGCGAAACAGGCTTAAGAAATGCCTGGACGCAACAGCCATCAAGACCTGAACATCATGACGCAAGTGCTTGGATACCTCCATGCTTTGAAATAAAAACACATGAGGCACTCAAACTTTTTTTCCATTTCGGTCAATTGACCAAAATCTCCAGCTCTGGTGTCATCATATGACTAAGACCCAGCATCAGAAAACACTTGTAATGGGAAAAGCAAAATTGACCTTGTGTTTGGTTTAAAATAGTGACTTTGAGGTGTTTTCTAGGATGGAACGGAAGACACGCTACTGAAATAGAGATGAATTTGGTTGGATCGGAAGTAGCTTGAAATCAGCCTCAAAGTAGCGGAAATATTTAGTTTTTGCCGATTTACCCCACTACTCCATTGGTATCCTGTAACACCTGTTTCCTGACAAACCTTTCCTAACATAATTACTTTGTATATATTCTGATGAGTATATCTGTCTTGTGCGTGTGCACTGAGAGCGAGAGTGCATGTACTCGTGTAGGGGTATATGTGTGTTTCAATACAAATACACTTAGAGTTTAATTTCATTAGGCTGAGATTTGGGATTGAAGTGTTATTGATTGGTGGTGAACAGGTGACATATAGACTTAAAAAAAATTCTCGTGTTAACAGACTTGCCGGTCAATTCATGGAAAATGAAATTGATTGTGAGTATAAATTTAGGATTGCCCGAAGAAAGAGAGGAATAGATTCCTGTTTTTTTCTCTCCAAATACACAGTTACTGACGAAGAGGAAGGTGGAGTTGGCCAGGCTGGGTGTTACAAGAGCAGGTGACGAGCAGCGGCGATACAGGAAGTGTGTCAATGTGGAGGCGTCAACTGTACTGGTGCTAAATTGTTCATAACGAAATTATGCCGTGAATGCTACACAATGCGTTCCAGTATTACTCTCCCAGCCATCTCTGTCTCTGTCTCTCTCTTTCAGTTGATCTATTCAGTTGTTCAATACGTTCTGGATCTGCTGGTTGGTTGGTTGAGTGGTACGTTAGGTGGGTTTATTTGTTGTTTGGTTAGTAAGTTAGTTCGTTTTCTTTGTAAGTTGCATGGTCCGTATATTAGATGGCTAATTTGTTGTATGGTTGGTTGGGTTGGTTAAGCTGTACATGGTTGATTTGTGTTTTGTTGGTCAGTTAGAAGGATAATTTGATTGGGTGATAGGCTAGAAGGTTGATTTATTGACTTTGTGACAGGTTAAAAGGTTGATTTATTGATTGGATAATATGTTAGAAGGATGATTTATTGTTTCTTTAGTACGTGATTTGTAGAATTTTTGTTAAGTTCGATGCTTTATTTGTTGTTTGATGGTTAATAAATTACATGGCTGATAAGCTGATTTGTTGGTGGTTGTTTAGTTGGTTCCTTGGTTGTATGGTTGGTTTGTGAGGCTTCAAGGCTACACGAGGGTCACGAATGGCTCTCTATTGCAACCATGTAGCCAAGAATTCTGTAATCCCTGTACAAGTTTTTAAAGTAAATTCTCTGTATATAAACAACCTGATATACACCCATTTGCGCTGACTGTTTTCCGAGAAATATTTAACCTGAAGAACACATCAATCGCATAATAACTTCAACAAACGCGAGACCGGCAAAATTTAAAGGTAGCCTTCAGGAACTTCAATAAGGAGGCATTCACGACCCAATACATAGCATATGTCAAACCCATCTTAGAGTATGAAGAGCCAATATGAAACCAGGATTACACAAATCGTGCAAAGATTTGCAACAAGTCTAGTCAAAGAGCTGAGGGTTATGAACCTGAGGAGAGGCTGGAGGAGCTGAGCCTGACGACATTAGAGAAGAAAAGGCCTAGAGGTGACATGATTACGACGTACAAAATACTAAGAGGAATTGACAAGGTAGACAGATCGGGTTTGTTTGAGAGGCGGATTTCAGATACACGAGATCACAGCTGAATGTTAAAAAACACAGATGAGTCACAAAAGATGTCAGGATATATTTCTTAAGCTTTAGAGTGGTCATTAAGTGGTACGAACTAGACAGCGAAGTGGTAGAGGCGAAAGCTATACAGAGTTTCAAGAACAGATATGATGAAGCTAAAGCAGCCAGGATTGATGGAAACCAACAGCCAGAGAGCTTTATCGTGCCTCTTCTTAAAGCAATATATGGATTCTGCCTCTAACACTTCACTCTCCAGTTCGTTCCACTCCTTGACTAGTCTGAGGCTGAAGAAATACTTCCTAACGTCCTTGACTCGTCTGAATTTTCATCTTCCAGCTGTGTCTTCGTGTTCCTGTTTCCTATCTCTCAAACAATGTGTCATTATCCAACCTACCAGTTTCTCTCAGTATTTTGTACGTTATTATTATATCCCCCTAGTCCTGTCCTCCAGTGACATTGTGTGTGTGTGTGTGTGTGTGTGAGTGTGAGTGTGAGTGTGTGTGTGTGTGTGTGTGTGTGTGAGTGTGTGTGTGAGTGTTTGTATGAGTGTGAATGTGTGTGTGTGTGTGTGTGTGTGTGTGAGTGTGTTGTTTGTGGTCTATATGATAAGTATAAAAGCGGAGACTAACGGAAGTTCTTCAATGGTAGGGCGTTGACTGTACTACTAGTAAATTCTCGATAAACGGAGATATATATATATAAACGGAGTAGTCACACATATATAATATATATATATATATATATATATATATATATATATATATATATATATATATATATATATTTATATATATATATATATATATATATATATATATACATATATATATATATATATATATATATATATATATATATATATATATATATATATATATATATATGTGTGTGTGTGTGTGACTACTCCGTTTATTGAAAATTTACTGATTGGGTTTGATGGAATATAAATGAAAGCAGGAAGGAAAGACTTGTAACTTGTTAAGATGTTTATTGATATACAATCAACGTCTAGGTTACAAATCAGTGACCATCACCAGAAGACATTTCTGGAACATAATTTTACAATATATAATATCCATTAAACAATGTACACATTTAAAGTAGCCAGAGTGGGAGGAGTTCGAAAGTCCAATAAGTAATACGGTGGTTTATATACCGAGGGTTACTATATTATACAAAGAATAACAAGTTATAAGAAATACAATACAGGAGGGACAGGGACGACCGTAATGTTGTTTTTGGCCAGAAATCGATGGTCTTCATGGTCTTGAGTCAGCAAGCGAGACAAATTTCGTAGCCACTTGTCTCATGCTCAGATTTTCAGTCAATTGCTTTCACAAAACCAATAAGATATTTCCACAGCCCTTGCAATGTCCTGGATACTCTGACGACGATCTTCGTGAATACCCTTCCTCACCTTTTCAATGATGGCGTCTGTTTTCACGTTGATGGACGACCAGAACCTTCATCATCCTCAAGAGACTTTCGTTCTGCTTTGAATCAAGAAAACTTTTCAAAACACTGTGTTCGACTCATTTCTTCGTCGCCAAATGCTTGTTGAAGCATTTAATGAGTTCCATTAGCCGTTTTACCAAGCTTAAACAGAAATTCACACATACACATGCTGTTATTTCTTTTAAAGATTCCAGATTTTGTTACACAAAAAATCGCAACAAGAAACTAACAACAAGACCAAAAATGCCCGTCTTACCTCAACGGCACGACCGACCGAACTGAAACTCTCCACGCTATCTCACAAAGGATGTATTCCTCCCAGAATGAGCACGAAACTTTTTGATATATATATATATATATATATATATATATATATATATATATCTACATTCATATATACACACGTAGTGCTACGCCTCTACACACCTATGGGTAACACACTGTATATGGATTATATTTTTGTATGCCTTCAATTATATCCATGCTAGTAACTAGTTACTTAAATTGACATATAACTAAATATTTTTAAATGAAAACTAACATTTGTTTTATTAAAGCGATTTTTTAATTACAAATAAAAACTTTGGTCCCCTTTGACCACTTACCCTTTTTTTGCATTTGTATTAATCCTCTGCTGATTTGTCCAGGTGTTTCACTCGTAGGAGGACCCGAGTTATCGTTTACTACAGACATAATATACAAACAAGACGGTTGCAACAACGGGAGTACCAACTCGGGTCCTCCTACGAGTGAAACACCCTGTATAATATGGCTCACTAAACCAGTATGGCTTATGTAACCAACACCGGTAGAGAGGCTAGAGGCAGTGGTCAGGAGTCACTACTCGACCCTGCAAACACAGGCCATCTAGACTTATTCGGTGACTAGACACAACAATGATTATTAAACCAAAAACAAAGTTTGCATAAGAGGTGAGGCCTTGAAGATAAGAGCGGCTATACACTGACGGGTTATCTCTGTATTCACCACTTAGCAAGACCAATACTATTTTTGAGGCCAAACTTTTACATAATATTCTTGTGCGCATTTTCGGTGCGTAACAGATAACTGAGCTATAATGTTGGGTGTGTGTGAGAATACTTATGTAAAATATTTAACACTTGACCTCTTAAAAAATTATATCTATAATTATATATATATATATATATATATATATATATATATATATATATATATATATATATATATATATATATACGTATATATTATCATAAGCCGATGTGTTAATAATATGGATATTAACACATCGGCTGTTTCCCACCAAGGCAGGGTGACCCGAAAAAGAAAAAAGCCCTTCATCATCATTCACTCCATCACTGTCTTACATAAGAACATAAGAAAGAAGGAACACTGCAGAAGGCCTACTGGCCCATGCGAGGCAGGTCCAAATCTCCAACGGCTTAAGCCAATGCCCCGACCCAGCCAGGTCAGGTTACATTCACTTAAGGAAGGAGCACTGCATCTGACCTAGTAGCACAAGCTAGTCAGGACCAATTCACACCCAACCGCACCCACTCATATAATTGTCCAGCCGACCACCTGGTCAGGTCACTTCCACTTAAGGAATTAGTACAGGTCAGGTTACATTCACTTAAGGAAGGAGCACTGCATCTGACCTAGTACAAGCTAGTCAGGTCCAAACTCACACCCATCCACACCCACCCATGTATTTATCTAACCTATTTTTAAAACTACATAACGTCTTAGCATCTATGACGGTACTCGGGAGTTTGTTCCACTCATCCACAACTCTATTACCAAACCAGTGCTTTCCTATATCCTTCCTGAATCTGAACTTTTCCAACTTGAAACCATTGCTGCGAGTCCTGTCTTGGTTGGTTATTTTCAGCACGCTATTTACATCCCCTTTGTTTATTCCTGTTTTCCATTTGTACACCTCAATCATATCCCCCCTAATTCTACTCCTTTCTAGAGAGTGCAGATTCAGGGCCCTCAGTCTATCCTCATAGGGAAGATTTCTGATACAAGGGATCAACTTTGTCATCCTCCTTTGTACGTTTTCCAGTGCATTTATATCCATTCTGTAATACGGTGACCAGAACTGTGCAGCATAATCTAAATGAGGCCTAACCAAAGATATATAGAGTTGAAGAACAACCTGAGGACTTCTGTTATTTATACTTCTTGATATGAAGCCAAGGATTCTGTTAGCTTTATTGCGAACACTTATGCACTGTTGTCTAGGCTTCAGATTACTACTAACCAGAACTCCTAAATCCTTCTCGCAATTACAAGTAATAAGATCTATATTATTCAGCTTATATGTGGCATGGTTATTGTCCTGCCCAACATTTAGAACTTTGCATTTGTTTACATTAAACTGCATCTGCCACTTCTCCGACCACTGCATCAGTCTATTCAAATCATCCTGGAGTGCTCTAATGTCCTCATTTGAATGAATTGGACGGCCTATCTTGGTGTCATCAGCAAATTTACTTATGCTACTATTTATTCCCTCATCTATGTCGTTTATGTAAATTGTAAACAACAGGGGCCCCAAAACTGACCCCTGTGGAACACCGCTTGAGACGCGCCCCCATTCTGATTTCTCTCCATTTATGCAAACTCTCTGCCGCCTATTAGTCAACCATGCCTCTACCCAGGAAAAAATTTCTCCTCCTATTCCGTGTGCCTTAAGTTTCCTCAGTAGCCTCTGATGTGGAACTTTATCGAAAGCCTTACTGAAGTCCATATACACAATATCATATTCATTACCATGATCTACTTCCTCAAACACCTTAGTGAAAAAAGTTAGTAAATTCGCCCCTTTGTAAAACCGTGTTGAGATTCATTAATCAATTTATGCTTTTCAAGATGGCTACGAATTGCCTCGGCAATTATTGATTCCATAAATTTACCAACTATGGAGGTAAGGCTTATTGGTCTATAGTTCGAAGCTAAGGACCTGTCACCTGCCTTGTAAATAGGTATTACATTTGCCCTTTTCCACTTGTCTGGCACTATGCCAGAGGTCTGCCGACACTACATATCAAAAACTGCAATATATCTCCACTCCACCTTCAGAGTGTAGGCACTGTATTTCCCACCTCCAGGACTCAAGTCCGGCTATCCGGTTTCCTTGAATCTCTTTATAAATGTTACTTTACTTATTAGGCATTCTGGTTAAATGGCACTTAGAAGCTTTTGAAATACCTGAATGATTTTATTATGCCTATATGAAAATTTTCAAAATAGGTTTGATCGTACCATCTTCTCATCATAAACTCTGCAGGGATTTTTAGTTTGTGTCAATAATGGACATTATTTTCACATTACCAGAACATAAATTGCCTTCACATATTTCACAATTCATACCCATGTGTTTTCTAGAGAATTAAGGGATGCTAACCAACATAATGCCCTATGGCTATTGTACCAATATTATTCTACGTATTATTCGACCTTATAGCACCCTGACGCTTGCCTCAACATCGCACAAACATCCAAGTCAATAGAGAGGAAAATTTTGATCGAGTACCCCAGTACACATAAGGGCGATAATTCTAGGCATTCATTCGAAATCTTGAGCCTAACGGGAGCAAAGAATGGCATTATGTTGAATGTTCCTATTTACATATGAAAGGACGTAGCCGGCGCAGGTGTTGGCTGGGCTCGTACTGAGGACTAACAGGTGAATAGAATAAGCTGGGAGGAGTGTGTGCTAACTGTCAACTGCTGATAAATAAGGGAGGAGGCAGAGAATGATCTATGTATTTTAGTTTAACTCTGCATTATCATAAGTTACATATAAACCCATTCATTGTAACATGAAGTTGTACATATGAGTGGAAGGATTTAACAAAAAATATAACTTAAAATAGTTTACAGTCATCATGGCGTTATGTTCACTCATAAAAGGACTGGCGATGTACATTAACTCGGCCCTCGAGGCAAGATCTTAAAAAACAATGTTAGCTGCTTAAGAAAACGACTCGATTTGTAAAAAAAAGGTATACAGCGTAGCGGAGTCCTTTATTTGTACAACTTTTCACCCAATATTGGGCGGAACCGTGTTTAGATAAAGGCCATCACCAGTCGTGTCTTTTTCCCCAATTGTCGGCATCTTGAGGCCATAGTGTGCACGACCCGTGTTGTGCACGACCCGTGTTGTGCACGACCCGTGTTGTGCACGACCCGTGTTGTGCACGACCCGTGTTACCATGGCTGTTAGAAGTGCCTGAGGATGACACCTGGGTGTGTTAACGTGTTGGGAGGTGCATATGGGTGGGCAAGCTAGGGTACCCATTGACGAGTGGGCGTGGTCAGGTGTATATATGGGTTAGTGGGCGTGCAGGAGAGGTACATATGGGTGGGTAAAGGGTGCTGGAGGTACACGTGAGTGGGCCGGGGAGTTAGCAAGGGGTAACACACCTGGTCGCCATAAACATGACACCTTCACCCCCCTCACTATCACACACATTTGAGGGAGAAGGAAAAATGAAGAGGGTAGAAGAAAGGGCAGAGTAAAGGCGAGAAAGCGGAATACCTGTGACCAGTTTCGAGAGCTTTCCTACTCTCGCAGCCTAGCCTGTGACCAGTCTTCAGGTTGATTGCCCGGTCAACCAGGATATTGATGTTGGTAGCCCAGCTGGCTCAAATATCAAGCACAATCTGGTTGATCTAGCACCTGGATGAGGTAGATAGCCAGTTTTCTTTTGAAAACTTCTTTACTTGTTCCAACAATATTTCTGACATCAGTCAGTAAAACCTGAATTGCTGTTGACCGCGAATGTTGTCATAATATTCTCTGGTTCATCTTCGACTAGGCCCTCAAGTATCTTTCAATTATATATTTTCAGGTATTTCTCTCTCCTCCGCTTCCGAGAGAACATGTCCACTACTTTAAAGTATTCTCAGTAGTTTAAATGCTTCATTGGCTCTGAGCCGGCTACCTATGTGTTCTGACTCTGGTATTTCTCATTCCCTGAACGGAGCCGTCATCAGTACATTGTAGTCTAAGTGAGAAAGCTCAAGTGATTTGAATAGTGTCACCATTAGCAAAAGTTGTCTTGATCGAAAGTTCTCATTATTCTTCCTGTCATTTTGCTGGCTTTAGCAGCACTTACGTTATTGTGATCACTAAATACTAGGTCAACTGACATTATTATGCCCCAAGTTTTTTTCCATTTTCCTTTTGTTCTATGAGGTCGTCCTCTCCTGTTTTGTATAATAATAAGCATGACGTTCCCTGTCTAAATCTATCCTGATTTAGGTCGTGTAGGTCATTTTTTTCCCATAAAGTCTGTAATTCCTCATGAATATAATGTAATACTAATGATAAAATATGAACATCGAGAGCCACACTTCCTCAGGGTCTAATTCCATAGTTTTATACCGTGTGAACTAACAGCTAGACATAACCCGACAAGTATATTTCCATCCCTTACCGCAACACAGCAGACGGTGTCCCCTAGACGCCAGTGTTTATACAGTTGGAGATCAATCTGAAAAATGTTCGCGGGGAAACGTTTTTATTTCTATAGTGACAAGTGTTTTGTTTATATAATCCTGTTTATCTTTTGCTCTTGTGTAATTAACGGAGTTGCATGAGTAATGGGGCGAGGGACAATAAGGAGAAAGGTTGATTTTACAACAAGGAAAAACATGAGAGATGGAGATTCAGATAAATACAGGAATAATATTTGTTATACCGCTTACATATTTTGTATTTTTTTTTTAGTGTGTGTGTTGAATTAACAGCGTTTTCAACATATGCCATACTTTTTTCGAGCTTGCTGTATATGTTCAAGTGCAAAAGTACACAATGAAAGTGCATAATGAAGAGGTACCTGAAGGTATAGTTTGAATTTGAAAATTAACAGTGACATGATACACTACTACTACTCTCACAACAACCAAAGAACCGAACGAGGTCCTGGTATATTTTTACCTGTCAACAGGATCTGCAGCCCAGAATATCACAGGAACCTCGGTATTATAACACTTCTTACTCCGTAATTCTGTGGTGTAAAAACAATCCATTCAGCTACAGAGGTTGTAAATAAAATTATTTTTTCTGTGACATGTTGCGTCAGTTGCCACCATCTGTGACATGTTGCATCAGTTGCCACCATCTGTGACATGTTGCATCAGTTGCCACCATCTGTGACATGTTGCATCAGTTGCCACCATCTGTGACATGTTGCATCAGTTGCCACCATCTGTGACATGTTGCATCAGTTGCCACCATCTGTGACGTGTTGCATCAGTTGCCACCATCTGTGACATGTTGCATCAGTTGCCACCATCTGTGACGTGTTGCATCAGTTGCCACCATCTGTGACATGTTGCATCAGTTGCCACCATCTGTGACATGTTGCATCAGTTGCCACCACATTAATGTTTCACCTCATGTTACAGAAGTGCTGGTTGTTAAATCATTCTGCTTTTAACCTCCGTGGCTGAATATACAGAAGACTGGACGAAGATTCGAATCATAGTCCATGTAAGTAGCAGGTCAGGAGCTGTAGCCACTCAGCTACAGTGTTTACATTACGATGATTTTACAACCATCACTTCTGTGACTTAAACAACGGTCTAGGACGGAACGAAACAACGGTCCAGGACGGAACGAAACAACGGTCCAGGACGGAACGAAACGTCGTCATAAGTTATAATTGTAGGTTGTTTATGGATTGTACGAGCGACACTGATTGTGACCTTACTGTCTCATACCCTTATAACCATTTAATACAAAACTGAAGCTAAGTCGTAATGAACGACTGTTTATTTATTACGACTTGAGTTTATATATATATATATATATATATATATATATATATATATATATATATATATATATATATATATATATAAAGCAAGTCGTAATGAATAAACAGTCGTTCGTTACGAATTGAGTGATAACATTCCAAATACACTACTTCATAAATAACAATACCAAAAATTATGTTACTTATGATTTAATTTCAATACATTAATGTTATATTTTATTATATATAGATAAGATCCACCTGTAGTGGGACCCATAGCCTCAGAGTAGATAACTGCGTATGTTGGAGCTTATTAAAAAATTTCTAACTGTCATGCTGTTGACAGCAATAATTTTGTTAATGGGGTCGGCCACATGTTTAGTGTGATAATGGATTACATGCTGTTGATACTGATAAAGCTTTTGATACTCAATTATCAGTATATCGGGAATTACACACACACACGCGCGGCAAGGACATATATCATTTACTACCCCGGAGATAAGGAAGCATTAAATTTAGATTTCAAGAATGATTCAGTGTAGTGAAATGAGTCGCAGTAATGACAGCCGTCCCGACCATATTTCTTATCGTGTAAATATAGAGAGACTACGACACTGCTGTTCAGGGAGAGCGAAGTCCCTTCGGAGGGCGTCCTAAAACAGGAGTTTTTTTTTTTTTACCCACCATTCATCTTGTTCATAGCAATTGCGGAAATCACCAGCAAATTGTTAAGCGAGTTGTTAACATATGGCTACTACTTGGCCGTTCACAACAGGTACAGAATGACTCCCATTAGCGAACCTCAAATTAGTGAAGTCAGAGGAGACAATGGGACTCGTCTATAACTCTTCCAAATGTGAAATTATCTGCAATAACCATAGCTAAAGGGAAATCCATTCAACCAAGTGCCTCAACCATTATCATGGTTGCAAGTCTCATAAACAAATTACATAAAATGAAAACGATATTATAAAGAATATGGAATTTTTCATAAATGGACTAATCTTGACGAGACTCACCTAATTTCTATGATGTGGTATCAGCTGACAGCCGAAGGCAGAATACAACCAACTTCTGTAGTGGATAATCACCAAACCTCTATTAAAGCTGCATCAGAAGGCAGCCCAGTGTTATGTCTGTTACTGACCCAGAGGGGAAAGATTTTCCTCAGACATCTTTAAAGATGATTAGTATTTACAATCCCATCCATGTTCATGGAAGGAGCCAGGCAGTGTGATACTCGTGCCGTCACTCCAACCAGACCGGCTCTTTGAGCGTACCTATTCCCTCGTAATGTGTCTTTTCAATGTTCGTTCTTCTCTTCCTCATTCTCAATCTTCTCTTCCCTCCCCAGCATCTCCATCTTCCTCCACCCCCGGACCCAGGTGCCCATTGTGTTACTATAACAAGCCTCAGAAGACCGTGTGCCACATTTCACGCTCCACACAAGAGGACAATACCGACAGAAACTGATACCTACTTATCCCCGTAGGTTGGTCAGCCTTGTGTCAGGGACACTTCCCACTGTGTTGCTGCTCAAGTTAACACGAGACCGCTCTTAAGACCTCATTCTTACAGTCAAGTGAGCACTTGACCTTACCTAAAAGATTTATGCTTCCAAGTTGGTAAATGTGGGTTGCATTTCGGTAGCTTATGTTTTCCTTACTGGAAATCTTCAGTTTGGCACAAACAGAGGAAAATAAATAGAAGATAGGATGAGTTGACGCGAGTCTTTATCATATAATGACCACTCATAATTTATCATATATATTTGGGCCTACCACTGAGGCCCTCCAGGGTACGTTAGTGTCAAGAACCTGTGTTTATTACGCTTTTGTGCTTGCATCGTTTATAAAACTCCTATGACTTCAGCTTACACTCTCGCAATATTCGCCAGAGTGATTTTCATCATAATTATAAGTCTCGGATAAACATAGATCCCTGATTTTCAGAAAGCGATCACTCTCAACCCTCCAACGGAAAGTTTGTAATAAATGGTTTCCAGTTGGCCAGTCACATGCAGTACTGGAACCCGAGGAAGCGTCGTTCATCCAGGATTAAGAAGAAAACTCATAGCTGCGGAAGATGGTTTTAACCGCAGGTCGTCTACCCTAATCTTATTTTACTCTCAACTATTACAGCAACAATTGGCAGCGTATATATTATATACACACCTGAAAGTGTTTTGTCTCTGTATATTCATGAAAACCACTGAGTATACACAACAAAAGGCGTATATTTCTGTGTATTTACACTAAACGTTTACAGTAATGTCTATTTCAGAGATAAACATATTTTTTATATTAGTGTACAGATGAATTGTAGTGTTAGTGGCCCAGGTGTTGTTGATAGGCTTAAAACAAGTAAGAATGAGTAATGCCAGTGGCATGTTTTATTTGGTTAGCGTCACAGTACGTCCGAACACATGACCTTTTCTGAGAGTAACATAGTTAAAAATATATATTTAATTTAACATTAGCAACTGGTTCACCACAGGATTTGTACCTTTTCATTTAAAGTCAATGATTCTTTATCCAATCTATAAAAAAACTATCACTAATCCTTGGAAAATATTTGTGCTGCCTTATTCCTCATTAAATAGCGATTTTATGAAAAATCTCCAGCACTCTTTGCTGATAAAATTGTTTCCAAATCTTAAAGGATCATATGTGGAAATATCTAGAGGATCAATTGCCATAATTTTTGTTATATTCTGGTCCTGGATTACTGAGAGGGCAATTTTGGCTTTGCTATATCCTTTTTTACAAGGTATAAAAGTAGCTCTTGGAGCCAAGAATTATGTCGTCCAGCCTATGTAGAATAAGTCCCAATCAGCTTTCAGTACACATTCAGCGATCTGAGTATCTCTGTACTCTACCTTAGCTTTCCAAAACAAACAATAGCTGGTTGGATAATATATAATACATCAAACGTTCTTAAAATCAAGGGCTGTACTCCGACAACTGAATAAGACACATGTACAACAGTTGTTGAAACGCTTCGCCTGAGTTTCTTCAGTCAAATTCAGAAAAAGGACTGTAGGAAGCAGAAGCCGCCTACTATAGAAACAGTTTAAGGTGGTCAGACTTCTGCTGTCTATAATTCTTTCTCTTCACTTGACTGAAGATGACTACCACGTGGGCGAAACGTTTCAGCAATAAAGACACTCAACTGATGCACGTTTCTCACACAATAGCTGCACATCACCTGATATTAAGAAGGTTCCTCAGCGAGATGTCTTTCCGGTGTTTCAATTAAGAAGTAATTTGTTTGCATAGCAAACAATAATATATGGGCTATTAATGGTCCACATTTGCTCGTAGGTGCGAATGTTTGTAACACAGAGAGTTTCACTTGGATAGTCGCAGTGTTTACTACGAAGCCCTTGTCTCTAGAACCCTTAAAAGAAGGAAATTTAAATTCTTTGTCATTTCATCTTGGATTTCCTTCGTTCTCCAGGTGTGTGGGTGACAACGTGTTCCTCAAGGGTGTGGGTGACAACGTGTTCCCCAGGTGAAGAGATAACAACGTGTTGACGTGGTAACAGCGGGGGATGGTAGGCTCAGCTCACCACACCCCCTACGCAGTCATACACAAGAATACCACAGAGAAACTGATACCTCCTTACAAGGAGCAAGATACCACCCGACACAAAGCACCGACGCTACGGACACCAAGATTAGGCTGCCGAGAGGCTGGTCGGTTAATTGGGTTTAAAATCTGTCCACAAAACAGAGGAATATTAAGGCTGCGTGCAACGTGCTCACCGCCCTACAAGAATACTTTAATACAAGAGGGTAGATAAATTGAACTCTATAGCGTATATACAAAGAGTTAATCACTCCACGTGTGCATGCACTGTTTTTCTCAGTAAACACACATCAAGAAGATTCTTCAACTCATCAGAATATATACAATGAGGGCACCGAGGAAAACCCCAGGACAATACACAGCCTGCGGACACCCAACTTAAAGTCACTGGTGCATTCACTTACACAATACCTGGATGATACGGATACCCGACTTAGAGGCATAACCGAAGCCTCTTGCGTAAGACTAGAGAAAGTCCTACCTGCTTCAGGTACCTGGACCTGCTACTTCCTTATTTACTAAGAAATGGATATCCACCTTAGGTACGAAAGCAGTTACTCACACAATATATGCAGTTACCAAAGTACCTATCTATGTTGTGGCCTACATATCTTGATACTTAAATTTACTACGCTCAACTTTTTGAAATTTAATAAAATATGCTCATATATATATATATATATATATATATATATATATATATATATTTATATATATATATATAGTGTGTGTGTGTGTGTGTGTGTGTGTGTGTGTGTGTGTATATTCAATTTCCAATATTTGTTTGCCCACATGGGCATATTTTATTAAATTTAAAAATATGTAGGCCACGCAACATAGATAGGTAGATAGGTACTTTGGTAACTGCATATATATATATATATATATATATATATATATATATATATATATATATATATATATATATATATATATATATATATATATATATATATATATATATATATATATGCAAAAAGATCACAGTAATCAGGTGATATCAAAATATGCAAGACAACCACTATGAAAAAATAGAGGAATTCCAAGCGCTTTCGTGACTACTCACATTATCAAGGAACTATAAAAGGAAACATGACAAGAAGGCTTATAAAGGGGCAAGAATACACCTCACAGTCACATCACACTAACAAAGACTACACCTCACAGTAGCGTAACATCGCACGACTCTGTGAAGAGGAAAAACAAGAAAGGACCACAAGGCGGCCAGTTTCCTCTTTCAAAGACTCAGTGTTGTGATCCAGAGGGGAAATGCCTGCCGCATTCTGGTCACGCGTCCCACTGCCGGGGAGCTGGACGAAGTATTTGAGATGTAGCTCTGAGTTGTTATCTATGTTGTTTTACTCACTATTGTATTCTTGTCAATGTATTTTGTCTTTAAATAAAGTATATAGAAAATATAGGGGGTGGTAGGAGAAAATTTTCAAACAGCTTCAGTGAGAACTTTGAGTTTTCCCTATAGCAAGTTTATTCTTATATAATATATATATATATATATATATATATATATATATATATATATATATATATATATATATATATAAATATATATATATAAATATATATATATATATATATATATATATATATATGAAGTTATATATATATGCACTATAAAGAAAATAAATTTATGGCTTCTTCATTTTTATTAAACTTAATATTTATTAGATAACATAGTTAAATATTATTAAAATGAAATGAAATCACAAATAATACGAGGACTTAAAAGGGACACGTAGAGCAGTGTTAAGTCTTCTTAATCTGTCAGTCCTCAGAGATAATCCTCTGAGCTGACCATATGGAGGTTGTTATTCTCCTCTCCTCTCCTCTCCTCCCTTATTATCTTCTCTCTCTAACTTTCTTTTCCTTCTCTTTAACACTTCTCTCTTTAAAATTTGTTCTTTGTTAATTAAAATACTAATAAAATGTAAGTCAGCGCAGTTAAGCCAAGAAAGGTATAGCCAGATCGACACCGCCGACATTTTGCCCTTCTGTCTATTATTATTATTATTATTATTATTATTATTATTATTATTATTATTATTATTATTATTATTATTATTATTATCGGGAAACACTGAACCCTTGAGTCATACAGCACCTTCTTCACTTCCCGATAAAACACTTAGCAACACTTATATTCCATTTAAAACAGCACTTCATATTATGGAAATTATACTGGGAAAGATTTTATAATATTATATATATATATATATATATATATATATATATATATATATATATATATATATATATTCAATAACAACACTGCGACTAACCGGGGGCTCGAACCAGTGTCGTTTTAGCCCGCCTCATGGGGGACGAAAATTCACGACGTTCTAACCCAGAGGACCATCCAGTCCTACAAAGATCACGCACCCAGCAGAGCTAGGTGTTGTACCGTGATCCGAGGACATACGATGATGTCCGTTTGGTGTACTAGCCTCCACAACCAGTATATATATTATTGTAACCACCCAGATACCCTCTCATATACCCTCTCCACCCCCTAAGAGTTTTGAACATGTTTTTACATCTGAGAAAACGTCAGGATAATCACTTGTGTTCGTCACGCTGATTAAGTGTCCGTCATCACCCGATGCTCGAGCGTCCGTCATCACCCGATGCTCGAGCGTCCGTCATCACCCGATGCTTGAGCGTCCGTCATCACCCGATGCTCGAGCGTCCGTCATTACACGAGTGTAATCAGAAATTTCTTGTAACGTACGATACCAGTGATTTTCAGTTAATTCTGACGTGCTGATGTTGGTACCCTTACTGTGTCATGAGTAATATGTGATAGTCACAGATTTCTAAATGCATATTTTGTTTTCGATTGTAGTCTAGTCCGCTAGTTTATATCATGATTTATTCGTATTTTTTTTAAATATGCGATATATTTTGCTGGTGATTTATAAACCTGTGGGAAATCGTACAAACAATATCAATCATTATTTGTGTTTATTCCCGGGGGAAAGTAAACAGATTTTTATCAAGAGCCGTTCACTGGCATCAAGGCACCCGCCTGAAAGGGAGGAGATCTGCAAAGAAATATAAACATTTAAAAGAGCCAACGAGACAATTCACCAGCTCTCTAAATGCCCGAGGAAGGAAGACATCGCCCTGAGGAACCACCGCCCATAGACACCCCAGGAAGACTGTGTCCTTGTTTTTTTTTCCTCCACACCATTAGGTATAAGGACTCGTCATGGGGGAAGCGCTAATCCCGTATGGGTCACACAGCTCTCCCGAGTAACATGTGATAATGAAGTCGCTGCTTAAGAATTCTTTTGTGTGGAGCTGTAGCCTTCAGGAGTATCTTGATGCCGGAGCTGCTCTTGATCCAAGGAACTCGATCACCCTTGATTGCCATCCGGTATGATGTTCATGAACAAGGACACGCTGATCCAAGGCTACGTTTGTTCAAGGATACGTTAATCTAAGAACAGACCGACACATTTATCCATGTATAAATGAATCCAGGGATATATTGTATCTCTCTGAGCTATTCATATGTAAATAAGAATTTAGTCTAATAAAAATAAACGACCGCATAACCAATAATGGGGCTCTTATTTAATATTTAATAAAATTTAATAAAATATTTAATAAAAGTCCACCGTGGGTGAAGCGTCGTATAATAAAAGTCCAATGTGGGTGAAACGTCGCACAATAAAGGTCCATTATGGCCGAAACGTCTAGAGACTTTTCAAAGGGAAACTTTACTGGCCTCCCTCAATGAGATATCCCGTCTGTGACGGACGTAAATATTGGGATAAATGATCATATTCGGTTATTATGTGGGATATATAGCCGAGACCGACACCCCTAAGTTGTCGAGTTTTCATTTCCTGGACGCTGTCATCGGTCCATTGACTCTTACACTTGTACATCATAACGGGTCACCGCGTCGAATAAAACTGTAGACCGCGTCTAACAAAGCGGGCGTCCGCACGGAACACGGAACGGGTGACCGCGAGGTACACTACGGGTGATCGCGTGGAACAAATAGAGTTTGACTTCAGAGTGCCGTTCCTTGCTAAGTGTCTCATTATTATCTCGAGGCGAAGAACATTGTGGGTAATCGACTGGAACATTACCAGACTAAATTCACTTTAGCTTGACAAATTGCAGGAAGGATGGGAGAGTGAGGGGAAGTCAGACGCGTGTGTGGGCGGATGTGGTCAAGCTCTGTGGACACAAACCTTCGTACACGACTGAAATTTTACACACACACACACACACACACACTTCTCTCATGAAACAGAGTAACAAAATATATACAGACATTACGTAAGCAAAATATATTAATAGAGGAGCACCCCATCCTGACCCTTCTTATCGAGCAAGGATTCTTTCTTTGTGGCTTAGAATGCCGATATTAAGCAGCCAACGAGCTGGAAAGAGCACTGAGCTATTATGGTGAATGATTAGAAGCCAGAGGAGACACAAACTACACAGCCGGACATGGTGTAATGGTGTCTTTGATTGTGAGTAATTGTGGAACTGCTGTTTGGTATGAGAACAAGTGGACAGCAGAAAACAGCACGTGTGTGTGTGTGTGTTAGTTAGTTACCATTTTGTCCTAAGCACATGTCGATTAGACACTAGGACGTGTGTGTGTGTATGTGTGTGTTAGTGTGTGAGTGTGTGTGTGTGTGTGTGTACTCACCTATTTGTGGTTGCAGGGGTCGAGTGTGTGTGTGTGTGTGTGTGTGTGTGTGTGAGTGTGTGTGTGTGTGTACTCACCTAGTTGTGGTTGCAGGGGTCGATTCACAGCTCCTGGCCCCGCCTCTTCACTGGCCGCTACTGGGGTCACTCTCCCTTCGCCATGAGCCTTATCATACCTCTTCTTGAAGCTATGAATGGATTCTGCCTCCACTACATCGCTTCCCAAACTATTCCACTTCCCGACCACTCTGTGACTGAAGTAATACTTCCTAACATCCCTGTGATTCATATGAGTCTTCAACTTCCAACTGTGTCCCCTTGTTGCTGTGTCCCATCTCTGGAAAATTGTGTGTGTGTGTGTGTATGGGCGCTTTTTGAGAATAATGATTAATACAATTATTTCAAATGAACATTCAGAAAAATATTCATATAATTAACCAGGAAGCGTTCAAATCCGCTCGAATTTCACTCGTGGTGGTAAAATGAACTGTAGAAGGTTGGAAAAATTGTTGAAAAATATTTATTATTATTATTATTAATATTATTATTATTATTATTATTATTATTATTACTATTATTATTATTATTGTTGTTGTTGTTGTTGCTGTTGTTGTTGTTGTTGTTGTTGTTATTATTATGTTGACGGAGAACCCATAAACCCGTAGGGATCATACAGCAAGAGGGTTCGCCAGGCCTAGTGGCCGATACTAATTAATAATAAATCAGTGAATCAGAAACGAAGGGAAATAAAAGCGTAATAATGGACACAGCGAAGTAGGAGAGACGTAATAAAATATTCAGAAGAGAATAGAGGACAAATACAGTAGGTGAAGAAGACTGTGAGGAAACGAGAGATGAGTAATAAGGAATTAGAAAGGAAAAAATAAAAGAAAAATCACTTAGCAATACATTGTAATAAATTTATGCGGGGAAAAAATGTTAAAAAGAAGCATTGAGAGAGAGAGAGAGAGAAAGAGAGAGAGAGAGAGAGAGAGAGAGAAGAGAGAGAGAGAGAGAGAGAGAGAGAGAGAGAGAGAGAGAGAGAGAGAGAGAGAGAGAGAGAGAGAGTGAGATGATACCACCAACAGAGGCGAGAGATGAACTTAGATATATATGATGAGGAAGAACGTGGTCTAGGACCATATCTCCTGGTCCAGGACCGTGCCTCCTGGTCCAGGACCGTGCTTCTTGGTTCAGGACCGTGACTCCTGGTCCAGGATCGTGCCTCCTGGTCCTGGACCGTGCCTCCTGGTCCAGGACCGTGGTTCCTGATCGAAGACCATGCCTCCTGGTCCAGAACCGTGCTTCCTGGTCGAGGATCATGCCTCCTAGTCCAGGACCGTGCTTTTTGGTCTAGAACCGTGCCTCCTGGCGCAGGACCGTGCCTCCTGGTCCAAGACAGTATCTCCTGATCCAGATCCGTGCCTCCTGGTCCAGCACCGTGCTTCCTGGTCAAGGACCATGCCTCCTGGTCCAGGACCGTGCTTCCTGGTCAAGGACCATGCCTCCTGGTCCAGATCCGTGCCTCCTGGTCCAGGACCGTGCTTCCTGGTCAAGGACCATGCCTCCTAGCGAAGGACCATTCCTCCTGGTCCAGAACCATTCTGCCTAGTCCAGGTCCGTGATTCTAGTCCAGGACCGTGTTTCCTGGTCCAGGACCGTGCCCCAATATTCAGCTCTATTCAATCTGTTAATGGTCAGCCGGGTTGTGGTGCAAACGTTTGACCATGGGTGGCGAGCACTAACAGCTTGATCGACCAGTCCGGCAAACAGGAGGTCTATTGTGGGGTCGGTGACATTCAGAAGCCACTCCATTTAGTCTCCAGTTAGTGTCTCCCAGCCAGTGTGACCTTGTTGCTGTGTCTACCAGTCAGTGTGACCTTGTTGCTGTCTTTACCAGTCAGTGTGACCTTGTTTCTGTGTCTCAGAGTCAGTGTGACCTTGTTGCCGTGTCTCCCAGTCCATGTGACCTTGTTGCCGTGTCTCCCAGTCAGTGTGACCTTGTTTCTGTCTCCTAGTGTGAGCTTGTTGCTGTGTCTCCCAGTCAGTGTGACCTTGTTGCTGTGTCTCCCAGTGTGACCTTGTTGTCTCCCAGTCAGTGTGACCTTGATGCTGTGTCTCCCAGTCAGTGTGACCTTTTGCCGTGTCTTCCAGCCAGTGTGACCTTGTTGCTGCGTCTCCCAGTCAGTGTGACCTTGTTGTTGTCTCCCAGTCAGAGTGACCTTATTGCTGTGTCTCCCAGTCAGTGTGACTTTGTTACTTTGTCTCCCAGTCAGTGTGACCTTGTTGATTTGTCTCCCAGTCAGTGTGACCTTGTTGCTGTCTCCCAGTGTGACCTAGTTGCTGTCTCCCAGTCAGTGTGACTTTGTTGCTGTCTCCCAGTCAGTATGACCCTGTTGCTGTCTCCCAGTCAGTGTGACCTTGTTGCTGTCTCCCAGTGTGACCTAGTTGCTGTCTCACAGTCAGTGTGACCTTGTTGCTGTCTCCCAGTCAGTATGACCCTGTTGCTGTCTCCCAGTCAGTGCGACCTTTTTGCTGTCTCCCAGTCAGTGTGACCTTTTTGCTGTCTCCCAGTCAGTGCGACCTTTTTGCTGTCTCCCAGTCAGTGCGACCTTTTTGCTGTCTCCCAGTCAGTGTGACCTTGTTGCTGTCTCCCAGTCAGTGTGACCTTGTTGCTGTCTCCCAGTCAGTATGACCCTGTTGCTGTCTCCCAGTAAGTGTGACCTTGTTGCTGTCTCCCAGTCAGTGTGACCTTGTTGCTGTCTCCCAGTCAGTGTGACCTTGTTGCTGTCTCCCAGTCAGTGTGACCTTGTTGCTGTCTCCCAGTCAGTGAAAGGACACACATAACTAATGAGACATTATGGCAACATTTCGCTCTCCAGGAGCCCTTGTTAAGCAGTGACTGCTGTTTCCGGTAATACTTCTAACATTATTACCATAGTGTTTCATTTTTATTGTCTTTTCCATGTCTGTCCGTGTCCGCTCTGTGGGCAAATCATGTACACCGTACGTGTCTTGTACGTTTTTTATGTATCATGTACAGTTGCGGAAAGAAATTCCTATACTCTCTGTGCTGGGCAGAAGTGACATCTGGCAACTCAGACTTAGTAAACAATCGAGTAAAGACTATTTTTATGAATGAATTAACCCAGCTTGTAACGACGATGGTGATTGGTTGATAAAATTAATTGCCAGAACTTTCTGTGTGTCAATATAAAAGGAGATTTATGTATTAATATTGGTAGAATTACCGACAATATGTTAAGTAAAAGGACACAAATGCAACTAATGTGACATTTTATTGTGGCAACGTTTCGCTCTCCAGGAGCTTTATCAAGCCTTGACAAAGCTCCTGGAGAGCGAAACGTTGCCATAATAAAATTTCACATTAGTTGCATTTGTGTCCTTTTACTTAACAAGGAGATTTATGAATATATAAACGAATTAATTATCTTTCAGATATTATATCCAATATTATAAAAACAAAAATTATTTTTAAAGGTGACCGAATATATTGAAAGTGAAGTGTTATGATGGCAGGTCCGTAATCATTATACATCAGTCACATCTACTCAGGTGAAGGATAATTTTGAGGGACGAGTTAGGTGAATGTGTGAGGTTCGGTTTTTATAATGTCTTACTGAATGCTGGTAATTTGTATAAAATATAATTTAACCGAATATATTGAATATATCACGTCTAGTTGTTCTTCGCTTCCTCGCAATGATTTCACCCACGTAAGTCATTATCTTTGCTACAATCAATGGTTTCCGTTTCATCATCATCAACGTTCCTGTGGTTCCCATTTACTGGGTGTGTATTACCTCCTCATCGCTCTCCAATTATCTGGAATCACTAGTGTCTATTTCGTTATTCCAAATCTGTAATTCCAAGACATAAATGTCTGACTTTGATCCCCATAACGTAGTTTATGGCGCAGTATTAATTACTGGAGGCAGAGGGAGCGTGGAGGTGGAGGCTGGAGAGTGGAAAGAGAGAAAGGCTGAGAAGGGCGTGGAGGAGAGGGGGGGGGGAAAGGAGGGAAAGATGGAGGTTTAAGGACGCATGGAGGGGAATGGTGTTGAAGGAAGGAGGCAGGGAGGGAATGAATCTTTGGGAACAAGAGGAATAGAAGGGAATGGAGAGAATGGTTCATGGGAGGCTGATAGGAGGGAAGGGAAAGAGGGATGGCTGAAACAAGGAAAAAGAGCAATGAAAGAAGATGGAAGAGTTAATTAAGGGAGAGCGTAGAAGGAGGAATGCCAAGGGAATGACAGGAAAGGGAAAATAGGGAATGATCTCAGCATTTAGCTGTTGCTACTCCTGTCTAGACAGACGGGGTCAGGAGAGTAAATCATGAGGCTCACTCCCTAACCTTCCCTTCCCTCCGGCCAGGCTACAAGCATGACAAAGTTGGTGAATATACCTGGAGTATACCTGGAGGGTGTTCCGGGGGTCATCGTCCCCGTGACCCGTCCATGTCCAGGCCTCGTGAGTGTGAATATCGTAGCATACTGAAAAAAAAACGAATGTGGATTTACAGAGTCCCATTTGTATTAGCAAAGGGTATTAGAAAGGCGCTTTCGAATTAAATCTCTGTATTTCTTACCATTGTTACGTGTCGGCAAATCATCTTACCAGAAAGCTCTTCTTGTTTGTAGTGCTGTGCCTGCATTGATGTGGAAACGGTGAGAAGCATTTGCAACATTAATGAAATGAGAAAAACAAAGACTGCTGTAATTTTCGATTTGTAACTGTTGTCCAAATATACAGCCCATGGTCTCATTTGTTCTTTCTTTCAAATATATGTGAGATTCACTGCTTCTTTTGACTAATATTCATTATATTAAAACGTTTTAGTCATTCACA
This sequence comes from Cherax destructor, assembly GCA_009830355.1. Classification (NCBI taxonomy): domain Eukaryota; kingdom Metazoa; phylum Arthropoda; class Malacostraca; order Decapoda; family Parastacidae; genus Cherax; species Cherax destructor. The sequence continues at coordinate 143,834 of WNWK01001770.1, read as the reverse complement.
TTTTTATTTACATTTTCTGTGGTGTGAGGGTGGTGGAGTCTGGGATTAAAAAAAACAATATCAGTCGTTCTTTTGCAGTTTAATCTGGAGATGTTTAGTGACGGTGATAAATTAGGCTGGGCGCCATTGTTAGTTTGGTCGTGGAGAAAGACACTCGTAGTAGTGAGGTCTTGTATCGCTGCAACGTTTCGCCCTTCAGTATGCTTTTTCTAGTACATAACAAATATGAGTAACAACAGCTTATAAAGTTAGTTGCAGGCAGCAGGTGCAGGTATCAGGTACAGGCATCGGTGCAGGCAGCAGGTGCAGGCATCAGGTACAGGCACCAGGCGCAGGCACCAGGCGCAGGCAGCAGGTGTGTCAGAATTACGTTTAACAGAGGTGTGTGTTAAACTGTGTAGGGTGTGTCAGTAACATGTAGTGAGGGTGGTATAAATTACTTTCATTGAGGAAGGTGTGAGTTACATTAAGCGAGGAAGGTGTGAGTTACATTCAGCGAGGAAGGTGTGAGTTACATTCAGCGAGGAAGGTGTGAGTTAGTCAGTGGTCGAGGCTTGAATTTTAAGAGAATGGGAGCTACCTTTTCCTCCTTGGATCAAAATATATGTATGACCCTTATGTATTTAACGCTTCCCAACTGAATGTAATAATAATAATAATAATAATAATAATAATATTAATAATAATAATAATAATAATAATAATAATAATAATAATAATAATAATAATGGTTTAAAGTACTTATCCTTCAAATGCGACGAACCTTCTAAGTTTCCCTTAGTGACTGCGTGACGTCACACTTGAACGTTTATGGAAAATAAGCGTCTGTAACAACAGTGGTGTGTGTGTGTGTGTGTGTGTGTGTACTCACCTAGTTGTGGTTGCAGGGGTCGAGTCATAGCTCCTGGCCCCGCCTCTTCACTGGCCACTACTGGGTCACTCTCCCTGCGCCATGAGCTTTATCATACCTCTTCTTAAAGCTGTGCCCCCAATGAAAAGCAGGGGTGCCACTAGCACGTTGAGAGACAACACAATAAGTGTCAGGGGCCCAAGACTGTTCAACTGCCTCCCAGCATACATAAGGGGGATTACCAATAGACCCCTGGCTGTCTTCAAGCAGGCACTGGACAGGCACCTAAAGTCGGTGCCTGACCAGCCAGGCTGTGGTTCGTACGTTGGACTGCGTGCAGCCAGCAGTAACAGCCTGGTTGATCAGGCTCTGATCCAACATGAGGCCTGGTCACAGACCGGGCCGCAGGGGTGTTGACCCCTGGAACTCTCTCCAGGTAAACTCCAGGTGTGTGCGTGTGTGTTAGTTAGTTACTATTTTGTCCTAGGCACATGTCGATTAGACACTAGGCCTGTTGTATATATGTGTGTGTGTGTGTAACGAAACACTTCGAAATGTTTCGGCCCCGCCGGGAATTGAACCCGGGCCCTCCGTGCGTGAAGCAAGAGCGCTAGCCACCATGCCATCGGGGCGTGTGTGTGTGTGTGTGTGTGTTTGTGTGCGTGTGTGTGTGTGTGTGTGTGTGTGTGTGTGTGTGTATGTGTGTGTGTGTGTGTGTGTGTGTGTGTGTGTTGTAACGAATCCCTGGTGGTGGTTTATGGCTTTAAAGCCCAGTAATAAGAGGTGTTTGGAGTCCCTTTAAACTGCCTGATGATGCCTGAAGGACCATGTCTTCTCAAGGAAAATACATCTTTCTCCCAAAAGGAAAACTCGCATGATATATATACGCAAGTATACGCGATGAAAATTTACTTTAATCTCTATTTTAGGTATTAAAGTATATTCTTGGCAGGTGACGAACAGGTTACGTGACCCTCGGGTAGTGGATAATCTTGAAACCCCAATTAACCATAACTAACGGTAAGCTGTAAATTTGGGTTACCCGTGAAGGTATCTATGCAAACACCACTTGACAGTGGCCCTTTGTTTTATGAATGGGGGGAGGGTGTAAAACTTAGGAAGGGGGGGGGGTCAACGGGTGATTAACCACATAACTAAGTTATCCTCTCACAAACATTCGTATTAGGAAACAAACATTATCGAAAGTGTGGCGAGTGATTTCTTGTATAGTGGACATTCGTTGTTCTATTACTGTAAGCTGATCCTCTCTTTAATGTTAAGGTAAATAACTCATTTTACTTAGTTACTATTGTATCTCCGTTTATTGTAACTGATTTTCACACATTTGAGTTACTTAGCTGTTTTGACTTTTAAGGTTTAAATAATAAGATATTACAAAGACGCCCATGGAAATAAGTCCCTTTGTGTGATCCTGGGTAATTTACACTATGTAGGATAAGTGTACTTGAGTGTACCTGTGTCTAAATAAACTTACTCTCAGTCCACAGCAGGATTCGAACCTTTGATGCAGAGTGCACAAGTTCGAATCCTGTTGTGGACTGAGAGATAATGTTTGTAAATAATTTCTCCCTTTTGCGAATTATTAAACAACACGTATTAGGATGAACTTCTATTTCCTGACGAAGAAAACACAGCCACCGTCTACTGACATGTCGGAGAGTTTACTTTCGTCCCTTAATGACCAACGTGCATTAGATTAGTTTCAAACCTAACATACCAAAGTGGTCAACCTGACTATACATTACGTGAGGAAATTACAGCGGCAAGTGACTAAGCTGAACACCTCGCCTGTAAGTCCTTTAATGAGAAAGATTAAGTTCAGTCCACTTAGTGTTATTCACCCTCGCTGTGTAATACTAACTAGTGTATAATAAAAGAGAGACTTGTCAAGCGTTAGCTAACTTTATTAACGAAACATTTTGTCCACAAGAGGCTTTATCAATCATTGGATTGGCGATGTTAAACTTTGTTCTTGCGTCTTTTATAAGTTTGATAAACCCCTCAAAAAAATGCACAAGTCATTTGACAGTGGCCCAGGAGCAGAAGCTCAACCCCCAAAACCCCGAACAAAAGAGGATAGCTGTGTGAACAGACGCACTAAAGCGCAAGCCATCAAGACTATTACACAGCAGACATAGAGAGACAGTTGAAGTTCCTGTGTCAAGTGGGAACGCCAGACCCACATTGGAACACCGGCTGACATACGATTATATGGGACTCTCAGCAACACCAATAGGCTATAAAAATATTTATGGTAACAGCACTCTCCTAGGCGGAAGATAGTGTAGGAAATGAGAGAGAGAGAGAGGATGGAAAGGGAGGGAGGGAGGGAGATAAAGCAAAACTAGGACGATAAATGCAGAGAGAAACAAGAGAACAGACGAATATAAGAATAAAGGAACACTACAGTAGGCCTACTGACTCAAGCCTGGCAGCTCATATTTACACTCAGCCATTTTCACCCAAATAACTTTCAACCCATTTTTATTTTATTGCGTTAAAACATTTTATTTAAACACACCGCTTGGCATTTTCTCCAGATGAGAAACGTATCACACGTCACGTTTCTCAAAATCATCTTCATCCTATCAGATTTCAAAATCAGCAAATACGACTCTAGATCAGTGACGGACCTATATTTTTGGGGCCCTGAAGCTTGAACTGTTATGGGGGCCCCTTCGCAGCCCCTCATACAGTAGACCCAAAATTTTAAGAAATGTGGACTAAAGTGGGTTCTGGGGCCCCTCCGGGATTAGGGGCCCTGAAGTTTAAGCTTCATTAGTTTCATAGTAGATCGGTCCCTGCTCTAGAATACTTAGTTTCATAGTAGATCAGTCCCTGCTCTAGAATACTTGCACAATCATCAATCTCCACAAGTTCAACCTATTCCATTCTGCCTGAATATTATTACAAAGAGTATTACAGTGGTTGCACTCTGGAGGTCTGGTGGGGATGTTGCTTGGTTAATGTTGGTTACCCCCCCACAGGAGGGTTATTATTAAGTCTGTGTGCAACCTGTTCACAACCTGTCAAGAAGGGCTCTTGAAACAATGAATGAGAGCTACTCTTCTTTTCCTCGAATCAAACCTAATTTCCTCCTATTTACTACAGGTTTAGCATTCACGAGAATACAATAAAAGCAAAATAATAATAATAATAATAAAATGAATGATAATCTTATTTTCCCTTTCTTCGTTCACCCACTAATCACCTTCTCTTTTCTTCCTCATTCCCACCAAACACTTCACCTATCCTTCCTTCTCTTCACTCCGTCCCTCGCCCCTTCAATACATCAGTCACCCATCAGGAGTCGTAAAGTCCCATCTCCCTCTTCCCTCCTTTACCCCCCTGAGGGCAGTGCCACGCCTTCCCTCCCTTTAAACAGGCCTATGAATTATCTGTCGGAGGCCGGGTGGTGGCGGCAATGAGTCATCAAATCACAGAACGGGTGGGGGGTTAAACCCACGGCGAGTGAGTCCAAAAACTCACAGTCCAGTGCGCTAACCACTGGGCCAGCGGGCTCTAATAAGGTTCACCTCGTTATGTAATTTGTTGTGCAATCATGCTATTACGATTTTCTGAGTAATAAGTTACTGCCAACAGTAGCAAATGTATATACCATAAGGTACATCTTTCAGTGTATACATCCTTGAGCCTATCGACTGTGTCTTATTCATTTCTCAGTGTGTATACGCTGAGAATTTACATTAATTAACCCCTATTTTAGTTTTTGAATATAATAATGTGTCTTATCAGCCTATTTAATTATTAGAGCTTGAAGTATTTTTGACTGGTGTTGTACAGGTGACTTGCAACCTTAATAACCCTCGTGTAGTCAATATGCTTCAACACTTTAATCCAACCAATTTTACACCATTTTCAACACAGCCCCCGGTGGCCTAGTGGGTAAAGCTCTCGCTTTACGCACGGAGGGGCCGGGTTCAATTCCCGGTGGGGCAGAAACATTTCGAAGTGTTTCCTTACACACACACACACACATACATACAACAGGCCTAGTGTCTAAGTGACATGTGCCTAGGACAAAATGGTAACTAACACTGAGAGATACCTCTCGGTATAGGTACCCTTGTCATCGTGATACTTGTCAGGAAACAGGAAAAGTGTCTCCTAACACGGGTCTTCGTCAAATAATGACTTGTTACTGGTTTAATCACATGACCTGTTACATGGTCTAATCAGATGAATACCTGTTAACAGAGCTTAATCAGATGTTGACCTGTTAAGTTGTTAGGCATCGGCTGGCTTACCTCAGCTAGGTTTTCACCATTTACAGTCAATGGTTCATTACATGGTAATGTGCTAAGATTATTATTGAACTAATTGTATTACGCCTAATAAGGGGTTACCTCAAGACTCAGTTTTTCTCAAAGATAAAATATAAATTTGTATCCAAAAATCTTCTTGGATAGAAAATGTGGAATGTCTGTCAAGTTATTTAGTTATTTTTTTTTCAATTTCTTAATTATTAATGAATCAGTCCCTTAGCAAAATTTACATCATTTATTTATATACTATTCTTATTTTTTTTCACCATGATTAACCCTGCCACTTAACTTTGCTTAAAATTTACGTATAATGTAAAATAGTTTCAGTTAACTATCTTACATAAGAATTTGCATAATTTTAACTATTTACCTTAAGGATGGTGCGGAAATCTTCATGTGACTTTAAATGGGCATTCCTTCGCTGTTTAACATAACGAATGTTACATGGAGAGAGAGAGAGAGAGAGAAAGCGATAGCAGAAATCAGTGAATTTGTGGTCCCTTTTTCTCTAAATATAACAAAAACATTTATGCAAACACCCTCTCACTCCCCTACTTACATAAAGACATAGTGGGCGGCGCGAGCATGCATTCCTCGAACCTCGTGGAGCAGCGCATAAACATTGGTGGTGTCAAGGGGTGAATACAAGAGACGACGCTTAGGGAAGTTGACGGAGGCATCAAACCAACGGAAGAACGCTTAATGGGCATTTTACTCTGCCATTTTCCGTCTTATCCGTAGCATCTAGGGCCCCTTGCCCCCCCGCTGGGCATAACACCAACACCACAATGGTACAGGCACTTCCCCCTTATGTTATATTCTCCACCACAGTAACTTTCCCGTTGCGTGTTTCACTGCCGTGTTGTTTTACGCTTAAAGTCGCTTGTACTCCATAAATATTGTTCTTGTAAAATATACGGTGGTTGGTTTTTGCACTCGCTCCGAAGATGTTAAAAAACAAAAAGAGAGGGTGAAGGTTTTACAGTTGATTGGTTTCTTGTGTTTCCAACATTTATCGCCCGACACGACAGTCATTAAGATTGCATTACACCTGTACACCCCAGCCAAGAATACATCAATTTCTAAAACAGGGATTAGAGTAAACTCTCAGTGTATTTACACTGAGAGATGCTCACCTGTGTGCGTGTATCGGTCAGTGTTTTGCAGTAGGTCCGTGACAGCAACGTGTCTGCTGGTAACAGATTATCTTTAATAATCACCTATGAACTAATTAGATAAACAAGGTTATTTGTATACCTGCAACTTGGTTGATAGTAAGACATATATAATATGAGACACATGGTGAATAAATCAAATTATATATATTGTACAAGTATAGAACATTTTATATAAATTAGTAAGTATAAGACATGTTTACGACACGTATTATACTCATTATGTATAAGACGCATTAATGAGGTGTATCGTGTATTACATTATACATCTGTTGTTGCACACATTAACAGGACACATAATGGATAAGACATGTATAAAAGAATATATAAAACATGTATAAAGCGTGTATAAAACAATGCATATGTATTAGATACAGTATTAAGACATTGTGTACGACTCATTATGCTTAAGAAAAAATTCACGTCTCGTGAAACTTAATATTAAAACGGTCTTATATAAACAGGAGTCCATTAAAACTTAAAGCATTGCAAAAATTAGGAAAATACATAAAGCATGCATTTTTAATGTCATGATTTAATTTAGTACCGATAAAGGATCCCTAGCGATTTTGTAAACCTTCAAGGATCACTATAATGTTATGGCATCCACTAGGAAAATGATCGTCTAGATAACTAGAACTTTCAAAACAAGAGATGCCGAACCAGTACAGTATGACTTACAAGCAGGTTACCTGTAGTAGCTTCCGGGGGTGGCCTGGGTTGCTTGCAAAACCTATGGATACTGCGGACCAAAACAGTCATAAGGTATCAAAGGAAAATAATGCCAGGGTAGAGAAATATAGAGATTGATAGATAAATGAGCTAATGTAGGTAACAACTCTTAGCTTGTCAATAAAATTAGGAACCCTAAACCTAACCTTGTAGAACCCTGTGTAAAGAGAGAGACAGAGGGGGGGGGAGGGAGATGGGTAGGAATGTGTGCGCGCGTGTGTGACCGAGTGCCCCCTAGGCCTACACGATACAATGGTTCAACGAGATTATAGGCCGACAATTCTCTAGTCGAGCAGAGGGGTAAACAGTGTCATAGTGATCCCCTACCACCCTCATGTCCCCCAAGCCCCCATCACTCCCCCACCCCTCCTCCACCACCATCCCTACCAGCAGTCCTCATTCTAACCTCGTGCCTGGAGGAGAAAAAATAACCTCCAATCCAAGGGTGTGTAAAGGCGAATCTGGAAACCACTTGATATTTTTAATGGGCGTATGCGTAAGACAGATGCTTGGAGTGGTAGGTCTAAGATAACATTAATTAATCAAGCCTTAAATACGAGTCAGTAAGGCAATGCTATATAATTATATTTTATATTATTTAGTTGTAAGTTGGTAGGTTTATTGGGGTCATTAAGGCTGAATGTTACCTGTACACTTCCAGTCAAGAATTCCTCTTGGAGAATAGTTTCGAGGTAAAATATTGAGATTTTTCATTCAGAATGCATTTATACAATCAAATACATATTATATGATACACAAGGTAAATCGATTCTATTACAAAAAATGTGTCTGACATAAAATGCAAAAGGTTTAAGGAATGTATTACAAGCACACAGATGTGTTTTTCAACAGTTATATTTCACATACTTAATCCAGATCCTCAGCGCTGGGTCACTAATGTTACATCAGGGTTTACCTCTTAACAGAGATGCTGGACCACAACACTAGCTGCTCTGGAGAACCTTTTACCAAACTTGTTCAGTAACTTGGATGCGCTCTTTTTCCCGTGAACCGAGGGCCTCTGAACCTGGCTGACCCGGAGAGTGTTGTAGGGGTCAACGCCCCCGCTGCCCGGTCATCGACTAGACCTCTCGGTGGATTAGGGCTGTTACTGCTCGCATCACGCAATCTAATGTACGAACCACAGCCCGGCTGATCGGACACTGATTTTTAGGTATGGCAATGATAAGCAAATAGTATTGCGATACCATAGCTTTAAGTCAGTATTGAGATAACTACATTAGGATACAATACGGTGTCATTAAGATTTCACTACATTACGATTCCTATGTAATGGCAGTGAGTAGTCTTTTCTGGTTGGTAAATCGGGCTTTAAGCCTATCCATATCTCAAAAAGTCGGCTGCATGTCACCTGTTCACTATCATTCAAGAATACTTTAATCCCTAAAAATAAAGATCAAAGTAAACTCAGGACACACACATACCTCAGAGTACATATCCTTCAAAGAGTCCATTTAAACGTGTATAAAACATTTCTCCCTTGAGGAGTACTAGTGAACAGGCCCACCCACAGCACAAAGAAACTGCTACGCCATTGTTTACACACAGGGACAAAATAGCTACGTTATCCTTTCATCTGGTCGGCGTTGAGAGGTCCTTTAGCGAGCCTGAATTGCAAGTCCTAGGGAGAAAAGATGCCTTGGGCCTACGACGCCTCTAATGAGACGGCGACGGGATACAAAAGGTACACAGAGGACTTTCTCACCATGATTCATATGTGAAAATAGTAAGTGAAAGTATAAAATTAGTATTAATAGCATATGCACTATAGAAATCAGAATATTTTATTAACTAGTACTGATGATTTTGTAAAAAAAAAAAAAATAGGTAGTGTCAATGACAATTGAAGAATTAAAAAAAAACAGAGGTTGGTGGTGTTTGGAAGATTGTGTAACAGACTGGACTAGAAAGTGAATGGAGAAAAGAGAAATATGATGGAAATAAGTATGAATATAATGTATGAAAGACTGGATGTACAGTGGAAATTTGTAATATGGAAAACATGTATATATTGAAATGAATTAGACACATGTCCAACATCTGGGTGTGTCTTTACATGTAGACGCTTCGTCATATAGTGGCTTTATCAGTACAATACATGAACATAATCTGAAAACTAGAAGTATATACAATGGGAGATTCTTCAAGACAACTGTGTTCATCACCAGCTCCTGGGCTGAGGGACTGATTACCTCGTCTTCCACTGTCTTCTGTATATATTTCTACAGTCTTCAGATTATGTCCTTGAGATACATGTTGCACATGTATCTCACTCTTCATCTTGCCGGTATATATACCGTTGATATGTAAATATTGATATATACGAGTTTGTTTCAACAGAAGGGTGTATGAATGATGAAGCAAATCAGAGACTACCAAGTGAAGTATCAGGTGTATTAAGAAATCACAGGAAAGAGATACTTGGCCATGGATGTAAAAATGGAGTATATATACATTATCTCATCCTGCGCTGAGATAATGTATATTACTTTGAAAGTAATTAAGACTTGCAGCATCAAGTGCAGTATCACAGTTCTGTTATGCTGACTGTTTTGTTCCTGTGTCTTAACAAAGTCCCGTGGCTCAGTTGTTGGCTCACTCAGTTTACATACCGAGTGTTTGTAACTCAATCTCCGGCACGGGTGGAAAGGTTGGGTATGTTTCCTTACACCTGCTTCCCCTGTTCACCTAGCAGTAAGTAGGTACCTGAGTGTTAGTCGACTGTTTTGGGTCGCATCCCAGTGGTTGGTAGTATGTACGTTAGATAGGGATGAGCTCAGATAGGATAACATCTCTTACCCTGTAAAACTGATCTATGTAAAAAAGAAAATAAATAAATTCCCGGTCCTGTTTTTTTTTTTTTTGTGCCGTATAGATGGAAAATGGTCGCGGTCTCAGACTGGTTGGCTTTCCGAGAAAGCCGACGCTTTTGTATGGGTATGAAACACGGCCTTTGAATTTTGTAGCGAGGAGGAGGATGCCGGAGGCAGTGGAGAGATGTGATGTTTGTAGATCAATATGTGGCTTGAGTATTATGTAGATTATATGGCGGTAAGAAAGGTGTAAGTAGGACTAATTGAAACAGTGTTCGCCTCTCTGGAAATTTAGTTATGATGCAAATGTTGATGCGTCTATGAAGAACAATGAAAACTATTTTCACTTATTATGATCTCATAAATATTTATCATAGCAATCCATGAGTATCCTTGACAATTTTACAGATTAAGTGGTGTTAGGGTGATCTTTCCCGTCTCCGGAACACACCAGATTAAAAAAAGCATATTAAAACATAATTTGTCTTTTTCACAATTTAAATTACAGGCTAAGAGCTGTTTACCTTTCAAATCCCAACCCTTCGTAAGATATGCTACTACCTTCAAGATACCACCAACAACAATCAGCAAACATCAAAGTGTCTATTTACTGCTGGGTGAAAAGGTGTAAAAAGACCTGCTCATCTGTCTCGACCCTACCGGGATAGTATCCGGGCCCTCCGGTTGTGAGCCGAAGGCGCTACCACTGAGCTAATGTGAAGGCGAAGATACAGACCCTCATTTACATATTTTTCACAAATTAGGGCATGTGCGACTAGGAATGTTCTCCGTCAGAAGGAAGCTTTGTGGGAGAAACATTAGTTAATCTGAGTTCCTACTTTTCTCAATGACTGCGTTAATATATATACAGATACCCACCGCCAGCTGTGTATGTACGAAGAAAGAGAAACACGCCTCCCTCTGTATATGTATGAAGAGAGGGATATACACCTCGGAGGATACACACTTTAACATAAGGAAATCGACATAAACTGCCTGCACGACGCGTGAGGTGTCTACCTTCTCACCTCTTGGTGAGGAACCAGGCAGCAGCAGCAGTCATCATTATTATAAAACCAGCTCAAACCAGGAGCCGTCAAGACGCATCAGCTATTCAAAGGTCATGGAGCAAAACAAAGGAGGGTTACAAAGGCGTACCGACATCAGTAAGGAATGCAAGACAAAGGTATAGAGAAAGTTTTATCTTGTGGCTTTATGTAGTCTTTCAAGTTGAGGTTTATTTAGTTGATTGACTTAATGAACCTCAATAAGCTCTAATCTTAAGGCTTAATCTTTTACGAGGTAGAGCGGTAAACCAGCGGAAGGCCTCGGTAAAATGAAGGAAAAATCTTTCTCAGTGACTCATCGTAAGGCTAACACCCGCGTCAGGAAAACTGGATGTCTCAGCCTTTATAAATAGAGCTACCCTGCCCTTCCTTAGATCAACCTGATTACCTCACATTCCATGTACCTTGCAGGACCCTTACAAGTTTAGCGCTTCGCCATGACTATAGTAATAAGATCTCAACAAATTATCATTACCCAGTTGCATCACAACTTGCGTATTTTTGTAAAACATTACGATCTTCAGTTACCGAGAAAATACATTTCTTCCCTCTACGGAGCATTCTGTAGCAGCTGCGTGTTCTTCTGGTAGTTAGTCATGTACACAAACAATGATCAAAGAAGTAAAGGCAAAAGATGAGGTTAACCTTATGGTCCTTATTTTAACAATACGTGCTTGACTGTATCCTTATTGACAAATATAACGAGAGACAATCAACAACCTGTGTTGTACAGTATCTTGTTGAAGAAAATAAGATACCAAACATTTTGTATCCATATATCAAAACAATGGAAGTGGTCGTGCACTATATATATAAGCTATAAGATCTGATATCTTCAAAGCATCCACTGCAAGCCATAAGGGAGATATTTCTGTGTTAATGTTAGCACTGGTATGGTGTTTAATGGTATTTTACTGATACTGAGAAAGAGAGGGAGAGAGAGAGAGAGAGAGAGAGAGAGAGAGAGAGAGAGAGAGAGAGAAAAAAAAGAAAGAGAGATGAAGGAAGGGAGGAGGGAAAGAGAGCTGAAAAAAGTGGTTGTATTCGGAAATATTATCGTATAAGGATCCCAGAGCAGCAAGATTTGTGTTCCAGCATCTCTGTTGCAGTTAAGAGGTAACACCTGGTGTTACATGAGTATGTCTCTCAGCTCTGAGGAGCTGGATTGACAAGAGTTTTCTTTACTCTCCTCATAATACACACACACGGAGGAAGGAAGGCAGCTGGGTAGACAGGACGGGGTTCGTCACCAACAAGGGATGTATCAAGTGCTAGAGGGCATACACACAACTGAGGAGGAAGTGAAGCAGTTACTCAGTGACCTCGATACCTCAAAGGCGATGGGTCCGGACAATATCTCCCCGTGGGTTCTTCGGGAAGGAGCTGAGGTACTGAGTGTGCCACTTACCATAATATTCAACACATCCCTTGAAACTGGGCAGCTACCTGAGGTATGGAAGAAGGCCAACGTAGTCCCCATTTTTAAAAAAGGAGACAGAAAAGAGGCACTAAACTATAGACCGGTGTCACTTACGAGTATAGTGTGCAAAGTCCTGGAGAAAATCATCAGGAAAAGAATGGTGGAACACCTTGAGCTGAACAGGATAATAAACACCAGACAGCACGGATTCCGGGAAGGCAAATCCTGTGTAACAAACCTCCTGGAGTTCTATGATAAAGTAACAGAGGTAAGGCAGGAGAGAGAAGGGCGGGTTGATTGCATTTTCCTGGACTGCAGGAAGGCCTTCGACACAGTTCCTCACATGAGATTAGTAAAGAAGTTGGAAGAACAAGCAGGTATAACAGAAAGGGCACTGGAATGGATCAGGGAATACCTCAAAGGGAGGCAACAACGGGTCATGGTGCGTGGTGAGGTATCACAGTGGGCGCCTGTGACGAGCGGTGTACCGCAGGGGTCAGTCCTAGGACCAGTGTTATTCCTGGTATATGTAAATGACATGACGGACGGGATAGACTCAGAAGTGTCTCTATTCGCGGATGATGTGAAAATAATGAGGAGAATCACATCGGAAGAGGACCAGGCAGGGCTGCAAACAGACCTGGACAAGCTCGACACCTGGTCTAGCAGTTGGCTTCTCGAATTCAATCCCTCCAAATGCAAAGTCATGAGGATCGGAGAAGGGCAAAGAAGACCGCTGACAGAGTACAAGCTAGGCGGACAAAGGCTACAAACCTCGGGAAAGGAGAAAGACCTTGGAGTGAGTATAACGCCAAGCACGTCTCCGGAGGCACACATCAACCAGATAACTGCGGCAGCATATGGGCGACTGGCAAACCTAAGATTAGCGTTCCGTTACCTTAACAAGGAATCGTTCAAGACACTGTATACCGTGTACGTCAGGCCCATACTAGAATATGCAGCACCAGTCTGGAACCCACACCTGGTCAAGCACGTAAAGAAACTAGAGAAAGTGCAAAGGTTTGCGGCAAGGTTAGTTCCACAACTCGGGGGTCTGTCTTATGAAGAAAGATTGAGGGAAATAGGACTAACAACACTGGAGGAAAGAAGGGTCAGAGGAGACATGATAACGACATACAAAATACTGCGGGGAATTGACAAGGTAGACAGTGACAGGATGTTCCAGAGAGGGAACACAGAAACAAGGGGACACAACTGGAAGCTGAAGACTCAGATGAGTCAAAGGGATGTTAGGAAGCATTTCTTCAGCCACAGAGTAGTCAGGAAGTGGAATAGTCTAGAGAAAGATATAGTGGAGGCAGGAACCATACATAGTTTTAAGACAAGGTATGATAAAGCTCATGGAGCAGGGAGAGCAGAAACCCAGTAGCAGACAGCGAAGAGGCGGGGCCAGGAGCTGAGTATCGACCCCTGCAACCACAATTAGGTGAGTACAATTAGGTGAGTACACGTTCTCTATAACCCCCCATATACTACACGGGAATAACGCTCAATACAGCTCTGGGAGAGCCTAGAGATGAAGGCCACTGCGCGTTCGATTCCCCTACGTAAATATTTGATAGGTCACTGGTATTTGAGGTAACCAAGGGATTACTCATAGGTCACCCACTAGTCCACTGACCTTCACATTTAACGCATATGCTCCTCCGGACGCAAGAGTTTGGACTACATTCCACTGGACCTAGTATGGTTGTGTCTGGAACGTTGCAGGCTCGATTCTCCTCCCGGAGAATTAAACCCTGACTTTCTCAACCTTCCTCAGTGACGAGAGCTGATAGTGTGGTCACCTGCTCACGTAACTCAGTGACGTAAGATGTCTCTTGTACGATTGTTTTCTCTAAAGGAGAAGACTTCATTCGGATCAGTAAGCCAATAAAGCTGATAACCCAGGATGACCTAAGAAAGCCAAGCAAGGTGGCTTATTTCCATGGCTTGTACCTGCTGCCGATTAACTAATAGTTCTAATGACAGATTTATTTTATTCTGATAATTTATGTGTGTCAATACAATATGACGTCAATTCTGTTATTTTTTTATGCATACTGGTATTAAAAGTTGAAGTACGTGGAAGTGTGTCACACCGCTGTGCAACATCGTAATGCACAATAAAGACATCTGTGCCTGAGAGATTTATATCGGGTTATAACCCGCTTGGCTGTATTGGGTTACTCTGAGTTTGTTTACACGGGTTTGTTGTGTTGCACAACTGGTACATAACACAAGCAGCAGGTGTAAGGCAACTTGCTTATACTTCCCGCCTCGCCCAGGGTTCAGCCCGGTTCTTTTCGTTTAGCCGAAGACGCTACCAATTTGCTACAAGGGGCTTCTTCCTTCAAGGGGGGAGGGGAGAATAAGTACCTTGATGTTATTAAAATGGTTCTTGATCCACTGAATTGGAGCAAACCTTCTCTTGCGAAGAAGCCTGATTGCCTCCCATTACCCTGGCGCTGTGTGACCCTTGTGGGTTTAGCGCTTTCATATGAGTATATTAATATCTAGGCTTAAAAAAAAAACTTCAGTGGTGTGCCTTGATGCTGGTTAAAGGCTCTTGATCCAGGGATTTGAAGCTAACATTCTCTCCTTTGGATCAGGCTTGTTATTTCCCATTACTTAGGTGCAATGCGACCTTACGGGTTTAGTGCTTCCCCAGTGATAAAGAAATTCGAGTTAGAATTGAAATATTTGAACAAACACACATGAACAAACACACCATTACATGAACAAACACACCATTACATGAACAAACACACCATTACATGAACAAACACACCATTACATGAATAAACACACCATTACATGAACAAACACACCATTACATGAACAAACACACCATTACATGAACAAACACACCATTACATGAACAAACACACCATTACATGAACAAACACACCATTACTCTCACATAAAGTAAGTCGATTCGACGTTTCGGTTTGTGCTGAATCACTATGAAAATGTGGCTTGATAACGGTCCAGGATGGACCGAAACGTAGCCAAAAGTCTTACCTGTGTGAGCAGAGGCAGAACATGGCTGTTTATAAGTACTGAAGACGAGACCCCACGAGCCTTGATCTTCTTCCTCTGACCCCAACAAGTAACTACCAACTAATCATTACAGTACACGGGGGAAGAAGCTGAAAAGTGGAAATAAAGACGCTGGTAGCAGAGAATAATTTTAATGCAACGTTTCGCCCAAGGCTTGGTTTTATCGAGTATAAAGGAATGAGGAAATACGCGGCCTTGGGCGATACTGAGTTTTAAAAGAATTCTTTGCTACCAGTGTCTCCATTTTCATTCGCCGTCACGTTTTCCAGGATTCTAACGCACGTAGTATCATAACTATGGTCGTGCCCTGGCAGCATGTCGGTAACAAGACACAGACAAACCTTGACGTCAGCGTACGAAATGTCACAACACCTAACATATGGACTAGCAGACCTCACTCGAGTAATTCTTCTTGTTTATTTTTATACCGTGGAACCTAAAGTCTAAGAGCTGTTATCCCACTTCAGCTCGTTTCAAGGTCCATCTCTCTCTAAGGTTTGCTGCTTCCCTCCTCCCAGGATGATAAATCTTAATATTTTATCTGTAGGCATAAACTTTAATATATATGTTATATATATGTTTTTTTGTGTGTGCGTCGTTTAGTAATATACAGGTAACATTCAGGTACCTGTTTACTGCAAGGTGAACCAGGGCAAAAGGTGTGAGGAAATTTGCTTATACTGTACCTCTCGTCTTGCTTGAGAATCTAACCTGTGTTTTCTCTCTCACACGCACACTTACACACACACTCACTCACAATCACACTCACTCCATGCTCTCCAGTACACTCTACTCGTATGTCACAGGCTCACCATCAGACCATTGTGTAAAACACAAACACAACACACTCCACAATCTCGACAACACACACTACAATGGTGTCTAGAAGGGAAAGAATGGATTCCAGCCAATGGCTATGAGTTCATCAGTCCCGCGATCACCTCCCTGATCAGTGTCCATGGTTAACACCTTCAGTAATCAGATGGGTGGCTCTTGTAGTTCACAGTCCGACTCAGACACTACAGCCCAGCGGATCAGTACACTTGGTGCGAACTTTTCACAATACCAAGAATAAGTATTTTGTTTTAATTTCGATGATAGATTTTTTTAGGTCTCTTCCGGGCATGGTTACTCTGCTCTTAGTTTATCTCCAGTTTTAGCTTCTTATCAAGAATATTGATTTAATTTTAGTTTTCAGTTTTGACTGGTAGTTCATCGACCTGGTATGTGGTGTAAAGCATCTCGGTTTTAATATACACAGCGACTCCACCTTGTCTCTTTCTCGGTGGCTCCAAGATGCACCGTAGCTAGGTTGGTAGCGCACTCACCTCACACACTGAGGTCCGTGGTTCGATTTCCGGTATGGGTGGAAACATTAGGGCGTGTTTCCTAAATACACCTGCTGTCCTTGTTCACCTAGCAGTAAATAGGTACCTGGGTGTTATCCGACTGGTTCAGGTCGCATCCTGAGGACAAAATTAACCTAATTTGCCCGAAATGCTCTGCATAAAAAAGGACTTTCTATATAGTATGTCACTGATGTCAGCTACGTCTGTGTAAGTTGTATCATGTACTTGTAGATATAATATAAATATATATATATATATATATATATATATATATATATATATATATATATATATATATATATATATTATATATATATATATATATATATATATATATATATATATATATATATATATATATATATATATATATATATATATATATATATATATATATATATGTATATTGCTGTCCATGGTGGCTCGAAAGTCTATTTCGATTAACTCACATAGTTCCTTCGACACGATAAGCAAACACAAACTTTGCCACACACAAACTTTAAGCATTAAGACTACAGTAAATCGACGTTTCACTCTGACACTCTAATGACTATCAACAACAACCTGCGTGTATATCAGCCAAAATCATGACAAAATTTGGATTAATGAATACAACAAGTTTGAGTGGCAGCGGCACTCAGAACAATTTCATGCCAGAATCTGCCTATTTTTTAGTGTCGATTCACATATTAGTTTTATTCTGTTAGAGTGTGGCCATTTTACTTTAAATTAATCTCTATTATTAAAATATAGTCAGTGCCTGTGGTCACTCTTTTTGCAAGCTTGTTGACATATTTAAGGTACAAATGAAACACTTAAAATAAATATAACTGTAGTTGTAAATCGATTACAAGAATTCGCAACTAACCAGAAGTTTGGAGAGCAAACTTAAAATGACATCTCGGTGCTCAACGGGCCGAAACGTCGTCTGACGTTTCTTCTTCTAACTGCGAATTAGTTGAAAACTGTTCCAACAACGTTATTGTGGATTAAGAACTGTTACTGCTAAGTTATTGTATGTTGTTCCAGCCACGTTATTATGGGTCATGAATTGTTCCACACACGTCATTATGGGTCGTGAATTGTTCCACCCACGTTGTTTGCGAGTTGTTCCATTCACTTTATTGTTTATTATGAGTTGTTCCAGCCACTGTGTTGTGACTTTTATTCCTAGTCACTCGATGTGAACTGCTCACAGTTCATCATACGTAAAATATTATTAATACGAACTCACTCCTCTCGTAATCCTCTTCGAGGGAGGCGCTTGAAGGCTGGTGAAAGGCTCTTCGTCTGAGAAATCAGAACTACTCTCTTCTTCCGTGGATCAAATCCAATTTCCTCCCATGCCACTGTATTACCTGTTATGTGTTCAGCGGCTTCCCTTCAGCACAATCGTGTACATAACATCGCCAGCCATAGAAATGCAGTACATGAAGTCACAAGGGAAATAGTGTACCCTGCAGATATGCACTTAGAGGTACACCTCTCAGAATATATACACTGAGAGGTGTACCTCTCGGAATATATACACTGAGAGGTGTACCTCTCGGAATATGTACACTGTGAGGTGCACTTTTCAAAAGATATACCCTGAAAGTTTACATTAAACATCAGCTCTGAAATGAGCACAGATGCTCTTGATGGTTAGAATTAAGCAAGACTGTGACTTCACTGCAATGGTTAAACGTGAGTTCACGGCGTCAGGTCTTCAAGCTACGCGTTCCGTCCCGCTCTCGTATATCTTCGGAAATGCTGAAGATTTTGACATTGTTGATACCGAAATCAAAGATTTTTTGTTGTATCATAATACGGCTGCATTACACTACCATGACTTCCCAGCAATGTGGACTCCCAGTAGACGCGAAATGTCTGAGGTGTTGGCGTTTTACGCGCTGGGGAGAAAAAAATTGATCCTGACGCGGGCGTGTGAGCCCGTGACGGTATCTGACCCGAATTGTTAGTCACATGACGACCCGCTTGGCAGTAAGCAACCATTGCTGTATATGCAATAATTTTACACGAATAAACAGGTTCGAGGTTCTTGCATACTATTTGCAAGAACCTCGAACCGAGGTTCGTGCATATACTATGCTCAATGTTGTATTGCTTAGCTGGGAAAAGGTCAGTGCACACACGTCAACACGAAGATACTCATCATATAATATACAAAGTGAGAAGTAATTAAAAGAATATACACTGAGGTGTGTATATATTTCAGTATCTCACTAAATATATACACCGACAGGTTTATATGTGTATATAGACCGAGAGATATACAGTATATATATAGATACACATATGAATGTGTATCAGTGTATATATTACATATATAGTAATCTCGAGGGGTGTATATCTAAACGGTGTATGTCTATACGAAATGAGAGGTGTATTTCTATGTATGTACACAGAGACGCACATTTCTCTGTGTATATACACGTGTGTGCGTATGTAAACTGTTAGTTAAATTTAATGTATAGAAATTGATATTCGCATTCCTGTAAGAGTGAATTAATACCTCGGTGACTAATTGATAACTCGTAACTGATACCTCGTTTACTAATTAATAACTCGGTGACTAATTGATACTTCATGACTAACTGATACCTCGGTGAATAACTGATACCTCGTTCACTAACTAATACCTCTTTGACTAAATGATACCTTGGTGACTAATTTATACCTCGGTGACTAATTGATGTCTCGTGACTAATTGGTACCTCGTGACTAATTGATACCTCGGTGACTGATTGATACCTCGGTAACTAATTGATACCTCGGTGACTGATTGATACCTCGGTAACTAATTGATACCTCGGTGACTCATTAATACCTCGGTGACTAATTGATACCTCGGTGACTAATTGATACCTCGGTAACTGACTGATACCTCGGTGACTAACTGATGTCCTAGTCACTGATTACTCAGTGGTTTTCAAATCTCTAGGAATGAAGAAGTTAGGAAGTGAGAAGGGGATGAGGCGGTGAGTACGTCTTCAAGGCGGGTGATTCATGAGTCACTTTTTGAGTAGCAGGAAATAGTATCAAGGCTTAGGAATTTGAGTCCTGATTCACTTATTGGCCAGTGAGTCACTGAACTTGTTTGTGTGGGAGTATGTGGGTTTGTGTGTGTTAGTTAGTTACCATTTTGTCCTTAGCACATGTCGATTAGACACTAGGCCTGTTGTATGTACGTGTGTGTGTGTGTGTGTGTGTGTGTGTGTGTTGTGTGTATGTGTGTACTCATCTATTTGTGGTTGCATGGGTGTGTGTGTGTGTGTGTGTGTGTGTGTGTGTGTGTGTGTGTGTGTGTGTGGGTGTAAGGATGTGGGTGTGTGGATGGGTGTGGGGGTGGGTGTATCGGTGTGGGTGGGTGTACTCACTTAGTTGTGGTTGCAGGGATTGAGTCACAACTCCTGGCCCCGCTTCTTC
The DNA here is from genome assembly GCA_009830355.1 of Cherax destructor. Taxonomy (NCBI): domain Eukaryota; kingdom Metazoa; phylum Arthropoda; class Malacostraca; order Decapoda; family Parastacidae; genus Cherax; species Cherax destructor. The sequence continues at coordinate 123,608 of WNWK01001770.1, read as the reverse complement.
ACTGGTCGCTACTAGGTCAGTCTCCCTGCTCCATGAGCTTTATCATACCTCTTCTTAAAGCTATGTATGGATCTTGTCTCCACTGTGTGTGTGTGTGGATGTGGGTGTTTGTGTGGGTGTGTGAGTGTGTGTGTGGGTGTTTGGGTGAGTGTGTGGGGGTGTACTCACTCCCACCTAGTTATGGCTGCAGGGGTCGAGTCGAGTTAAATAACACACGATGTTTGGTCGCGTGTTCTCCCAACATCATTTGCTGGGTCCGCATATACAGCATATGTCCTAATGGAACATTTCGAAAAATTGTTGGAATAAAATAAAAGCAGAACTCCGTGCCAAAACCACATCATCAGTGCCACGCTTGACTCAGGAGATAAAATTAAAAGATTTTCTTCAAGAAACGGACCGGACTTTAAAAGAAGACCTTTGATTCTATGCCTCTTTTAAACACGAAAAAATAAGTCTGTAATTATTTAATACTTGACGTTATAGTATAAATGCAATTGTTTCCACTCGGTACTGGTGGAAACATTAGGGTGTGTTTCCTTAAGAGACTTGTTGTTCCTGTTCACCTAGTAGCAAGTAGGTACCTGGGTGTTAGCCGACTGGTGTGGGTCGCATCTTGGGGGACACAATTAACCTAAGTTGCCCGAAATGCTGTGGATAACCAGGGGCTTTCTATATAGTACGTCATTGATGTCAGCTAGATCTGTGTAAGAAGTATCATGTTCGTATAGAAATAAAGATTATTCTTATAATAATAATTATTATTATTACGGTTCTGGGAAGGTGATATGATGATAATGTAAGGGAAGGGTAATGAATGTTTTGCTTGTAAGAATTGGGGAACAGTTTATCTGGCAGAAGAATGTTCTGAAAGATAAAAGTTGTTTGATGTTCCGAGTCCAAGTGGTCACTGCTAATCACCCATAACTCACTCACCGGCCCACCACCCATAACTCACTCACCGGCCCAATACCCATCCTTGTCGCTAATCTGCCAGCCATCAGTAGGCCTAACACGACTGCCTCCTGAAGCTGCCAACCACCATGTACTCATATTGCCTGACTGCCTAGCTACCTACCTGCCTATCTAATTGCATGCCTAGCTAACTGCCTGCCTAGCTAACTGATATATATATATATATATATATATATATATATATATATATATATATATATATATATATATATAATTGCATACCTAGCTAACTCCCTGCCTAGCTAACTGCCTATTTAGCTAACTGACTGCCTAGCTAACTGCCTATTTAGCTAACTGCCTGCCTAGCTAACTGCCTATTTAGCTAACTGCCTGCCTAGCTAACTGCCTATTTAGCTAACTGCCTGCCTAGCTAACTGCTCGCCTAACTAACTGTCCACAAACTCTGCCGCTAAACTGCAATCCTATCGAGGGTGAGGAGAACTTCGTCCTTCCTCTCGATATATATATATATATATATATATATATATATATATATATATATATATATATATATATATATATATCGAGAGGAAAAACTAGAAGCGTTAAGAAATTGACGCTTAGAACCACGTCAAAATATTCGACGTAATAAAATGAGAATGTGTCGTTCAGTGAGCTGTGCATGAACCACTCTGTGTTGTCTGTGATCAAGACAGTGAGCTGTGTATGAACCACTCTGTGTTGTCTGTGATCAAGACAGTGAGCTGTGTATGAACCACTCTGTGTTGTCTGTGGCCAAGACAGTGAGCTGTGTATGAACCACTCTGTGTTGTCTGTGATCAAGACAGTGAGCTGTGTATGAACCACTCTGTGTTGTCTGTGGCCAAGACAGTGAGCTGTGTATGAACCACTCTGTGTTGTCTGTGGCCAAGACAGTGAGCTGTGTATGAACCACTCTGTGTTGTCTGTGGCCAAGACAGTGAGCTGTGTATGAACCACTCTGTGTTGTCTGTGGCCAAGACAGTGAGCTGTGTATGAACCACTCTGTGTTGTCTGTGGCCAAGACAGTGAGCTGTGTATGAACCACTCTGTGTTGTCTGTGGCCAAGACAGTGAGCTGTGTATGAACCACTCTGTGTTGTCTGTGGCCAAGACAGTGAGCTGTGTATGAACCACTCTGTGTTGTCTGTGGCCAAGACAGTGAGCTGTGTATGAACCACTCTGTGTTGTCTGTGCCAAGACAGTGAACTGTGTATGAACCACTCTGTGTTGTCTGTGGCCAAGACAGTGAGCTGTGTATGAACCACTCTGTGTTGTCTGTGGCCAAGACAGTGAGCTGTGTATGAACCACTCTGTGTTGCCTGTGATCAAGACAGTGAGCTGTGTATGAACCACTCTGTGTTGTCTGTGGCCAAGACAGTGAGCTGTGTATGAACCACTCTATGTTGTCTGTGATCAAGACAGTGAGCTGTGTATGAACCACTCTGTGTTGTCTGTGGCCAAGACAGTGAGCTGTGTATGAACCACTCTGTGTTGTCTGTGGCCAAGACAGTGAGCTGTGTATGAACCACTCTGTGTTGTCTGTGTCCAAGACAGTGAGCTGTGTATGAACCACTCTGTGTTGTCTGTGGTCAAGACTGCATATATTAAAAGAAGTCATATTAAGCATTAAGTGCGTATCAAGAGATTAAAATGCAAATAAGGACTCAAATCAACGGGTCAATAATATACGTATTTTACTGAACGCTGACGATGACGTCAAGATGTCAATACAGTTATGTTAACGAACTCTCGTTCCAGGTATCTCTGAATCAGTCGAAATGGGAATAAAAGCGTCATCACTGCGACACCAATAACTTCATTAGGTCATGACGTCGTTGCATCATGACGTCGTTGCGTCATGATGTCGTCATTGCCTCATTGAGAATCTACAGTTGGTTTTTGTATGCCTTCTGTTATTAGTTTGTTTATTCGCCCTTTTAAGTATTCTCTGTTTATTATTTTCATTTAGGAAAAATCATAATGGGAGATGTTGTTATTATTGTTGTTATATTCTCCAGATCTTTATTTTCAGTTATTTTTTTTTTTTTTTGCTTTCTTCAATTGCTCTGTCTCATCTTCCTCTATATTCTCCTCCTCCTCTTTTTTCTCTCTTCTTGCGTCTCCACCATCTATTTCTCCTCTTTTTAATCGCATCTTCTCCGTTATCAGTTTTTTCTCCTGCTCTTCTTCCTCTAAAATTCTTACTTAAAGAATAAGAAGTCACAATACACAAATAACCTGAACACAGGAGAGAGAGAGAGAGAGAGAGAGAGAGAGAGAGAGAGAGAGAGAGAGAGAGAGAGAGAGAGAGAGAGAGAGAGAGAGAGAGAGAGAGAGAGAGAGAGAGAGAGAGAGAGAGAGAGAGAGAGAGAGAGAGAGAGAGAGAGAGAGAGAGAGGAGTTACCACGACGCTTCGGTCCGACTTGGACCATTTACAAAGTCACACTGACAAAAAAGAGAGCCAGTGCATCTCCTGTCCCGTCCCAGCTGGCAGGGACGGGACAAGAGAAGTGGAAAGAGTAGTGTTAGTTGTAAGGCTGGTAGTGGAAGAGGTAGTAGTAGTAATAGTAGTGGAAGTATAAAGTAGTGGAGAAACTGGCCGTTCTCTTTCTGACAGTCAAGGAATACAAAAAAAGTGCTAGGCTTGGTGACACCAATAATACTCTTTACTGTATTGTTAGAGATCACAGTCATCCTATTGACTGGCCTTCTGCTAAAACTCTTTACGTTGCTTCTAACTTTCACAGTCGCCGTCTTGTTGAATCATCCCTTATACACAACTTTCCTTGTATTAATCCTAGTCCTGGCTTTGTCTCTGTAGACGCCTTCCTTTCCCATTACAGTGTCAATTGTTCCAAACTTCAGAACACACATGACTTATCCTGATTCTTTTTTCTCCTCCTCTCTCTACCTCTTCTCCTTTCCTATTTTTCCCTTTTCTTGTTTTGGGTTTCCTTTCTTCTGCCTTGGGTGTTCTGTCCTTCACTTCAACCCCTTCCCCGTGTTTTTAATCTTACCCCTTGTGGGCCCTTAGCTCTCCTGCAGTGCTCCTCTTTCTTGCCCTTTGATTGACCCCACTACTGCTACTACTTCCTTCCCTACTACCTTTAGCCCTTACCTTCATTACCTTCACTGTTGCCTCCCTTCCCTCCTCCTTTCTATTATTGTACCACCAACCACTCTCCCTACTTCATACTACCTCTACTATTTCTACTACTACTTCCACTACCTGCCTTACCACTATTACTACTACTCTTCCCACCTCTTGTCCCGTCCCTGCCAGCTGGTCTATATATATATACTGGCTTCATCTCTTTTTTTTATGTTAGTGTGACTTTGTAAATGATCCAAGTCGAACCGAAACGTCGTGTTAAGCTCCCCTCTCCTATCTGCAAGTCTTTTGCGTAAAATTCTTACTTCACCACGATTTAAATCTCCTCCTGTTCTCCCCTTCTCTTCCTTTACCATTACCTCCTCTTCTTTCGCCACCAACTCCTTCTCTTCCTCTCTTTCTCCTCTTCCTCTTTCCCCCTCTCCCCTCGTTCTCTTCTCCACCGACGTCCCCCACAACAAGGAAGCAGCCACACTGTCTGATTCAAGCATTACTAAGACTTCGGAATTAATCAACAGTTTCATATTGACGAAATATATGACATGTCACCTGATTCAGGTCTTACCAGGACCTAGGTGTTAATCACCAGCGTCATATCGACGAAGTACGTGGCGTGGAACACAGTCACGCAAATATTTTGCCAACTTCGGCGTACACATAAAGTGCAAATAATGTGTCTATAGATTGTATATGATGTGTATAGTGTATAGGTGCATATACAGTGTATATGAATGTATGTAGTGTATAGGAAGTGTCTACTAAGTGCATATAGGAAGTATATGACGTAGAACAGAGACGCAGAACTTTTGCCAACATAGCGTGTAGTGCAGGCAAGGTTGTCTGAATAATTGATTTTTGGGGGATATGTACCTATTGTCTACTGGTTGGCACCTCATGGATAGTAGGACGGCTGTTGGACGAGTCAGTTGATCGATTGATTGCTTAAATGGTTGGTTGATGAATTGACTGTTTCCACACATAAGTGAGAGGTATGACAAAGGTATTTAAATGATTAGTTAAGTAACTAGCTTAATGCTAATTTGTTGTCTGCGTGAGTATCTATTTGATTGAGTGATTAAGAGGATTCTCTGATTTTCTTACTAAATGCGTGATTTACGCTATTACTGATCGGTGAATCAGTTACAGAAACGAGACACTAACATGGAAGCGAAGCTCTGGTCATTTAGTCAACAGAGTAATCAAGAGCACCAGTTCGAACACCACTGGACAGTGGTGTTGTGAAGAGAGGTCAGTGAGTTGGGGGGTTACTGGGATGAGAGTGGGAGGGGTGTTTTGTGGGTGCGTGGTTAGTAAAGTGAGAGGGAGGAGGGGGTTGTTAGAGAGTGAGGGGGATTTGGTTGGGTGTCCCCCGTCCAAGAGCGATCGAGCCCCGTGGTAGCTGAGATCCATCCAGGTTGACCCCGCATGCACTTGACGAGTGGCTGCGCCCGTGCCTGGGGCGGCAGAGTCCATCCCACGCTATACTGATATACGGGAGGGTCATCCATGAGTACATACGACGATCGTTATGGGGAGCCAGAGACCCCGGGTCGTCGTCTGAATAAGACCCGTGACAGGTCAACAGTCCTGGCGGTTCTAATAACGAACTGAAGGGCAACATTAAGAAATGCCTCTCGCCAAGGTCACCACAACAACTCAACAAACTTTGGTCGCCACCACAATGCAACAAACTTGAGTTCTGGTTCACCGTGACACAACTCATCATCTCTTTTCATTTATAGATACACAACTAAGTGGGTTTTAACTCACATATGCCAGATTACTCCTACATTTAGTCAATTTCAACAATTAATTGATACTCTTTTGACAGAGATTCTGATGTTGACACTGAAAACTATAAACAGTGAGGTCTCTTACACATCCAAGAGTGTGTGGGAGGCCTCACTGTTTAAACTGAGGCCTCTCACACACACCAACTTAGGTCAATGCCCTGTTTCACGCACACGATAACAACTTCCCGGTGAGTTACATGTTCTCATGTTCTCATGCAGCGCAGGTTTTCCCAGGATCTTCAGGAAGTCGGCGACAAATTCTAGGTAACTACGTGGCTCTCCAGGTACGTCAAATACGGCAAAACAATACTCTCGGCGCACAAGAGATTCCGTCACATAACGTAAGGCTGATCATGAATGATTAAGATGGGACGAGCTTCTGGTGGTGGGGCCACGGCGTAGAAACTGAAGATGCGTAGTACGACCTTTCGAGTACGAGAGAAAGAGAGAGAGAGAGAGAGAGAGAGAGAGAGAGAGAGAGAGAGAGAGAGAGAGAGAGAGAGAGATATGAGGAATATAAACTAAATTATAGCTGTCTCTTCTTCAGTTTAGTAAGTAACAACAAGGTCAAGGAAGGTGAAAGCTCCCTCCAACACCTACTCCAGCAGTTACATTGTCAACATAACAAAGTGGGCGACAAGAATTACAATATCGAAGTGAAAAAAAACGTACTTGGAGATTTAATGGGAAGAAGAATGCATGTCTTAAAATTCCTACTACTGCTACTATTACTACTTCTGATACTGCTACTGTTCCTACTACTACTACTACTACTACTATTACTACTACTGTTCTTACTACTACTACAACTACTATCACTGCTACTACTACCAGAACTGCAGCTATTACTACTACTGCTACTACCACTACTACTACTACAACAACAACAACTACTTCTACTACTATAACCAATATATCTTCTACTGATAATAACTCTACAAGATCACATCCATTATTTTTATTAATAACACAGTCACTGATCTCGTTTCTCGTGTTTAAATCTTCTCTGGCCTTACGTACCTTACTGTACACTAGTTATACAATACCTCTCCAGATGGTGCTCGGCCAATCACTGTGAAAAATACATGTTTCTCTATGTTTATTGCAACATTAGGTAATTATGCGGTTAAAGCCATTTACCTTAACAGCGCGGAATCGGGTAAAAAACAAGGTTAATGAATGACATATGGCGATTACAATATCAGGTAATCATATCGTTATTACAAGTCATTGGGTAATCATGACCCCTACAATAAATTGTTGCCGTAATCATGCAATTACGCCTGCACACCTGGCCTGGCTTGGCCTGTCCTCTCTCTCTCTCTCTCTCTCTCTCTCTCTCTCTCTCTCTCTCTCTCTCTCTCTCTCTCTCTCTCTCTCTCTCTCTCTCTCTCTCTCTCCTTTCTTTCCCCTCCCTCTCAACTTTCCCGATCCTTCCTCCCTTTCCCTGATAGGAACATTTATCTCGTTCCTACTGTTTTTGCTACATATAACATTCATAATTATTTCCTGGTTGCGTAGAGGTTTTTTATGTACACTCGTATTCCAAACCCATTATGTTACGATTGTTATGCTCCTTACACAGTATGGTATGATTGTTATGCTCCTTACACAGTATGGTATGATTGTTATGCTCCTTACACAGGAGCAATATGCCCAATATGGTATGATTGTTTTCTTTCTTTCCCATTGTGGTATGATTGTTACATTTCTTAAACAGTGTTATATGATTGTTATATTCCTAACCCAGGAGACATGAGCAACGTGAGCAATAATAACCACAACAAGGAAAACCATGGGATGAACTTTACCAAGGTCGAACTAGTTATCAAGGAAGGTGGCAGAGGAGGAGGACTGTGCTTGGACTCTGCTCTGATTGCCACGACTGACACCGTCAGTCGTGGTCAAATTGATTTCCGCTGATTTATTTCATGAAAATTTTTTACTCTGCATATTCAGCAAAAAATAGCTGTTAACTTTTAAGCTAAACTCGCAGACTAATGTGTATGTATTAGTAAAGTCAGTGTTAAACCAAACGTTTTATCAATAAATGCCATAAACTGCATATTGTGTGTTATTCGCATGCCCTATCCGGAATGGAACAATTGCTCCATAATGTAACTTTTATGCCAGACTTTGTAAGAAATGGTACAATTTTAATGTTCCTTACACAGTAAGGTGCGATTGTTATATTCCTTACACAGTATTGTACGTTATATCCCGTACCAAGTGTAGTACAATTGTAATATTTTTAATGCAGATTCACCGTATGGTAGACTCTTAGCGGTTATGAGTTTCCGTGATTTGTTAGTAATTAATTAAGACTCGATTTCCCATTTAGTATTTTTGCATGTCTGTGTGTGTGTGTGTGTGTGTGTGTGTGTGTGTGTGTGAGTGTGTGTGTGTGTGTGTGAGTGTGTGTGTGTGTGTGTGTGTGTGTGTGTGTGTGTGTGTGTGTGTGTGTGTGTGTGTGTGTGTGTGTGTGTGTGTATGTGTGGTGTGTGTGTGTGTGTGTGATGTGTGTGTGTGTGTGTGTGTGATGTGTGGTGTGTGTGTGTGTGTGTGTGTGTGTGTGTGTGAGTGTGTGTGTGTGTGTGTGTGTGTGTGAGTGTGTGTGTGTGTGTGTGTGAGTGTGTGTGTGTGTGTGTGTGTGTATGTGTGAGTGTGTGTGTGTGTGTGTGTGTGTGAGAGTGTGTGTGTGTGTGTGTGAGTGTGTGTGTGTGTGTGTGTGTGTGTGTGTGTGTGTGTGTGTGTGTTACCAGAAAGATGATGCTCTCAAATATCTTGGGATTAATTCAATTCCATCATTAAACTTGGTTATGTTCTTCTTATCTCCCTTTAAACACCAGCAACACTCCAATAAACAACATTATATGTATTGATTTCAACAGATGAAAATTATGTCTGTATATCGATTCATTGTTGATGAAGGTCACAGTAGTCGATGCTTTATAATTTCTTGAAGAAAAATGTATAAAAACTGCCTTTGCCTTTTAAAACAAAAACGGTAATGGAATTTACATTGGAATGTGTCAACCAAATCTGACCTTCTTTTTAAGATAATTTTATGAGTACAAAAGCAAGTGTCTAATTTGTACATGATGTATTTCAAAACGAAATTAATCCTTCCAGTCATTCGCACGACATAATATGGCTTAGATATGTTAATGACATATTCCCACTATGGAAAGAGGCTCGGAGACTTTCTTTCTTTCAATGAGTTTTGTTTCCAGCATCGGATTAAAAGGTTTTTGAATGCGAGGTCCAAAATAAACATCCTTTAATGTATTGACAATTAATAACATCAGCTCATTTAGCTTCCCCGCATACTGGGATAAAAATTAGCTGTGTGTTAGTGACCATTACTATCAAGTTAAAAAAGTACCACTTCTACTCTCTTCATGTGACCTCCAGGAGCGAGGCTCCAGGAGACTGATAGGAACCTCTAGGGGCGAGGCTCCAGGAGACTGATAGGAACCTCTAGGGGCGAGGCTCCAGGAGACTGATAGGAACCTCTAGGGGCGAGGCTCCAGGAGACTGATAGGAACCTCTAGGGGCGAGGCTCCAGGAGACTGATAGGAACCTCTAGGGGCGAGGCTCCAGGAGACTGATAGGAACCTCTGGGGCGAGGCTCCAGGAGACTGATAGGAACCTCTAGGGGCGAGGCTCCAGGAGACTGATAGGAACCTCTAGGGCGAGGCTCCAGGAGACTGATAGGAACCTCTAGGGGCGAGGCTCCAGGAGACTGATAGGAACCTCTAGGGGCGAGGCTCCAGGAGACTGATAGGAACCTCTAGGGGCGAGGCTCCAGGAGACTGATAGGAACCTCTAGGGGCGAGGCTCCAGGAGACTGATAGGAACCTCTAGGGGCGAGGCTCCAGGAGACTGATAGGAACCTCTAGGGGCGAGGCTCCAGGAGACTGATAGGAACCTCTAGGGGCGAGGCTCCAGGAGACTGATAGGAACCTCCAGGGGCGAGACTCCAGGAGACTGATAGGAACCTCCAGGGCCGAGGCTCCAGGAGACTGATAGGAACCTCCAGGGGCGAGGCTCCAGGAGACTGATAGGAACCTCTAGGGGCGAGGCTCCAGGAGACTGATAGGAACCTCTAGGGTCGAGGCTCCAGGAGACTGATAGGAACCTCTAGGGGCGAGGCTCCAGGAGACTGATAGGAACCTCCAGGGGCGAGACTCCAGGAGACTGATAGGAACCTCCAGGGCCGAGGCTCCAGGAGACTGATAGGAACCTCCAGGGGCGAGGCTCCAGGAGACTGATAGGAACCTCCAGGGGCGAGGCTCCAGGAGACTGATAGGAACCTCCAGGGGCGAGGCTCCAGGAGACTGATAGGATACATTCCCATGGATTTAACAACTTACATAAAAAATAAGACATCGAAAGAATTAGTGAATGTTTATCATAGAATACTGTGGAACGAGCAAGAGCTTTCAAAATATCTTTGATGATTGTGATGGTTTTTACTTAGTGCAGAAGGGAAAGGACCTGAAAGCCAGAATTGTGGAACACAAAAGGTAAATTAGGTACGGATCTGAACGCCCTGTTTTTTCCATAATATATATGCAGATAATGGATCATAACATTCACAGTGAATGAAACTGACATATACTGATATCATATACCTTAATTTCAATTTTTTCCACGTCAGGGTTTTTTCTACAAATATTTACCTCCCGCATCTTCAAATTTGTTATTATAAGGAAGATAACCTACTCAACTTTTATGAAAAAAATTACAAGCTTTAACATCATTCCCTGGTCAAATTATTGTTTGAATTAGTGCTACTTGTGCTTCCTAGAAATGTACAATTAATACATTGTACATGAATTCCCCGTACTACATCATAGCGAATAATACACCAGTTGGTTCACCCTCCATTATAAAAACTGGTGCAATTATGCATCACTCCAGTAAAAATAATCGATTTCTTCATTAATTAACCCCTCCTTTGATTAGTTATTCACCGCTTGAACGTCACCTTGTCTGACTCCCCTCCTCTATTTCTTTCTCCCTCTCCTCCCCCTTTCTGCTTCTCGTTTCCCTCTCGTTCTGCCTCTTCCTCTCCTATTTCCCTCTCCCTCTCTCCTTTCCCTCGCCCGTCCCCTTTTCAATTGTCCCCATTCGCCCGTCCCTCACATTTCCCTTCCTCTTGTAATAATTTATGAAGTGTTGATTCAGCCTTCGGAGTGGGCAAGGTATTTGCTGTAAGCCAAACAAGGAACTTGCGGGATTATATCTGCATCGCTGTGATCAGGGAGAGACAAGAGGACCCGTCTTTGACAACGATTCTCTCTGTCTTGTAAGGCCGATGTCTGTAAGTGTCTTTATTGTACCTTGTGTCTGTGAAGAATGGAAGCATCATTCAGTGTGTTTACATGTGCCTTTCCCTGTCCTTAACCTGTTGCCAGGCTCCTTCCCACCCCCTCACCTATTATCCAAGTCTGCCTCTCGAGAGAGCTAGCTCACACGTATTTCCTCCCTTTAAAATCCCCTTCAAGCACCCCCTTGCTTCATGATAGAAAATGCAGCATATTTATTTCCATAATGGGACGTTGTAACACCAATAACCCCACTCGATCAAGGGACAGATTATTTATACAACTCTCAATTGATTATTCCTAATTCTCCGAGCGCTGCTGCATTACCATATGAATTTATAATAATAATAATAATAATAATAATAATAATAATAATAATAATAATAATAATAATAGCAATAATAATAATAATAATAATAATAATAATAATAATAGCAATAATAATAATAATAATAATAATAATAATAATAATAATTCTACAGATGCGAAGTATGCAGGACTTTACAGCCAGCAGTTAGGTCGAGGGGGGCGACGCACTGTACACTCGGGAACGGGTGTGTCTGGAATGCCTTTCATAAGGTCAGAGTTAATTACGTAAGGTTATTGCGGTCTGCTTCTCTGTTGCATACGGCAACCAGAAGCTTAACAAAAAAATTTGGGGGTTAGTGTTTGCCCTTGTGGAATAAATTAGTTTCGTATACCAGAGCCCATCATTCGCGTGACAAGGGCCACAGATATGGTTGCACTCTCCAGTCTATTGTATAGGAATGAATGCATTAATTATCCAGACCACTATACAGGAATGGGTGCACTCTCCAGTCTACAACACAGGGATGGGTGCACTCTCCAGTCTACAACACAGGGATGGGTGCACTCTCCAGTCTACAACACAGGGATGGGTGCACTCTCCAGTGCACTCTAGTTACTGTACCCTAGAGTTGAAAATTCGAAGCCGGTTGGTTGAGGCTTCGTGTCATGAGCGAAACGAAAAGAAAAAGAGGGAAAAACTGATACTATCCATTTAAAAATCGCCCTTCGGAGATAATAATAATAATAATAATAATAATAATAATAATAATAATAATAATAATAATAATAATAATAAGCATGACAGAAAGATATCTTTCAGAATTAGGTATGCATTCAAAAAAATTGGGTGAAATTTAAGAACATATGATCGTTACGGGTTTAGAGCTTTTCCACGAACATATCAACCAAAAAAAAAAAAATTAATGAGAATAACTGATAACACCGTCGCTCTTAGACACCAGATTCACATTAACAAGTTTAGGCAAGACCGTTTATTTGGTGCTTTCGGGACCTATAATGTAGCTTGACTCACGAAATCGTAATGACACGATTGCAAACAAACCATACCACGGGTGGGGTTCGAACCCGCGGTCAGAGAGTCTCAAAACTCTAGACCGTCGCGTAAGCCACTAGGCCAGCTAGCTTCAATAAGATTCATCCAACTAGGTATATTTCTACACCATAGGAAGGTTAGCATAGGCACCACTGTGTCCACAAATGCAAGTTTTTACAGACGAATCTCCCGCTAGCATGGCCGTGACGAACTCTAGCTCAAGTCCCCCTCAAAGCCGTCCACATGACTCACGAAATCGTAATGACACGATTGCAAACAAACCATACCACGGGTGGGGTTCGAACCCGCGGTCAGAGAGTCTCAAAACTCTAGACCGTCGCGTAAGCCACTAGGCCAGCTAGCTTCAATAAGATTCATCCAACTAGGTATATTTCTACACCATAGGAAGGTTAGCATAGGCACCACTGTGTCCACAAATGCAAGTGGCTTACGCGACGGTCTAGAGTTTTGAGACTCTCTGACCGCGGGTTCGAACCCCACCCGTGGTATGGTTTGTTTGCAATCGTGTCATTACGATTTCGTGAGTCATGTGGACGGCTTTGAGGGGGACTTGAGCTAGAGTTCGTCACGGCCATGCTAGCGGGAGATTCGTCTGTAAAAACTTGCATTTGTGGACACAGTGGTGCCTATGCTAACCTTCCTATGGTGTAGAAATATACCTAGTTGGATGAATCTTATTGAAGCTAGCTGGCCTAGTGGCTTACGCGACGGTCTAGAGTTTTGAGACTCTCTGACCGCGGGTTCGAACCCCACCCGTGGTATGGTTTATAATGTAGCTCTCTGTCACGTCGATGCGCTCACAGTAATATTTATGTAGTTGGTTAATCGGGTTTAAAGTCTATCGACTACACGAGAGTCATTAAGGGCGCAAGTCGTTGATTCCCCACCAGTGTGGAACACTTAATCCCTAAAGTAGGGTTTTAAGTCATCTCTCAGTGATAAACACTGACAGAGACGAACCTCTCTTTGTATATCCAATACTTTTTAGGAATAGTATTTATTTAACGCTCTCAAGAATATTTATACATACTGGGTTCACTAGAGCAAATATTTAAGCATCGACTTACTGTATCAAAAAACTTTTATAATGTCGCAATAAGATAAAAAAAAATGTGCATATAAACCCATATGTTTCACAAAATATAAAATGAGTAAAATTGTTATAATGTTTGTGATTCATAATGGACAAAAAAGTTTTTCATTAATTTTCTGTGATGAATATTTTAGACTCAGCTAAATTGTTTAGTTTTCTTTTGAAACTGACGAAGATGAAGAAAATGTGTTACAGGTATAACTTATAATTTACAAGACAAATCCACAGTTCTAGTCCACCCAGATTCTCTAGTCCAGGAACATGTAAGCAACAGGTTGCTGCTCCCATGGTTCTTTATACGACTAATCAGCGATGACACCACAAGCCAGTTAGATTATTGAGTCGAATACCAGTGAGCTTCAGCTTACTGTCTTAACCTTCTATATAGTCACCTGCATCACTGAACAGGTCGTATTGTACTTGAAACTCTTCCCATTTTCTGTTTATGTATCCGTTTCTCTTCCTCCTGTCCATTCACACTTCCCATTCTCTCTGTCTTCTCGTTCCAGCCCTTTCGCCTCCGCTTTCTTCATCACAAGGTTCCCGTCTCTTTCCATCTATCTCACTCTATCTTTCCCCTTCTCTCACACGTCCCTCAGTCCTCCCCTCACTTCCATCACTCTCCCCTCCCTCATCCCTCCCTCACAACACAGGGAGCGTAACGAGGAAGGAGCAGGTGTGGATGCACGTGCGGGTGTGCGTGTGAGGATCGCGTGTTGTTGCGGATTGTACCCACCTAACTGTACTCACTTAATTGTGGTTGCAAGGGTCGAGCCTCAACTCCTGGACCCCCCCGCTTCTATGCTGGCCGCTACTGGGTCCACTCTCTTTTGGTTGCGTGAGCCCTGTCTGTGTTGTGGTGAGTGTACTCACCTATTTGTGGTTGCAGGGGTCGATTCACAGCTCCTGTCTCCGCCTCTTCGCTGGTCGCTACTAGGTCCACTCCCTGCTCCATGAGCTTTGTTGTACCTCTTCTCTAAGCTATGTATGCATCCTGCCTCCACTACATCACTCTCCAGATTGTGTGTGTACTCACCTGTGCGTGTGTATCACTATATTTTATTTTATATTTAGAGTTTGTCCTCGACCCCTCACCCCCTCACTCCCTCACCACCTTGCTCCCTCACCACCTTGCTCCCTCACCACCTTGCTCCCTCACCACCTCGTTCCCTCACCACCTCGTTCCCTCACCACCTCGCTCCCTCACCACCTTGCTCCTTCACCACCTTGGTCCCTCACTCCCTCACCACCTCGCTCCCTCATCACCTCGTTCCCTCACTCCTTCACCACCTTGCTCCCTCACTATCTCGCTCCCTCACCACCTCGCTCCCTCACCACCTTGCTCTCTCACCACTTTGCTCCCTCACCATCTCGCCCCCTCACCACCTTGCTCCCTCACCACCTCACTCCCTCACCACCTTGCTCTCTCGCCACCTCGCCCCCTCACTACCTCGCCCCCTCACTACCTCGCCCCCTCACCACCTCTCCTGCCCGAGTCATAAGTTGTGATGTGTATAATCATCTTTCATTTCTGTCATGACGAATACAAAACGATCGCCTAATTTCGCGAAATCAACTATTAAATAAACGCTATGTTTTATACCCGGCTATAAAACAAATTTATGGCATTTATAGTAACAGGTGGGGGATTTATCACTTAAATTACGTTAATCACGCAATGGAAAAGCCGTTTAACACTGTCAGTGCAGCACAGATGATCTAATAAAAGCCCAACAACTTACTCCTTAGTGTTTTTTAAGCTTATGTGCTATGGGATTGCAGGATGATTATTAAGTCTACAATCAGTCCCTTATAAAGAACAAAAAGGCACAATACTGTGACTGGAACAATGCACAAATAACCCGCTTTTCTCTGTGTGTGTGCGGGTTATCTGTGTATAATCCCCTTATAAAAGGTATTAAAGTATCTAAGTATAAGCGCCAACAAACGGACATCAGTCAGTGTGTATACTTTTTCGAACTTGTCATATCTACTTGAGTTGTGTTTAAATGAATAGATAGAACACGATTATGTATTTTTTCATGCAAGGACTTAACTAGGTGGGGAGGTTATATCACTTACTTCGTAAGATATCTGAGAAACCTTGATCAGCCAGTCGTAATGTATGAAACTACCACACATGCTTGTAGTCGAGTCTGTGTGGCTGCCTCAAGATATATATAATATATATATATATATATATATATATATATATATATATATATATATATATATATATATATATATATATATATATATATATATATATATATATATATATATATATATATATATATATATATATATATATATATATATATATATATATATATATATATTACATACTAAGATATCAGTGATAAATGTAGGCTGGTATGAAATCATCTATTCTATTCTATTCTATGTGATTTGCCGGTATGGAATGAAATCATCGAGTAAGTTGAAGATATATATTATCCAGG
Source organism: Cherax destructor (assembly GCA_009830355.1). Taxonomy (NCBI): domain Eukaryota; kingdom Metazoa; phylum Arthropoda; class Malacostraca; order Decapoda; family Parastacidae; genus Cherax; species Cherax destructor. The sequence goes on along the minus strand of WNWK01001770.1, from coordinate 107,475 downwards.
TCGTCTGTGTCTACCTGTACTTCATGCAGACGTCTGTTATTTCAGACTTATGATTGGCCCAAATAATAATAATAATAATAATAATAATAATAATAATAATAATAATAATAATAATAATAATAATAATAATAATGGTTACGTGAAGAAAACAGAGAAGACAATGTACTAGCATTCCATGTCTCTCCTCACGCCCTAACACAATGCCATAACCAGTAGGCCTAAATTTGTGATTACCGGAGTTTCCCCTGTCATTGATATGTAAAATAGAACCTTGGGCAATTCAACTCCCTAGACTTTTTTTCAATCTTGCGCACTTGAATTGAAGGACTATTCTGCCCAACTGATGATCGTATTGGAAATTCGATTTAATTTACTGGGAGCTGCAGTTACCATTTTAATGTATCTCTGCCAGATTTGTAAAGATCGAAAAAGATTCACTGTTTGAAACTGAACGCTTTTTGGATCATTTACAAAGTCACACTGTAAATGGTTTAAGTCGACCCGAAAGTCCGTCGTAAGCTCCTCTCTGCCATGTTGCGGGTTGTGTATAAACAGATATATTAATGGCACTGCGTTTGCAGACCATCTTGGTCTCCGCCAGAGTAAAATAACACAAGACTCAAGGAAGCCAACGATATCTTCACGAGAAGCCTCTCAATGACTCGTTGCCTTTCTCCGAGGAAGTCCTAGCAAAGGCCGACTCACTGATAGCCAGAAGCGTCCGGACGCGGTCACCATGCTTCCCTGGACACAGGGCAATCAGAGTGGGTCTACATTGGTGTATCTACAATAGTCGATACTTACACTCGATACACAGTAGAGGTATTTGTATATCACGTTAATAATGTTAAAGTTTCTTGGGGGATTTGATTGGGTGGACAGAAAAAGACTTGTGAGACGAGAACAAACAAGAAAATGTGGAAGTTGAAAAGCAAGAAAGTCATGGAGATTTCTTAAGTCATAATGTGGAATAACGACAGTCTATGTGATAAGACTCAGTCTCAGACCCATTTCAGACCCATTTTAGAATATGCAGAATCAGTTTGGCGCACCACCTGAATAAGCACATTTAGAAGCTTCCATTCTCTCATATGATAGAAAACAGACTACAGCAAGAACTACTTCGTGTGTATTATGAGAAGAGACCAGAGAAACCTTGAACCGACAATTTTAATATATTTTATGGATATCTACATATTCTTTCACAAATGATATTATGCGTCTTAAGTAGATGTAATCAACAGTTAGTTCGTTTGCTAGGTTTAAAACTTATCGACTATATGAGGTTCGTTGTAGCTTCCCACCCACTGACGTTAAGTTCACATTTAGGGATCACTTACGAATATCTCAAGTTGTCTTTGTATCACTGTAGCAAATAACATATAGTACGCACTACAGCTCCACTACCTCTGGGTCCCCCATGTCCACCAACTAATGGATATATACAATCTCTTCTACGGCGATGGAATCATAGCTGGCAACCAATCTTTGTCGCTCAGTCAAAGAGCTTTATCGTGACGTTCATAAAAAATCCTGCGACGTTCAGATACTGTTCATATTCAGATACAAGAGATCTGAATATGAATAGAAAACAGATCAGACTAAGGGTGAGAATACAAGGCACAGTACTACTCGGGAGTGAGTGGGTGAACCTACTCATTAATATGGACAATTATACATAGATTAAATGTAAATACCCGTATAATCAAGAGAGACTTCTTGAATTATTCCACATCATAACCCAAACAGTTATCTGCTAAGATATATTCTATATTGTCCCATGCAAAAGACTAAGTAATATTCTAGAGCACCAGGGAAAATTGTGTCAAGCTGAGGGCTTGAACCTACTGCCTGACAGTGACCTTATACCCCACATGAGGTCGGTCAGGTGAAGCAAGCCGCAGCTAAACTAGCGTCCGGTCATTTACCTGGTGCATCAAGACAACTGCATAATTATTGTCAAACAGATTCCAATAATAACCTAACAAAAATACAAAATATAATATAATACAATATTTACAATGGTGATGAACATCATATCGTATACCATGGTACTTTTAGCACAAGATAATATTATAAAGCAGACCTTGTCCATTTTAGCTATGAAGGGACAAGATCGCGATATAATATTAATTAGAACACATTTGAACGTTTCTTAAATATAAAAGCATAATCTTAGTCAAAAGATGCAACAAAGATCAATAAAATCCTTTCCTCAAAGAGGTACCAAAGCAGTCCTGCCAGCCTCCGATTGATTGCTTTGGAGATCTGCTCTAAATACCACCTTAGTAATTCAATGAGACGATGATCCTGGGCTTTAGTGTAAACGATCATAGAAATAGTGAACCGTGTCTTCAGGTAGACAGTCACAGCAAAGATGCTTGTGCCTTCTAAGCATATTTTATCTTTCGCTCCCAGAAATTCCACGTCTTGATAGAATGCAGGACCTAGGACATCTAGTGAGTCTAATTCATTGCACTTAATCGATTGATTTGAATCAGCTATTTCAGATTTTCACCCAGAAATACAATGGCAGAGTTTAAAAATTCTTTGTAGTCGTCTCGATACTTTTTACACTCTGTTTCGCCGTTATCGAATTTCAGAAATCCTTCTCTAACTGGCAAAATGGATGGACTAACAGTCGGCGACATCTGTTTGGAACCTCCTATGGTCAGTGTTATTTCACTGTGGCTAAAATCTCTTTACTTACAATATTAGGACCAGAAGCTGCATCTTGATGCTGCTTGAAGGCAACTGCGACAACTTGGTCTACAATGTGATGCCTTCACGCAAAGTTAAACTCAGTTTTAAGGGTTTAAGAGAGTTTGAGTGACCATTCATTTGAACACAATTTCATTGGAGAGAGAGATAGATAGATAGATAGATAGATAGATAGATAGAGAGAGAGAGAGAGAGAGAGAGAGAGAGAGAGAAACTCATCTGTCATTGTCATCAATCATCATCACTGAACATTCGCACTCAACGTATTGCTCTTTCTATCAAACCATTCTTAAATCTTTTCATGCCCTGTATCTACAGCATTTAGCCATTAACTATCTAAACAAGAACATTTTGGAATCAATACCTGCTTCTTGTAGAGCGAATAATTAAGTTTAAATTAAAATAGCATGCGTGTGACGGCCACGACGAAATATAGACCACATCAAAGATTAAACCAAGCTTGAAGCAGACGCTGTCGCCCGGTGCCAAACCTGTAATTATTATCAACATTATTTATTAACACGGTGTACCTGAACACAATCGTATGCTACAGGGCTACGTATATATTTTCATAATAAATGACCTGTAGAGCGATGTACTATCGGACTCGAGTTGACATTAGGGATAATATATAGGGTTACTGCATAATATTTTATGTTCAAATATGGAGAGTTGCTCAGATTTTGTTTGTACTGATATCGAGTGTTAGTACGTAATATTCTTGAAGAATATATATATATATATATATATATATATATATATATATATATATATATATATATATATATATATATATATATATATATATATACATACATACATACATACATATGTGTGTGTGTGTGTGTGATTAATGAAGTTCGAGTGTATATTTTGTTGTGATGCAGGACGTTTTGAAAGACTGCTGAGTTTCTCGGTCACTTCTGACAGTTGTTTAGTATTCTAAAATAAATGTGTTTAAGTTCTTCTTAATCTGTCCCACATTGGAAGAGCTGCAGTTTTTATCAGGAGTCTCCTAGACCGTTGATGTATCGGTACGGGTTGGTGTCTTATGGTTATTGGCAATATTGTTGCCGATTTTCTTGGGTTAATACAGAACTCATTTAGTGATTTTCCTAGAGAAATCTAAATTTACCTATCCTGAACTCACCTAATCTATCCTGATCTAACTTAACTTGATCTAATTTAACCAGACCTAGTCTAACCAGACTTAAAACAATCTACTCTAACTTGTTCTGCCTTAACCTATCTGACTCACGAAATCTCTGACCGCGGGTTCGAACCCCACCCGTGGTATGGTTTAACCTATCTTATTGTAACTTAGCCTGACTTTGAAAAAAAATGATATAGCCTTTTATATCTTGAAATAAAATGTTTATATACTAAATAAGAAATTTATTAAGGCTCAATATATTATCAATAATAGGTTAGGTTAGGTAAGATAAGTTAGGTAAGTGTTTCCCGACGCAGGTCTTAGTCATATGATGACTCGCTACTGGAGCTTTTGATCATCTGACCGAGGCCTTAAGCTAGCTTACCGGTCCACCCCTTTAAAATTATGGTCATGATTTCACCCATTATTTATCTATACTTAATATACCCCTTCCACTAAGTTAACACACACAGATTAATGCAATATATTTTTTAAAGATTATGTGGCTATGCAATTTTTAATGTTCATTCGCGGAAAAATACCAATGAATCAGATATTCAGTGATGCATTTTTAATTTACTGTATTGTCATTTGATTACCATACGCCATTCACTTCTAGGACAAATGACACGGTAACGATCCTAGCCATAACATAGGCATCGCCCCCCAAAAAATAACCATCACGCAAAACTGCAATCAGTTTCACAATTTTCGCTCGTGGGGTTAATTTTCCGCAGTGGTTGTTTGATCTGTCACAACTGTCGGGGTATAATTAATCACTGAGGTTCGTGCAGTGGGAAGGGGACACTCTCCTATGTTAATTATGAAGACACTGGACAAAAGGAAATTGGTTTGTTAGGTAAAGTCTATTGATACATGAGGGCCATAAAGGCTGCATTTCACTTGTTCCCCACAAATCAAAAATATTTTAATCCCCAAAATAAAAGTAAACACTAATTGTAGCTACACTGACATATACACGATTCCAGTGTTTATACATTTAAATCCAAATATCTCTTGATGTATATACATTGAGAGAAAAATATATTTTGATGTATATACATTGGCAAATACGCATCTCAGTGTACATATACTGAGAGATGCAAATCTATAAGTGTGCTGTTTAAGCACAGTAAATGGAAATTAAATTTCAAGGTCTTTCGTGATCTCCCACTCACATTCTCAAGGAGTATAATAACAAAAAAGTAAAGAGTAACTTATTCAGTACACAGAGAGGTAAACCATACTCAAGGGACTGACTTATCAGAGTCAGATGCACCAAATTAACATGAATTTCACATATGGACCTCACATAAGGTCAGTATGGTACCTCATTCATGGACCTGGGCTGCTTTCTAACCCAAATTGAGCCAGGTCAACATCGACATGTCTTCTAAAGTTATTTGGTTTGCTCACATAGCTTAAAATTCTCATGGATTTTGTTACCTGTGGATGCATCTAGTTTATAAAGTCCTGGACTTGTGTTCAGAATGTAATTAGTACTGCTTTATTTATACATCTTTACTATTATATTTCGTTCAACTAATGATGTTCATGTAGCAACGTTCTCAAATTTTGACCAATCAATAGGGTGATTAGTATCCCATACATGAATTTTACAAAGCATTCGACTCCTATTAAATTTTAATGCTATATTTGTGCGTTTGTAATCTTATTTCCAGACCATTTGTTTTCCCTGTCTGCCCTACATAAAATATGTTACATTTTGTTCATAGAATCTTATAGACACAGCCATCTGCATCGTTTATGGAATTTAAAAACAAAAATTATAGTAGATTTTTTTAATTCAGAACTAGGTTATTTTTTCACCAGAGTTGTAATTATTGCGATAAATGTAAACACCAATATGGCAGTGTGGCTCCTTGTACACAATACACTTACACCACACCTTCACCATTCTCACAATACCAGTGACAACGTCACTTACGATACGCCCACACTACACTACTCATTCCCACACTACACTACTTACTCCCACAACACCCACGCCCACACCCCTCACAACATCTATTCCAATTTCACTCTCACAACACCCAGTATCACAACCCACAACAACACCCACTTTCTCACTACCCACACCACACTACCCACACCATGCTACCCACACCATGCTACCCAAACCACACTACCCACACCACACTACTCACTCTCACAATACCCACACCACACTACCCACATCACACTACACACACTACATTACCCACACCACACTACTCACTCTCACAGTACACACACCACTCTACTCACACCACACTACCCAAACCACACTACCCACAACACACACTACACTACCCACACCACACTACTCACACCACACTACTCACTCTAACATTACCCACACCACAACACACACTACACTACCCACACCACACTACCCACACCACACTACTCTCACACTACCCACACCACACTACTCTCACACTACCCACACCACACTACTCTCACACTACCCGCACCACACTAATCTCACACTACCCACACAACACTACCACACCACAATACTCACTCTCACACTACCCACACCACACTACCCCCACACCACACTACCCCCACACCACACTACTCACTCTCACACTATCCATACCACACTACTTTCACACTACCCACACCACACTACCACCTCACATTATCCATCCACACTCTTTACACTACCCACTACCACACTACTTATTACCACACTACCCACTACCACACTATCCACACTACACTACCCACACCCCACTACCCACACTACGCATCCACACCCACTACCCACACCACACTACCCACACCACACTACCCACACCACACTACCCACACCACGCTACCCACACGACTCCAGCAGTGGAGACAAAAAAGGACAACAATCTGGGAACTTCCATAATAGTTTGTCAGGGCGGCATCTGGGCGACTCTCAGCTCTTATCTTAGTTCAGTCTATGAAGATCCCATCTCCCTCCTGCTGGTGATGTCTCCCTCCTGCTGGTGATGTCTCCTTCCTGCTGGTGATGTCTCCTTCCTGCTGGTGATGTCTCCCTCCTGCTGGTGATGTCTCCCTCCTGCTGGTGATGTCTCCCTCCTGTTGGTGATGTCTCCCTCCTGCTGGTGATGTCTCCTTCCTGCTGGTGATGTCTCCTCCTGTTGGTGATGTCTCCCTCCTGCTGGTGATGTCTCCTTCCTGCTGGTGATGTCTCCTCCTGCTGGTGATGTCTCCTCCTGCTGGTGATGTCTCCCTCCTGCTGGTGATGTCTCCTTCCTGCTGGTGATGTCTCCTCCTGCTGGTGATGTCTCCCTCCTGCTGGTGATGTCTCCCCCCTGTTGGTGATGTCTCCTCCTGCTGGTGATGTCTTCCTCCTGCTGGTGATGTCTCCCTCCTGCTGGTGATGTCTCCTTCCTGCTGGTGATGTCTCCTTCCTGCTGGTGATGTCTCCCTCCTGTTGGTGATGTCTCCCTCCTGTTGGTGATGTCTCCTTCCTGCTGGTGATGTCTCCTCCTGCTGGTGATGTCTCCTCCTGCTGGTGATGTCTCCTCCTGCTGGTGATGTCTCCCTCCTGTTGGTGATGTCTCCTTCCTGCTGGTGATGTCTCCTCCTGTTGGTGATGTCTCCTCCTGCTGGTGATGTCTCCCTCCTGTGGTGATGTCTCCTTCCTGCTGGTGATGTCTCCTTCCTGCTGGTGATGTCTCCTTCCTGCTGGTGATGTCTTCCTCCTGCTGGTGATGTCTCCTTCCTGCTGGTGATGTCTCCTCCTGTTGGTGATGTCTCCTCCTGCTGGTGATGTCTCCTTCCTGTTGGTGATGTCTCCTTCCTGCTGGTGATGTCTCCCTCCTGTCTGGTGATGTCTCCTTCCTGCTGGTGATGTCTCCCTCCTGTTGGTGATGTCTCCTTCCTGCTGGTGATGTCTCCCTCCTGTTGGTGATGTCTCCTTCCTGCTGGTGATGTCTCCCTCCTGTTGGTGATGTCTCCCTCCTGCTGGTGATGTCTCCTCCTGCTGGTGATGTCTCCCTCCTGCTGGTGATGTCTCCTCCTCCTGTGTGATGTCTCCCTCCTGTTGGTGATGTCTCCTTCCTGCTGGTGATGTCTCCCTCCTGTTGGTGATGTCTCCTTCCTGCTGGTGATGTCTCCCTTCTGCTGGTGATGTCTCCCTCCTGCTGGTGATGTCTCCCTCCTGTTGGTGATGTCTTCTTCCTGCTGGTGATGTCTCCCTCCTGTTGGTGATGTCTCCTTCCTGCTGGTGATGTCTCCCTCATGCTGGTGATGTCTCCCTCCTGTTGGTGATGTCTCCTTCCTGCTGGTGATGTCTCCTTCCTGCTGGTGATGTCTCCTTCCTGCTGGTGATGTCTCCTTCTTGCTGGTGATGTCTCCTTCCTGCTGGTGATGTCTCCCTCCTGTTGGTGATGTCTCCCTCCTGCTGGTGATGTCTCCCTCCTGTTGGTGATGTCTCCTTCCTGCTGGTGATGTCTCCCTCCTGTTGGTGATGTCTCCTTCCTGCTGGTGATGTCTCCCTCCTGTTGGTGATGTCTCCTTCCTGCTGGTGATGTCTCCCTCCTGTTGGTGATGTCTCCTTCCTGCTGGTGATGTCTCCCTCCTGCTGGTGATGTCTCCCTCCTGCTGATGATGTCTCCCTCCTGTTGGTGATGTCTCCCTCCTGTTGGTGATGTCTCCTTCCTGCTGGTGATGTCTCCCTCCTGTTGGTGATGTCTCCTTCCTGCTGGTGATGTCTCCCTCCTGCTGGTGATGTCTCCCTCCTGTTGGTGATGTCTCCTTCCTGCTGGTGATGTCTCCCTCCTGCTGGTGATGTCTCCCTCCTGTTGGTGATGTCTCCTTCCTGCTGGTGATGTCTCCTTCCTGCTGGTGATGTCTCCTTCCTGCTGGTGATGTCTCCTTCTTGCTGGTGATGTCTCCTTCCTGCTGGTGATGTCTCCCTCCTGTTGGTGATGTCTCCCTCCTGCTGGTGATGTCTCCCTCCTGTTGGTGATGTCTCCTTCCTGCTGGTGATGTCTCCCTCCTGTTGGTGATGTCTCCTTCCTGCTGGTGATGTCTCCCTCCTGTTGGTGATGTCTCCTTCTTGCTGGTGATGTCTCCCTCCTGTTGGTGATGTCTCCTTCCTGCTGGTGATGTCTCTCTCCTGCTGGTGATGTCTCCCTCCTGCTGATGATGTCTCCCTCCTGTTGGTGATGTCTCCCTCCTGTTGGTGATGTCTCCTTCCTGCTGGTGATGTCTCCCTCCTGTTGGTGATGTCTCCTTCCTGCTGGTGATGTCTCCCTCCTGCTGGTGATGTCTCCCTCCTGCTGGTGATGTCTCCCTCCTGTTGGTGATGTCTCCTTCCTGCTGGTGATGTCTCCCTCCTGTTGGTGATGTCTCCCTCCTGCTGGTGATGTCTCCCTCCTGTTAGTGATGTCTCCTTCCTGCTGGTGATGTCTCCCTCCTGTTGGTGATGTCTCCTTCCTGCTGGTGATGTCTCCCTCCTGTTGGTGATGTCTCCTTCTTGCTGGTGATGTCTCCCTCCTGCTGGTGATGTCTCCCTCCTGTTGGTGATGTCTCCTTCCTGCTGGTGATGTCTCCTTCCTGCTGGTGATGTCTCCCTCCTGTTGGTGATGTCTCCTTCCTGTTGGTGATGTCTCCTTCCTGCTGGTGATGTCTCCTTCCGGCTGGTGATGTCTCCTTCCTGCTGGTGATGTCTCCCTCTTGTTGGTGATGTCTCCTTCCTGCTGGTGATGTCTCCTTCTTGCTGGTGATGTCTCCCTCCTGTTGGCGATGTATTCCTCCTGCTGGTGATGTCTCCCTCCTGCTGGTGATGTCTCCCTCCTGTTGGTGATGTCTCCTTCCTGCTGGTGATGTCTCCCTCCTGTTGGTGATGTCTCCTTCCTGCTGGTGATGTCTCCTTCCTGCTGGTGATGTCTCCCTCCTGCTGGTGATGTCTCCCTCCTGTTGGTGATGTCTCCTTCCTTCTGGTGATGTCTCCCTCCTGCTGGTGATGTCTCCCTCCTGCTGGTGATGTCTCCTTCCTGTTGGGGATGTATCCTTCCTGCTGGTGATGTCTCCCTCCTGCTAGTGACGTATTCGTCTTGCTGGTGATGTCTCGCCCATGTTGATGTCGCTGTGGTGGGGAGGACTGCGGACGACCTCACCCCCCCCCTCAACTCCCCACCATCAACAACGCAGAATTTCCAAGATTTCTTTTAAACATGAAAAAGGAATTTACGAGAATTTAACATAAATTCCCACCACAATAAAGGCGCCCATGAGAGTGTAATCTGGTGCCTGGGAGCGCCTGTACACATGTATGTTCTCCGTTTGTGTGTACACGTGTGTGTGTTCCCGGAGCGTGTGTACTTTTGTTTGTCATCATAATTGTATGCTGGTTGTATGTTGGCTGCCGCCGCCACCACGATCGTGACTACCACTACCGCCACCACGATCGTGACTACCACTACCGCCACCACGATCGTGACTACCACTACCGCCACCACGATCGTAACTACCACTACCACCACCACGATCGTGACTACCACTACCGCCACCACGATCGTGATTACCACTACCGCCACCACGATCGTGACTACCACTACCACCACCACGATCGTGATTACCACTACCACCACCACGATCGTAACTACCACTACCGTAACCACGATCGTGACTACCACTACCGCCACCACGATCGTGACTACCACTACCGCCACCACGATCGTGACTACCACTACCGCCACCACGATCGTGACTACCACTACCGCCACCACGATCGTGACTACCACTACCGCCACCACGATCGTGACTACCACTACCGCCACCACGATCGTGACTACCACTACCGCCACCACGATCGTGACTACCACTACCGCCACCACGATCGTGACTACCACTACCGCCACCACGATCGTGACTACCACTACCGCCACCACGATCGTGACTACCACCGCCACCACGATCGTGACTACCACTACCGCCACCACGATCGTGACTACCACTACCGCCACCACGATCGTGACTACCACTACCGCCACCACGATCGTGACTACCACTACCGCCACCACGATCGTGACTACCACTACCGCCACCACGATCGTGACTACCACTACCGCCACCACGATCGTGACTACCACTACCGCCACCACGATCGTGACTACCACTACCGCCACCACGATCGTGACTACCACTACCGCCACCACGATCGTGACTACCACTACCGCCACCACGATCGTGACTACCACTACCGCCACCACGATCGTGACTACCACTACCGCCACCACGATCGTGACTACCACTACCGCCACCACGATCGTGACTACCACTACCGCCACCACGATCGTGACTACCATTACCGCCACCACGATCGTGACTACCACTACCGCCACCACGATCGTGACTACCACTACCACCACCACGATCGTGACTACCACTACCGCCACCACGATCGTGACTACCACTACCGCCACCACGATCGTGACTACCACTACCGCCACCACGATCGTGACTACCACTACCGCCACCACGATCGTGACTACCACTATCGCCACCACGATCGTGACTACCACTACCGCCACCACGACCGTGACTACCACTACCACCATAGTTGTTACTGCCACTACCACCACTGGTATTCCCACTGTCGCCATTGCTACTATCACTACCACTACCACCTGGCCACTATCACGACCACCGCCACCAACATTATTACCATAATTATTACAACCACCAGCGCCTCTACCTCTGTTACCATCAGTGCCACAACCCCTTTCCCCGCGCTGCCCCAGTCACCACTACAAACATCATTTCTACTAGTAACATTGCCAGAACCACCTCCATGAAAACCCCCACAACCATCACCCATTGCCACCACCACAAACCACTACTACCACCACCATTACAACAACCACTTCCTTCACCATTATCACCAAGACTACTGCAACTGTCTCCCTAACCACTAACATCAACACCATCATCACTCACCACAACACTCTAAATACTGTCACCACCAACAAAACAGTCACCATCACACTGTCATTATACACCCGCTACCATCACCACCACCACTACCACCACCACCACCATAACCACCACAACCACCACCACCATACCCACCATCACCACCACCACCATAACCACCACCACCACAACCACCATAACTACCACCACCACCACCACCATAACCACCACCACGACCATAACCACCACAACCACCACCACCATAATCACCATCACCACCACCACCACCACCATAACCACCACCACCACAACCACCATAACCACTACCACCACAACCACCATAACCACCACCACCACCATAACCACCACCACCACCATAACCACCACCACCACAACCACCACCATAACCACCACCACCACAACCACCACCATGGCAGCAACAGCAGCAGTGTCATCGTCGTCGTCACCAACACACTGCCACAACACACCGACAAAACAAGTCACCATCATTACAGTAACACACTCACCAATACTCTGCCACACCACACCACCACATCAACACTCACCAACACTGCCACAACACACCACCAACACACTGCCACAACACACCACCAACACACTGCCACAACACACCACCAACACACTGCCACAACACACCACCAACACACAAGAGAACATTGCACCCAGCTATGTACATAATATATCAACATTATCACCACGGTCTAGCCTTTTGCATCCCAGACAATTGCCAATATATTCTCAGAGATTCGAGCGATCTCAGCTGTATTCTTGACTTCATTTTAAGCAACATTTCTACTGAATATAACTTTTTTTTCGGGTCCTAGCATATATCTTTTCATGACTTTAGAACACTTTATTTTAAAAAGATATCCCACGTTGCGTTGTCTTTCTAGAAGTTTTTCGCTTATATTATTCTCGTAATATTTAGGTGTTTGTTTCTACGTGAGTAGAATTTTTTGGAGTGCTTTCAGATTTAAACCTCGTGGAGCTTTAAATTCCAGTCTCTAAAGTGTGTGTGTGTGTGTTTGTTGTGTGTGTGTGTGTGTGTGTGTGTGTGTGTGTTTTTGTGTGTGTGTGTGTGTGTGTGTGTGTGTGTGTGTGTGTGTGTGTGTGTGTGTGTGAGATACTGACGTGGTGGTGGTTTTGTTCCTGTTTATCTGTCGTGAAGGATTGCCCTTTGTCAGTGCAACTACTGCTCTCTCTCTCTCTCTCTCTCTCTCTCTCTCTCTCTCTCTCTCTCTCTCTCTCTCACTCGCTCGCTCTCTCTATTTATTTACACCTTTTATATGCATTTAACTGTTCGCAATTTGTTTAGTAAACGTTAAAATAATGTACATATCAAGGGACTAAACATCATAGCTCTTACCGAAACTTGATAATAATAATAATAATTATAATAATAATAATTAGAGTAAGCACTTAACCCGGAAGGACCATTAATACTCCCCGATACAAACACGACAGCTGCGGGGGGCGGGGGGTTAGTTAATGAGAACTGAAAACCTAAATGAGGGTTTAAATACGCCAAGTCACGTGTGAGAAGAATTCTAAATCCATTATCTAAATTTTTCTTGCTAGGTGAAAGGACATATGTGCAACTAATGCATCATTGTATTGTTGCAACGTTTCGCTCTCCGCTAGACTCGTAGTATACTCACGATGGGAATCGTCGTCTCCATCCTCTGTATCGCAGATATCGTAAATGGGATATGCAGTATATGATCACTTGTACACAAATTGTTGCTTATTGTTAGTTTTTATAATGAATTTATTTATGGGTTTCTTGGAAGACATTCTGAATGTTTTCAGTAAGTAATATATTATTTGTAAGAATATTATTATTATTATTCAACAAACCGGTCGTCTCCTACCGAGGCAGGGTGACCCCAAAAAAGAAGAAACACTTTCACCATCACTCCATCACTGTCTGTCTTGTCAGAGGAAGACAGTGACCTAACCTAACCTACTACAGTTCAAAACCAGTGTGGGTCGTTCTGGAATGTCAGAAGTTAGACCTACTTCCGTCCGCTAGTCACGGCCCAGTCTCTGGCTCGCTAGACTGATGGTAATATTTTGTGCAAGGAACTTAGTCCATCAATAAGCGCGAAGATGCTGCCTTTGTAGCTGACATTAATAAACCTAATGTAAACGGGAACGTTTTACGAGGTGAGACAAGAGGAAGGTCAGAATCAGGTAGCTGGGAGTGTTGCTGTGATCCCACAACCGGTGGGAGGGAGGGGCGGAAAGGTCATGTAGAGCCTCGGAAACCTCTTTATTGCAACGACCTTTCACCTACGAGAGGCTTAGTAAGACGCTGATTGTAGAGGAGTCGTTAACGATACAACGTTTCGCCTGCAGTCAGTGTCTTGCCACACTGTGGACGTTTCGCTGCTCCTCTGGACTGCAAGAGGCTTAATGAAGTACATGACGAAGCCTCATCACAATGTGTCTCTCCCGACTAGAGATGATACTATATTTTTTTACTTAGTGCCCACCAAGATGGTGCTATTTTATTATTATTATTATTATTATTGTTATTGTTTAGAGGAGAAATATGAAAGTTTCTCCTGACGTAACTCTTAATCACATGATGATCCATTCCGTGGAGTTGTACTTCATTTAACAGATTTCTGTGATGTTTAACATTTCATTACATATAAAAATATTAGAGTCACCACTCACCGGAATATTTACATTGCAACTAAGGATGTGGATGTCATGTATTTCATACTAGTAAGAAAAAAGTGTTTCGGGTTCATTAATTAAATATTTTCAATAAATGATGACGACATTCTGTGGATGTTAGTGGACTTCACTGGGTAAAAATTAATAAGTTAGTTAGCCTTATTAAGTAGTAGTAAACAATTTAGAGGACCTTACGGGATGAAAGTTATGAAGTTAGTGGACCCTATTGGGTAACTGTTAAGAAGTTTGTTGAACCTTACTGGGTAGAAGTGAAAAAAGTTAGTAGACCTTTGTATTAATTAAAAACTTAGAGAGTTTTCCTCTTCAGGTTACGTGCAATTTGCTTAGATGGACACACTAAGTTAGCAGCCCACACTTACAGCTGCAGAAGTGATAAATATAAACTCCATTCACCCCAATGTTCCAGAAACGGTACATTTTCTTTTCAAGGAATCCCTTCCTTGATGGCTTCGTATCAGAAACAAATCTTATAACCCTGCACGTTTTCCCTCGTGCCTCGCCATCTCGTCTTATACTAAACGCATATTCCCAAACGTTTTAAATACCAGGAGTAACGTGGGTTTACTCGGCCTGCGTTATCGCTAAGTAACGTCCTCTCTCTTTGTACGACTATTATATTTTTTTAAGTTTTTGTGATTATGTAAATTTATGTTAATGTTAGCATAATCTACAGTAACCAAAGCTAACATAACGTAGCACAACGTAAAGTAGATCAGCATAACATAAACTTGCCTACACAACCTAAGCTAACCATAAGGGAAAAGTAGACATTGCAAAGATAAGATAAGATTTCTTCGGATTTTTAACCCCGGAGGGTTAGCCACCCAGGATAACCCAAGAAAGTCAGTGCGTCATCGAGGACTGTCTGTCTTATTTCCATTGGGGGAAGAGAAGAATGCCTAGGTCGTGCAGAAACACGTGAGATTAAATGCGTAGGAAACGCTCGTTTGCTACGCATTTAATTGCATTGCTTGTCAGTACACAGGAAAGTTAAGTACAGCGTAATGTGATGAGCAGGCCGAGTGGATTTACATTATCATGCTTGTAATGTACTAGTAGGAATGATAGTGGTGGGTAATGATAATAATTTTAGTAGCAGTAGTAGTAGAAGGAAGAGTAGTTATTTTCTTACTACCTCAGACACCTCTATCGCTTTTTCCTTCCCTTCCTTTCTCAACTTCCTTCCCCCTCCCGCTCCTTCAGCCTCCTTCCTACCCTCCTCCTCAGCACCCCCTTTCTCCCTACTCTCGCTCGTCTCTACTCCCTTCTTTTCTCTCCCTCCATATCTTACAATCGTCTCTCCATTTCTCCCTATCGTAATTTCCTTCCCTCCCTCAGTCTGTCTAGCCTTCTTCCTCATCATTTATTTTCCTCTTCCTCATCCTTCATTTCTTACCATCAACTAATCCATCATGCATTTTCTCTCCATAAGCCACAAAAACATGCCAATAATTGTGTTTTTTGGCCTAATTTAAGCGTGTAAAAAACTTCTTCAATAAATAATCTCTCTCATGTAAATAAATAATCGTATCCATTTTCCTTTTATACAGCAGCAAGGCGGCTTACATGAATTACCCGTAAGAGCTGCGGCACTGATGACAGCCACTCCTCCAGACGCATTAAGAATTACTGTAGCATGAAAGAGTTGTTGCTATTTGATATTCTCTCTCTGTCTGTCTGTCTGCTACTGTATTGCATATATATATATATATATATATATATATATATATATATATATATATATATATATATATATATATATATATATATATATATATATATATATATATATATATATATATATATATATATACATATATATTGTAATCTTACTCTGATAGGTACAGCTTTCGTCCCTTTATGTTATTGTCAATGATTCTGAAAAAGAGTAATAAATAATTGTTACTTTATTAAGGAAAGAACGAGGTTCGAACTGGAGGCCACACGTGTGCTCCTCCCTCGCTCTTCCACTGTACTGGGATTACAACAATAAATTTAGTGTAATTATTTAGCATTGTATTTGAGCTTAGGTCCCCTGACCTTTTTTGAGGGTGTTGGTAAACAGCTCAGGCACTTCTTGTCAGTGTTGGTCAACAGCTCTTGTACCTCTTGTGGGTGTTGGTCAACACCTTTTACACCTCTTGTGGGTGTTGGTCAACAACTCCTGCACCTCTTGTGGGTGTTGGTCAACAGCTCCTGCACCTCTTGTGGGTGTTGGTCAACAGCTCCTGAACATCTTGTGGGTGATGATCCATAGTTTCTGGACATCTTGAAAGCGTTAAGCTGCAGCTGCTAGTCTTATTGAAAATGTCAGAATATAACTCCTGGGCCTCTTGAAGGTGTTGACCGCCAGTTCTTGGACCACTTGGTGATGTTTATTTACGACTTCTATATCTCTTGTAGAGATCGACCCGCATTTCCTATACCTTCAGGATTTTGAGATACAGCTACTAGGTCAGTACTGTACGTTGAGGAACAGGGAGCTGGAATTATGGTTATTTTTTTTATTATCCAGAAAATAGATTGGATGAGCATGACACATGTGCAACAGTTAGATATCGTTATTTCTGAAATGTATCGCCTACACAGTAGACTTCTTAAGTCAGATACAGAAGAGAGACTATTTAGAGACAGCAGTAGCAGTGAGCAGGTAATGATGATGTAATCATTCTAACAACCTTGAAGTAGTTTTCAGGCGGTGAGTCCCTCATCTTGAAGCAGGAATCTGCATTAAGGATTTCTGTAGATACAACTGGTTGAGATTGGTCATTTTTTTCATTGAGTAGTGTTTTATATTACAATAACTTTTAGACTTGGAAGAGGTGGCTTAATTCTGAATAGCTTTTTGATTCAAGGTAATGAATTTACCCTTCATTTTTTTTTTAATTTAAACTTATTAACTCCCTTTCTCTAAGTTTTGTAACTCGTGCGGATGTACCGCTTACTCGTGATTATAATAATTGCGATAATATCTAAAGGCCTAATTTTTATTCGAAAGCTTAATATGGAAGAAGTTCCCATATTTTTCAGCAGTATTTTAATATAAGTTTTTTCAGTTTCTGGACTGTGGTATTTTTTGGGGACGGGGGTGGGGGGTGGGGGGTGGGGGGGAGGGTGTTGCTAGAAGGCCTTTGGGTTGTTGAAGTTAATAATCGATTTCGCCATTTTTCTTGATATCTTCACTAAATATATTCACCTCCTTAAAGGCGTAATACTCCTGAAAATATCGTCAAAAATACCGAATATTTCATTTTCTTTGTGTGATGTGAATAAATGGTCTCCAGTGATTGACTTAATCACTCAACTCTATGGAATATAAGCGCATGAAAAATGGTAAAGAAATATCTTGCCTTGTTTCAAAGGGAAATTTAATGAAAGAAATAGAGTTAAGGAATCCGGGAAGAAGATTGTCAAGACGTTCAGTCAGGAGCCACGACGAATGTCGTCCACCTGTCAAAACCATTAGGAGTTGATGGGAATATTCCATTATATATTTTCGCTTAAAAATGATCTGTGCCTGTTGCTCAAACTAAGCAACAATGCTATAAGTAATTCCACATTTTTAAAGCATAATGATATTCTATGAAAAACATGATTAATTGTAATTAATTTTATAATGGTTATACATCTGTGAGGCTTTTATATAAGAAATTCCTCGCTCAAAATATTCGACAGCTCATCCATAGGAACCTTTATTACACAAAGTAGTAACATCAAAACCAACACATTTAAAGTTTAAAGACACGAACACTGTAGTTTGTTAATCAGATCAATGATGATCTTGGTACCTGGTGGGAAATTGCTACCAACAATAGAGTTAAAGATATTACCAACAATTTGGTGAACTTGAATGAGATCGACCCAGTTGTACTGATTATAGGTCATGCAGGAATGTCCAGCTTGTCGGGTTTGATCAAACTACATAAATTTGGCAGTGAAGGAGCTCTGGTAGGAAATTGTTTCATCAAAGATTCATTGCCTTTCAATAGCTGGTTCATTCCATATTAAAATAACTAGTCATGAGGATATGTTCACCAGGATAAAAAAAAAATGGGATCAAAACGAAGTTTTTATTTTGCTTTATACAGAGGGGTATATATTATGTATATATATATATACAAACTAAGAGATTAATTTAAGGCCCATTATTGGAAATGACATGTTCGTGATTGGTAGTGCACGAGTGACGTGTAAGCCTAACTACACACAAAAAAAAACACAAACTATGAAAACAAAGAGGAGAGAGCAAAAAGAAGACTAGAAGATTCCTTCATAAACCCCACCAAGAAAGTCATGGAACTAATCTTAAAAAAAAGTAAATAAACAACAGAGAGTAGTATCACTAACAATCTATAAAACTTTGCTTTATATTATCTTCCAGTGCTACAAAGAAAACTAAATTCCCTTACAATAATTAAAAAAAACAGATATGTTTCGGTCGCTGCGCGATTCGAGAAAATTATCCTCTTGTCCCATAAGCCCCGGCTGGTGTACGTCAGTGCAGACCAAAATATAACCAGAGTGCAACTAAATGTCAGCGTGGAATATTTGAAGCCGTCAGAAGAGGCATTCAGAACTTATTGCAGGGAAAGTAATATTCAAATTTGTTCAGGAAAATGGCAAATAGGCGCCTACACAAACATAAAAACTAATCCGAATTTTCCACTTAAATACACCAGATTCCAAAATTTAGAGCCAAACAAGAAGAGGGATTCTTGATTTATCTCTGAGTAAATAACATCCCTAAATTCTCCACCACTTTAAGTTTGAAGACACTGAGAAGTCGCTTTCTTAAGGCGGAGGTTTAAAGCCAATTAGATGTGACATTCATAAATTTTCGTATTAAAACAAATATTTAAAATTTCTCTATTTCTTCAGTATAAATAGTAAATAAAGTACAAACAGCGTTCAAGGTTTAAAACCAGTCAGAAGAGTCATTCTCCAGTTATGGCATGGAAAATAATTTGTTTATTAAAATTGGCATATTAAAATTTACACAAATCAAATCAATGCTATTTCTTGGCAAAATCCCCCAGCGCTAAAAGTTTGAAACTGACCAAAAAGTTGATTCTCCAGTTATGCAGAAACCTGCAATTCCAAGTTTGTTAACTATATTGGTAAACTGACAACGTTTCACCAAGACAGTCGAAACCGAAAAAATAGAATTCTTTTTATACGAATCATCAGCTGTTCAAAGGAGGTAAATATCATATACATTTTAAAAATAAAATTAGCTAATTGAACCTTACGCACCCTAATAAAAATCTTAACATTCTTCTAAATAGAATAAAACAGTCTTGAAAATTTGAAGCCGATCCGGAGAGGCTTTCTCAAGTTATCCCACATAAACCCAAACTGAGAATGATCCATACAAGAGACCACACGCACAACCCAATCGTTCCATGAGACTTTCCAGAGTTATACTTCAGCGTTGAAAATTTGTAGCCGACTGAATGAGTTGTTCTCAACTTATAAACGAAAACAGTGAAGGAAGAAACGAACACTACCTGAGTATATGCTCAGCTCTGCAATAAAACCATAATGAAAATGCGACATCTGAGAGATCTTTAAATGAAAAATAAAAGAGAAAAACGCTAAAAAATTAGAGTTCAAAATCTCTTCAGCTTTTTTTTCTCATCTGTTTTTCTACTTTAAAAATATTATTTTTTTGGAAAGAAGCTGGAATTTGTAAAATGTTGCTAATTGGCATCTTCACAGTCCTGAACTAAGATAAAGAGTCCTCTAAGCAAAATACTTCAGCGTTGAAGGTTTGAAGCCGATCGACTGAGGGGTTCTCAAGCAATAAACGAAAAGCTTGAAGTAAGGCTAAAATTAGGGAAGCGCTTAAAAGGATCCATTAAGGGGATACCTAAAAGTTCTTTTAGGACCTGCCTCTCCCTCCCCCCCTTCCTCCTTCTCTCTCTCTCTCTCTTTCTCTCCCTCACTCTCTCTCTCTCTCTTCTCTCTCTTCCTCAATTATCCACTCCCTCTTAATCTCCCTCTCTCACCCATTCTGTCTTTGTTTTCCTTGTTGAAACGCAGTGCAAATTGCTGCTGTGTTGCACCAAAATTTTTTTATTGAGGTAGATGAATGGAAATTGATTGATGACGAATTACTGCGTTATGACGGGAGCAACACGAGGGTGCTTCCCTCTAAAATATTATTCATTTTCAGAGTGAATGTTATCTGTGTGTTTGTGTACTCATTGTTTGCTTGTGGCAAACGATGAATATACAGTGTACTCATCGTTTGCCACACGTTAAGAAGAGGGGGGAGTGCCTCCCTCCTCTTCTTAAACCAGAATTAACCAGCATTTATTCTTCAATACCTACTCTTGAAACTGTGTATGGAGTTTTGCCTCCATCACCTTCCTAGCTATCTTATTATCCTGACAGTAAAGACGAAGATAACACCCAGTCTTAAAGCAAGCTTTACCAGGTCAGTGATTCGATAAAAGACACATTAATGTGTGTAAACTGCTGAATCATGACACTAAAGATGTATGAGAGAGCGTCCCTGTGGGCGTCATGCGCGCTGTCACCAGCCACTCTTCTTCGCCCTGTCAATTTCCGACATATTTTCTCTGGTCTTTCTATCTATTGTTACTTTCTTATCCTTTAATCTCTTTGGGAATAATCTTGTTGCAAACTTCTGGAACTTCTGGAATTTCCGAACAAGTTGGACCACGGGTGAGCTTCGTTTCAAGGTCGGTACCGAGTCAGTGTGTAACGTGTAATAAACTACATACTGAGTTTCACTGTTTTGCTGATCATACTTGACCTCCAGTGGCTCAGGTGTGGCCTTTAGAGAATCACTACCTAGTAGAGTCCTAGGACTGCAAGATCGCTATACAGTAGATTTCCAAGATTGTTGCAGATAATGAATACATTGTTTTTATCTTTACCCATTTAGCTTACTTATACATGTGTCATTTTGTTTCTTTTTATCCCTCTTTCTTTTTCAATTTCATTAATATATTTCGTATTTCTAATAAATTGTAAATGTGTGTCCGACCTTGCGTGTAACTTTTCCAGATCTAAGGTATGCCTTCTGTTCTCCTCCTACAATTGTATTTCTCTTATAATTGAATCATTCTATAAGAACATGAATTTGAAGAAGTATGTCCTGGTAAACAAGTTGTTACCATTCCCAACAGGGGGTCCTCATAGGAGCTCTGAAGAGATCCTTGTAAGGAGGTCAAGTCCTTAACATTTATTAAGAGCAGTGAAGGACCAAGTAGTGAGCCTTGAGGGACACCACTAGCTGTACACATCTTGTTCCTCATTCACCATGACTGATGGCTTCCTAATTGATTTTTCTACATCCAAGCTAGTACTATGTCTGCTATAAATGGCATAGTACTAGCATAGTACTAGCATAGCATAGCACTAGCTTCAAGCAGAGGAAATTATCTCTGTTCGAGGCTTCCAAATTGCGAAGTTAGTGAGAGGAGACTTGTATCTTAATGAATTGATTCCTAGGCAATTCGAAATGAATGGCCAAATATCCTAACACCAGATGCCTCTGTTTACCTAGCAGTGAATGGATACCAATGTGTGTGTGTGTGTGTGTTAGTTACCATTTTGTCCTAGGCACATGTCGATTAGACACTAGGCCTGTTGTGTGTGTGTGTGTGTGTGTGTGTGTGTGTGTGTGTGTGTGTGTGTGTGTGTGTGTGTGTGTGTGTGTGTGTCTTTGTGTGTTTGTGTTTGTGAGTGTAAGAGAAAGTTGTTATCCAGCTTTGTGATTCTGAAGGGGACACTGTGTTAATACTTATGTATATTTATAGCATTGGAAAGTATAGAAGTAACAACAATTACTAAACTGAATAAGAGCAATACACACACACACACGCACACACGCACACGCACACACACAGGAACCATACATAGTTTTAAGACTAGGTTTGATAAAGCTCGTGGAGCAGGGAGAGAGAGAGAGAGGACCTAGTAGCAATCAGTGAAGAGGCGGGGCCAGGAGCTATGACTCGACCCCTGCAACCACAAATAGGTGAGTACAAATAGGTGAGTACACACACACACGCCCCGATGGCATGATGGCTAGCGCTCTTGCTTCACGCACGGAGGGCCCGGGTTCAATTCCCGGCGGGGCCGAAACATTTCGAAGTGTTTCGTTACACACACACACACACATATATACAACAGGCCTAGTGTCTAATCGACATATGCCTAGGACAAAATGGTAACTAACACACACACGCCTAGCACGTCTCCGGAGGCACACATCAACCAGATAACTGCGGCAGCATATGGGCGTCTGGCAAACCTTAGATTAGCGTTCCGTTACCTTAACAAGGAATCGTTCAAGACACTGTATACCGTGTACGTCAGGCCCATACTAGAATATGCAGCACCAGTCTGGAACCCACACCTGGTCAAGCACGTAAGGAAACTAGAGAAAGTGCAAAGGTTTGCGACAAGGTTAGTTCCACAACTCAGGGGTCTGTCTTATGAAGAAAGGTTGAGGGAAATAGGACTAACAACACTGGAGGAAAGAAGGGTCAGAGGAGACATGATAACGACATACAAAATACTGCGGGGAATTGACAAGGTAGATAGTGACAGGTTGTTTCAGAGAGGGAACACAGAAACAAGGGGACACAACTGGAAGCTGAAGACTCAGATGAGTCAAAGGGATGTCAGGAAACATTTATTCAGCCACAGAGTAGTCAGGAAGTGGAATGGACTAGAGAAAGATATAGTGGAGGCAGGAACCATACATAGTTTTAAGACAAGGTATGATAAAGCTCATGGAGCAGGGAGAGCAGAGACCCAGTAGCAGACAGCGAAGAGGCGGGGCCAGGAGCTGAGTCTCGACCCCTGCAACCACAATTAGGTGAGTACAATTAGGTGAGTACACACACCTGTTTGCAGATGATGTGAAGTTGTTGAGAAGAATTCAATCGGAGGAGGACCAGGCAGAACTCCAGAGGGATCTGGAAAGGCTGCAGGACTAGTCCAGCAACTGGCTCCTGAAATTCAACCCCTCCAAGTGCAAAATCATGAAGATTGGGGAAGGGCAAAGAAGACCACAGACGGAGTACAGTCTAGGGGCCAGAGCTTACAAACCTCACTCAAGGAAAAGGATCTTGGGGTGATTATAACACCGGGCACATCTACTGAGGCCCACATCAACCAAATAACTGCTGCAGCATACGGACGCCTGGCAAACCTAAGAACAGCATTCCGACATCTTAATAAGGAGTCAGTCAGGACCCTGTACACTGTGTACGTTAGGCCCATACTGGAGTATGCAGCGCCAGTTTGAAACCCTCACTTGCCAAGCATGTAAGGAAACTAGAGAAACTGCAAAGGTTTGCAACAAGACTAGTCCCTGAGCTAAGGGATATGTCCTACGAGGAGAGGTTACGGAAATCGACCTGACGACACTGGAAGACAGGAGAGATAAAGAGGATATGATAACGACATATAAAATACTGAGAGGAATCGACAAGGTGGACAGAGACAGAATGTTCCAGAGATGGGACACAGCAACAAGGGGTCACAGTTGGAAGTTGAAGACTCAGATGAATCACAGGCATGTTAGGAAGTATTTCTTCAGTCACAGAGTTGTCAGGAAGTGGAATAGTCTGGGAAGTGATGTAGTGGAGGCAGGATCCATACATAGCTTTAAGGAGAGGTATGATAAAGCTCATGGAGCGGGTAGAGTGACCGAGTAGCGGCCAGTGAAGAGGCAGGGCCAGGAGCTGTGAATCGACCCCTGCAACCACAACTAGGTGAGTACACACACACACTCACACACAATATATATATATATATATATATATATATCAATAACTACACTGCACTAGCCAGGGTTCGAACCTATGATGCTTTGACCCGCCTCATAATGAGCGAAAACACATAACGCCTTAGACCACTGAACCATACAGTAGAACTGAATGTTGTACTCGCTACCCAAGGACATACGATGCACTCGTTCGTGGTTACAAATATATATATATATATATATATATATATATATATATATATATATATATATATATATATATATATATATATATATATATATATATATATATATATATATATATATATATATATATATATATATATATATATATATATATATATATATATATATATATGGCTGCCTTGGAATAACGTCTAGCGAAAGCTGGATGCTAAGGTATTGGACCAGTGTGGTACGGTCGGTAAAGCACTGCGTACCTTGTCATGAGGTTCGTAGGTTCGAGTCTCCGTCGGCCAGAGATCAGTGTTTGTGAATATTTCGCCTGCTCTTGCGAATTCTAGCATATATATATATATATATATATATATATATATATATATATATATATATATATATATATATATATATTATATATATATATATATATATAATATATATAACTGCTGTTGAGCTAGTACACCAAACAGGAGGAGAATGAAATTAGCTTAGAGGTGTCCACACCATCGTATGTCCTTGGGTAACGAGTACAACATTCAGTTCTACTGGATGCGTTACTCTTAAGGATTGTATGGTTCAGTGGTCTAAGGCGTATGTGTTTTCGCTCACCATTGAAGCGGGCCAAAGCATCATAGGTTCGAACCCTGGCTAGTGTAATGTAGTTATTGATCAATACCACTCGTTCGTGGTTACAATAATATATATCTATATATATATACAGTGGACCCTCGGTTATCGTTGAAATATATATATATATATATTGGTGTTGTAACGCGTGAATATATATATATATATATATATATATATATATATATATATATATATTCACGCGTTACAACACCAATTTATAGAGATATCCAAATCAGCATATACAAAACAGACTCCCTGTAGGCCTGTTTCCACCTCTGGCAATAAGGAATATAAAAAAAGCGAGCAGACATTTCCATAGCTGTCGCAATAAGCTACAGTACCTACCGTCACTCCGCTGCCCTTTTCTATTATTCAACGGGGGACGAACAGCTTTCTTTGACGGTATTTTATCTAATGATAAAGAAGCAATTCCATCTACGTGAGACGTATCAGGCGTCTCTGAGAACATCACCACTGTAGTTTCTGAGAACGACACCACTGTGATCCCTGAGAACAGCACCACTGAAGATCCATGGGACCAGCACCACTGTGGTCCCTGGGACCAGCATCACTGTGGTCTCCGGAACCAGCATCACTGTGGTCCCTGGGACCAGCACCACTGTGGTCCCTGGGACTAGCACCACTGTGGTCCCTGGGACCAGCATCACTGTGGTCCCTGGGACCAGAACCACTGTGGTCCCTGGGACCAGCACCACTGTGGTCCCTGGGACCAGCATCACTGTGGTCCCTGGGACCAGAACCACTGTGGTCCCTGGGACCAGCATCACTGTGGTCCCTGGGACCAGAACCACTGTGGTCCCTGGGACCAGCATCACTGTGGTCTCCGGAACCAGCATCACTGTGGTCCCTGGGACCAGCATCACTGTGGTCCCTGGGACCAGCACCACTGTGGTCCCTGGGACCAGCACCACTGTGGTCCCTGGGACCAGCACCACTGTGGTCCCTGGGACCAGCACCACTGTGGTCCCTGGGACCAGCACCACTGTGGTCCCTGGGACCAGCACCACTGTGGTCCCTGGGACCAGCACCACTGTGGTCCCTGGGACCAGCACCACTGTGGTCCCTGGGACCAGCACCACTGTGGTCCCTGGGACCAGCATCACTGTGGTCCCTGGGACCAGCACTATCCACTAACACCGTCCATATCGTTACAATGCTTCACCCTTGAATGAAAACACAGTCAATTGTTGGCGGTGTAAGTGGATGAAGCAGATATTATTTATTGCCGTCATTGGTGGTCCTGCGTGGAGCCAGAGGAAATAAGGAAGAGAGGATAGAGGGAGAGGGGATAGAGTGAGTCAGGATGAAGGTGAAAGGGGATCGGAAGGATGGATGAGGGAGTTGGAAGACAGAGGAAGAAGGGAGTAAGTAGTTAGGATGATGAAGGAAAAATCGGAGTATCTTTGTCAAGTCGTGTGGCAGTGGAGTTGCTGTTTCTGTGGTGTTGCTGTGGTGTTGGTGTTGCCGTGGTGTTGGTGTTGCTGTGGTGTTGGTGTTGCTGTGGTGTGGGTGTTGCTGTGGTGTTGGTGTTGCTGTGGTGTTGGTGTAGCTTGTGGTGTTGGTGTTGCTGTGGTGTTGGTGTTGCTGTGGTGTTGGTGTTGCTGTGGTGTTGGTGTTGCTGTGGTGTTGGTGTAGCTTGTGGTGTGGGTGTTCCTGTGGTGTTGCTGTGGTGTCGGTGTCGCTGTGGTGCTAGTGTTGCTGTGGTGTCGGTGTTGCTATATTGTTGGTGTAGCTTGTGGTGTTGGTGTTGTTATGGTGTTTCTGTAGTGTCGGTGTTGCTGTGGTGTTGGTGTTGCTGTGGTATTGGTGTTGCTGAGGTGTTGGTGTTCCTGTGGTGTTTCTGTGGTGTCGGTGTTGCTGTGGTAATGATGTTGCTGTGGTATTGGTGTTGCTATGGTGTTGGTGTTGTTGTGGTGTTGGTGTAGCTTGTGGTGTTCGTGTTCCTATGATGTTGCTGTGGTGTTGGTGTTGCTGTGGTGTTTGTGTTGCTGTGGTGTCGATGATGCTGTCGTGTTGGTATTACTGTGGTGTTGGTGTTGCTGTGGTGTTGGTGTTGCTGTGGTGTCGGTGTTGCTGTGGTGCTTTTGTGCTGGTGTTGCTCTGATATTGGGTTGTTATTGTGATGGAGCTGGTCTTGCTATGGTGTTGGTGCTGTTGTACTCACCTAGTTGTAATCACCTGGTTGTAGTTGCAGGGGTCGATTCATAGCGCCTAGCCCCGCCTCTTCACTGGCCGCTACTGGGTCACTCCCTGCGCCATGAGCTTTATCATACCTCTTCTTGAAGCTATGAATGGATCCTGCCTCCACTACATCGCTTCCCAAACTATTTCACTTCCCGACTACTCTGTGACTGAAGAAATACTTCCTAACATCCCTGTGATTCATCTGAGTCTTCAACTTCCAACTGTGTCCCCTTGTTGCTGTGTCCCATCTCTGGAACATTCTGTCTCTGTCCACCTTGTCAATTCCTCTCAGTATTTTCTATGTCGTTATCATGTCCCCCTATCTCTCCTGTCCTCCAGTGTCGTCAGGTCGATTTCCCTTAACCTCCCCTCGTAGGACATACCCCTCAGCTCCGGGACTAGTCTTGTTGCAAACCTTTGCACTTTCTCGAGCTTCTTCACATGCTTGGCCAGGTGTGGGTTCCAAACTGGTGCTGCATACTCCAGTATGAGCCTGACGTACACAGTGTACAGGGTCCTGTGGTGGTGTTACTGTGGTGGTGGTGATGTTGCTCTGGTATTGTTGCTGCTGTGGTGGTGTTGCTGTGATATTACTGATGCTGTGGTGGTGGTGTTGCTGTGGTGTTGGTGCTGTGGTGGTGTTGCTGTGGTGGTGTTCTTGCTGTGATGATGTTGGTGCTGTGCTGGTGTTGCTGTGGTGGTGTTAGTGTTGTGGTGGTGTTGGTGCTGTGGTGGTGTTGCTGTATTGGTGTTGGTGCTGTGGTGGTGTTACTGTGGTGGTGTTGCTGTGGCGGTGTTGGTACTGTAGTGGCGTTTCTGTGGTGGTGTTGCTGTGGTGGTGTTGCTGTATTGGTGTTGGTGCTGTGGTGGTGTTGCTGTATTGATGTTGGTGCTGTGGTGGTGTTGCTGTGGTGGTGTTGCTGTATTGGTGTTGGTGCTGTGGTGGTGTTGCTGTATTGATGTTGGTGCTGTAGTGGCGTTTCTGTGGTGGTGTTGCTGTGGTGGTGTTGCTGTATTGGTGTTGGTGCTGTGGTGGCGTTGCTGTGGTGGTGTTGGTGCTGTGGTGGTGTTGCTGTGGTGTTGTTGTTGTATTGGTGTTGGTGCTGTGGTGTTGTTGTTGTATTGGTGTTGGTGCTGTGGTGGTGTTGCTGTATTGGTGTTGGTGCTGTAGTGGTGGCGTTGCTGTGGTGGTGTTGGATCTGTGGTAGTTGTAATGTAGTAGTGGTGTTGTTGTTGTGACTGTATTAGTGTGCAGTGGCGCTGTGGTGGTGTTGGTAACCTTGTTCATGCAAGATCGCTCTCTCTGTCTGTCTGTCTGTCTGTCTGTCTGTCTCTCTCTCTCGCTCTCTCTCTCACTAGCGCAACGCTCAGCCCCTCTTTTTCTCTTTACGCAATTTCGTTTTCTAAAATTCCATTTTCACTCATTTTGTCCTCTTCATTCCATGTCGACGCATGTTCTTCCCTTTCTCTTCGTCTCTCTCTCTCTCTCCACTTTCTCACCCTTTCCCCCTCGTCTCTCTCCCTCCTTCGCTGCCGTGGCTTTGTCAGTTTTTTCTTCAGTTTCTGTTAGCCATAAATCTCTGGACTCGCGTGAAATGCGTTCCAGATTTATTTCCCGTTTTCTTTCCCTCCTAGAAAATGGAGTGCGACCAATATCCCTTGTCTGTTCTCGCATACACAATTGACCGCTGTCACTGTTCCATTTCTGTTCCCATTTAGAAATGGACCACGTTATTGTTTGTTGGTTTATTTGGTTTAGAGACTGTCGCCTACACCAGGGTGATTAAGGCTGGGTGTCACCTACTCACCACCAGTCAAGGATACTTTAATATTTAAAATGGAAATTAATGTAAACTCTGCGTATATACACCTTGAAATATATTATTTTCAGTGTATATCTCTGTGTATATACACCAATATATATATATATATATATATATATATATATATATATATATATATATATATATATATATATATATATATATATTATTAATATTCACGAACGAGTGTTATTAATCAATAACAACACTTCGACTAGCCGAGGATTCGAACCCATGTCGTTTTGGCCGCCTCATGGTGAGCGAAAATTACACATGACGCTCTAACCCACGGGACAACGCAATCCTTCAAATCAAGCACCCAGCAGAGCTAGGTAAAACACCTAGTTCTGCTGGGTGCTTGATTCTTGTAGGATTGCGTGGTCCCGTGGGTTAGAGCGTCATGTGTGATTTTCGCTCACCATATATATATATATATATATATATATATATATATATAATCAGCGGGGACTGGGACAAACCCACAGAAGGACCGAACCCACCTAGGGACAACCGATCCCCCCAAAAAAAAGGACGAGCCCACTGAAGGGACGACCCACGAAGGGACGACCCACGAAGGGACGACCCACTGAAGGGACGACCCACGAAGGGACGACCCACGAAGGGACGACCCACGAAGGGACGACCCACGAAGGGACGACCCACGAAGGGACGGACCTACTCAAGAATTTACGAACTCTACGGACGGACTAACTCAACGTCGAACGTTCCCGTGAAGGACGATTAAAAAGTAAATAAATCAGCGTTCTTATCGAGGTAGTACTGTGTGATGGAATTAGGCTGGTGGTAGCGTAAGGTAGCGAGCGGGTGTTTGATTGCTATATGTAGCAGTAGCTTCTGCGCTACATGTAGCTGAAACTCCAGTGCTACGAGAGGGTAGCAGTAGCTCATTTAGTTCTGGTACACATATGTAGGTCTGGCGGTTATTATTATTATTATTATTATTAATATTAATATTATTATTCATGAAAAAAATGGTAAACTCGTATGGGTCTTGTAGCGCCTGAGAAATGGGAGGTCTACTACCTGAAGGGGTGATTGGGTTTAATCCAAGGAAGGGGAGCGTAGGTGAATTAAAAGCTGCTTCTGAAATAAAACCAGAAAGCCAAGCTTAGAATAAGTGAAAATAAAAAGATTTATTTACTTTTGTTTGCAAGGAAGTTTTTTGAGAGGTGAGATTTATGGAATTTTTTAGAAAAAAAAAATGAGGGAAATAAAGCTTTTTACATTTTTTCCCTGTCCTTGTATTAGTCTCTCTCTTTCTCTATCTTTCTCTATGTATGTGTGTATCTATCTGTCTCTTTTTACACGAGTGTTGTACAAGGTTAAGTTAAGGGGTCCTACCTTTATTTACAAGCTAAGAGCTGTTACCTACATCTCATTTTATAGTCTCTTTCTCTCTCTCTCTCTCTCTCTCTCTCTCACAACTCTTCTTTTTTGTAGTTTTTTACTTTCTCTCCTGTCCAACCTTCTCTCTCTCTCTCTCTCTCTCTCTCTCTCTCTCTCTCTCTCTCTCTCTCTCTCTCTCTCTCTTTCTCTTTCTCTCTCTTTCTCTCTCTCTCTTCCTTTACCCATTTCTCTCTTTCACTTTCCATTCGTTCTTTCTCTCTCTCCCCCTCTATCACCCCATCCCTCCCTCCTTCCCTCCGTCTCTCCATCACTCCACCATCCCCTCCCACCCTCCCTCTCTCCCTCCATCACTCCCTCTCTCCCTCCATCACTCCCTCTCTCACCTCTCTGTCGCCATCATCTTTGTTTGTTACCATAAATCACCCCGGGTTTCCCAGAAAGTTTCGTCCATCAGTACCTCGGCATCTGGCAGCCTGAGCGATATATTCCTGTCAGTTTTAATCCTCTCCGATGACGCTCCGAATTTAAATTTATCGCTGCATTTTCGGTCTCGATTTAATTTTCGATATGGGGGGTAAATTCGGATATTTTGAGTTTTTTTTTACGGTCATTTCTGCTTTCATGCACTTCCATGATTGTTTGGGATCCCCTTACGGTTATTGGCTAGGTTTTGTCTACTGTTATTGTTCGATTTGGATTAGAGATAGGCAGAGGGCTTTTTTTTTTGTTGTTGGAAGCAAAAAATCATGCATTTGTGGATTCATGAATTTCGCTCTTTTGTTGTCGTGTACCCGTGCGTTCGTACATGTGTACGTAAATACATACAGACAGACAAACAGGTAGACAGACAGACAGAGAGACAAATAGACAGAGACACATATGAACACACACACTCACACACTCACTCACACACACACACACACACACACACACACACACACACACACACACCACACACACACACACACATACACACACAACACACACACACACACACACTCACATGAGAAAGCAAAAACAGAACTTTAATTTCTGGATCATCTGGCTAAGGCCATCACAACTATTGTTAATAAAAGTTTCGAGCAAGAGGTGGAAGATCTGAAAACATATGACTATGCATAACATACAAGTTGTGTGGTTCTGGCTTTGTGGAGTATAGTTACAGTGGTGTGAGCACGACACTTGATGCTTGCTCGTGTGAGTCATCTTGCAGCTTCAGCAAGATGCAAGCAGAACAGTCCAAGATTTATTCTGGAATGGGAAAACCCTTGAAGGAATTAAGGTATATAAGGTGAGTCCAGTCATCTTTAATTTTTAAAGGAGTAAATTCGTAGGTAAGCAGAAGGCCTCAGTCGAATGACCAAAATCTGCAGTGGCGGGTCTTTGTATGATTCACCAGCGTCAGGATGCATTTGTCCTGTTTCCTGATGCATCTTACCTAACGTAAACCAACCTGGGCCAGTCGGCCGGAAGACAGTCAAGAAATCTTTCTGCCATTGGTGCTTCCTCTGCTAGAGGAAATTGGTTTAATTAGATACTATTGGTCAAGAACACTTTAATCCCTTAAAATGGGGACTAAGCTCTCAGAGATATGTACCTGTCGGTGTAAAGACAACCGTCGGGGGTAGTGTCCCACTGAGGACGCACGTTAGCGACGAAGGTAATATCAGTCACCGTGAAGCAATGTCCTGTGAAGCTGCGACAACTGGGATACAGTGGGAGATGAATGCAGTAGCGAAAATTTCGTG
The DNA here is from genome assembly GCA_009830355.1 of Cherax destructor. Lineage (NCBI taxonomy): Eukaryota > Metazoa > Arthropoda > Malacostraca > Decapoda > Parastacidae > Cherax > Cherax destructor. The sequence goes on along the minus strand of WNWK01001770.1, from coordinate 75,222 downwards.
ATTCACGTGCGAGAAGTAGTGATCAAAGTCCAACTGTGCCGTAACAGTGACTTTTATATTGATGAAAAGTATTACGTTCAATAGCGTGGATTGCAATGTTGTGTTCAGCGGCCATAACAGCTTGTGTTGCATTTAATGAACGTATTAATTGGGCTTGAAAACTGTGATATATTAGTGTTTGAATCTATTTATACAAATAATGATGTCTTTTGCAAATATTTCCAGAGTTTCCTCGCTCGGTCACTGTTTTTATTAATGTGATTGAGTCTACCGTCCCTTGTATACACACGAGTCTACCGTCCCTTGTATACACACGAGTCTACCGTCCCTTGTATACACGAGTCTACCTACCAGAGTCTACCGTCCTTGTATACACACGAGTCTACCGTCCCTTGTATACACACGAGTCTACCGTCCCTTGTATACACACGAGTCTACCGTCCCTTGTATACACACGAGTCTACCGTCCCTTGTATACACGAGTCTACCGTCCCTTGTATACACACGGTCTACCGTCCCTTGTATACACACGAGTCTACCGTCCCTTGTATACACACGAGTCTACCGTCCCTTGTATACACACGAGTCTACCGTCCCTTGTATACACACGAGTCTACCGTCCCTTGTATACACACGAGTCTACCGTCCCTTGTATACACACGAGTCTACCGTCCCTTGTATACACAGAGTCTACCGTCCCTTGTATACACACGAGTCTACCGTCCCTTGTATACACACGAGTCTACCGTCCCTTGTATACACACGAGTCTACCGTCCCTTGTATACACACGAGTCTACCGTCCCTTGTATACACACGAGTCTACCGTCCCTTGTATACACACGAGTCTACCGTCCCTTGTATACACACGAGTCTACCGTCCCTTGTATACACACGAGTCTACCGTCCCTTGTATACACACGAGTCTACACGATCCCTTGTATACACACGAGTCTACCGTCCCTTGTATACACACGAGTCTACCGTCCCTTGTATACACACGAGTCTACCGTCCCTTGTATACACACGAGTCTACCGTCCCTTGTATACACACGCACACACCATCCTAAGTGTAAACGAATGGTTCAGAGAACCGACGAGTTGATAAATTAGACACATATGCAACACTTGGGTATCTTTATTGAGGAAACGTTTCGCCACACAGTGGCTTCATCAGTCCATACAAAGGAGAATCGTGAAGATCAGGAGGAGTTTGAGGTAATCAGTCCCTCGGCCTTGAGTCGATGTAGTCAGTCATTCTTTACAAGACTGATGGACTGACTACATCGACTCAAGGCCGAGGGACTGATTACCTCAAACTCCTCCTGATCTTAACGATTCTCCTTTGTATGGACTGATGAAGCCACTGTGTGGCGAAACGTTTCCTCAATAAAGATACCCAAGTGTTGCATATGTGTCTAATTTATCAACCATCCTAGGTGCTTGAGTCTACAGTCCCTTGTATACACACGCACACACCATCCTAGGTGCTTGAGTCTACAGTCCCTTGTATACACACGCACGCACCACGCCAGTTGCTTGAGTCTTCCAGTATTGGGTGTCTTGAGAGAGTTGAGCTGCAACTCTCAGACCTCTCGAGAATTTTGAGGTATTCTAAATGTATTGGGTTTGTGTGTGTGGTGCAGTATAGGAGGCTTGGGTAATCCAAGACCAGGGATACCTGTCTCTCATCGCTTAGCGACTGAAACACATTTAGTTATTTTATTCACATTTAGTTGTATATCCCCGTGTATATACACCAAGAATTATATACTTCTCGATATATATACACTGAAACGAATATAACTCTCGATATACATGCACCGGATAGTGGAGGGTGTATGCCTATGTATATACCCCACTAAGTGTATACGCATACAGTGCATACACACTGTTAGTTTACATTATTCTCAATTTTACGGAATTTTCTTAATTGGTAACCTACAGGTGACCTGCAGCCTCAGTGGCCCGCCAACACTGCAGTCGATAGGCTGTCAACCTAGGAAACCAACTTACCAAACACCACCTTGGAGAGTGATACAACTTCAGATCCTGAACGATTGTCTGGTTTCGGACCTGGCCGCGGGGGCGTTGACCCCCGAAATCCTCTCCAGGTATACTCCAGGTATTTAGCAGCAAAACTGAACTCAGGATCAGTGTTATGATACTTGATAGTATGATACTTACCTAGTGGGAACACCGGCAATGTGTTCCTACGCTATGCTGTAGTAACACAGTGGGAACACCAGCAGTGTCTTGCTACACTGTTCTGTATGATTGCTACATAATTGGAACAACCTGTATGACTGATGGTATAATTGGTATAATTACATGTGCTCCTCACACATGTAAATAATGTCATAGAGTTCCATTTAATTAATGATGTAATTCTCTTCACGTGTCGGTGGAAAAGGGATTTAGTCTAGTGGGAAGGGAAGGGAAGAGGAGAGTGAGAGACGGGGAGGGAAAGGAAAAAAGAAATAGTGAAGGAGGGAGTGTAAAAGAGGAAGGGAAAGAGAGAGACAGTGAAGGATGAAGTGTGAGAGAGAGAGAAAGGGAGGAGGGGTGGGAAGAGGGAGACAGTGAAGGATAGTGTGAGGGAGGGAAAGGGAGTCAAGGAAAGATAGAGAGAGGGAAAGAATGAGAGGCGGGAGAGAGAAAGGGTTAATATAGCGATATAAGAAGGAAATGCATAAGAGTGTAGCCAATGTAATTTATTTACATATGTCCAGCAGTTAATGCCTCTACGACTGTTGTAAAATTTCCTGGATAAACCAAGTCAGGATTTCTCTGTCATGAGGATTATTGTGGTTTTTTTTAATAATTATATTCACGGAGACGCGCTAAACCCGTTCGAATCACACGACGCCGGGAAATGAAAACTAATCAAGTTGAATCCAAGAAAGGGGAGAGCAGCTCTAATTTTTCAAATCAAGAGCCCTTCACTGGCATGAAGGTTATTTGTTTAACATTCTGCAAGTTCCAATATATTCTCTCCTCTTTCTCGTTTTAATAGTTTAATATCGTGTAGCAGAGCAAAAAGTGACTAATTAAATTTGTTCTCTGAATCCTTACATAGGAAACAGTGACCTGGTTCAGAGCAACGATCCATTACAGTTGGAGTGGAAGGTATTGGCAGGTCACCTTACAACTAATGTTGCCCCTGTTTACCCAGCAGGAAATAAGTTCCCGGGAGCTAGGTCAGTGACGTGGGTCGCATCCTGAGGACGAGGGATTTTAGGATACCGAAGTGACGTGCAACTATACAAAGTCATTGCACATATAACAGTGCTGTCCCATACACCCACTCTCTCTCTCTCTCTCTCTCTCTCTCTCTCTCTCTCTCTCTCTCTCTCTCTCTCTCTCTCTCTCTCTCTCTCTCTCTCTCTCTCTCTCTCTCTCTCTCTCTCTCTCTCTCTCTCTCTCTCTCACTCTCGCTCTCTCTCTCTTTACACAGTTTATTTGAAAGCCTTCATACTGTTATGAGAAATACAAAGCGGAGACGGTCCAAGAAGGACAGTTTTAATCATTCATGTACTAATAGTGTCCCATTCTTGTGGCTGCAGAGCGGCCGTGTGGCTGACCTGATTACTCTTTTAGCAGAGGGATAAGACGTAGCCTTGTAATGTAAGTTCCTGGATGCTAATATAGAAATAGCCATGAAAAAAATCATGTACGTAACTGGTTCTCTCTCTCTCTCTCTCTCTCTCTCTCTCTCTCTCTCTCTCTCTCTCTCTCTCTCTCTCTCTCTCTCTCTCTCTCTCTCTCTCTCTCTCTCTCTCTCTCTCTCTCTCTCTCTCTCTCTCTTCTCTCGTTCTCTTTGCAAGTCTTCGAACTTAAATTCCCAACCATCACAGCTGTCACCGCTAAAGCTTCTCGAGCCTATGACAGGAAAATATAGTTATCATGTTCTTCACACAGCTATCACACAGCTGTCACACAGCTGTCACACAGCTGTCACACAGCTGTCATACAGCTGTCACATCGAGCATGGTAACAACATGATGTGAGTGTTCCAGCTGTGTAATTATCATCTATCTACCACCATTATTTTATAAAAATAAATAAATCATTCATTTCCTTTAATTTGTACATTCATCTGCTCAGTGGTGCGAGTGAAGTTTCTTTGTATTGGAAACATTGCTTCCAAATGCGAATCTTAAAGTTCGCATTACTTCGAGCACGATTTTGGTTGGACATTTTTCTCGTGGTTAACGGACTGACAATCGAGCCTAAACAGTCCGTACTCTAAATGAAGGTGTTTAGCGCTTAATTAAAAAAATAAACAAGTCAACCCTATACATGAAAGCCCATTGTTTTAACATTCGTGTGATCATTCTCCTGATCACACTTATCTACTCTGTAAATGCAGTATCTCTGGGGATCAGCGGTTCTTCTACCCACACCTTAACTCTCTCCTCTCCTCTCCTTCTCCTCCTCCTCTCTCTCTCTCTCTGGCGGCCAGGAAGCAAGACTTTGCACTCCCCAGTGATTTGTGGCACCGGCAGGAGGTGTGGCACTCGCAGGATTTATGGCAGCGAGTCTCTTGGCTCGGCTGTGAATTTGTGGCTTCCGGCTGATGAGGAAGATGGAACATGCGAGGACTGAGTTGATTTTCTGTGTTGCGTGTTTGTGTCCATAGTTTGTGTGACGGCTGCCCTGTGGTGTGCTTCAGGGGGGCCATGGTTTGTGTGACGGCTGCCCTCTAGTGTGCTTCAGAGCCCATGGTTGTGAGAAGGATGCCCTCTTGTGTGCTTCATGGGGGCCATGGTTTGTGTAAAGGATGCCCTCTGGTGTGCTTCAGGGGGGCCATGGTTTGAGTGAAGGATGCCCTCTGGTGTGCTTCAGGGCCCAGAGATTGAGACTGTTATCTGTGTTAAAGCTGTTTTCAAGTGTGTAAGTATTTGTGATGTGTTTTGTACCCGAAGTAGACAATATACAATAAGTGTTCTTACTTCTTCTCATCAGTTTGGTACCTATCTCCCTCACTTCATGTTCTGTTTATTTCTCTTTAGCTCTTTCTCACTCTAACTTATTTCTCACCTTGTCATTTCGTTTTTATTAATACATTACATTGCCCAACTAAATAAATTTCTTACCAATCATTTCCGTTGGGCCGCATGTGAATGCGGCCCAACGGAAAGAGAGAGAGAGAGAATGAACGTTTTTAGACCCTCTCTCTCTCTCTCTCTCTCTCTCTCTCTCTCTCTCTCTCTCTCTCTCTCTCTCTCTCTCTCTCTCTCTCACTCTCACTCACTTTTTTTAACACAGGGTTTAACTTGTAAATAAAGTTAGGGTTCCTAACTTTATTTACAAGCTAAAAATTGTTACCTTCATCAGCTTATTTGAAAGCCTTTTTTATTAAGAGTTATGCAAGTAGGGAACAGGATGAAGTTGGAGCCATCTGTGGGCCAGCGATTTCATTTGGTCAACTGATTTTATTTTGTTGATTTCGTTATGCTCTACGAACATGTTCCAGACTCGAGTCATCCTAGGAATAAATAATCTCAGTGATATCTGGAGAAGGATACAGTCAATGTGTAAATGATGTTTGCTGCCCGTCGTACTGTGTAGCTCACTTCTTGCTGCCCTCGGAGTGGAGCCAAGTGTGGTGCCTTGACAATGTTGGCCTTGTACATAGCAGTAAGGCAACTCACATCCTTCACGTGTTAAAAGCTCTGCTGAAATGACAGATCGATCTAGGTCATGTCAAGACGAGAGATGAGTCGTCCTGAGTCTTGCTCTGCTCTTTATTCTGTCAAGAAGTCGTAGATGAGACGGAGAGCAGACAGTCCAAGAAAGTGGATCATACTCAAGGTGTGAGCTCATTTGTACCTCGTACAAAGTCTTGCAGCCTCTACTGTTGAGCAGATGCGAGATACGTCTAAGTGTTGTAAGCTTTCTGGCCGCCTTGCTTGCAAGATTTACTATGTGGTTCTTCATAGTCAGTTTGTATTAAAATTTCTCCCCAGGGATATTAACCTCATCCCATTCATTCTTACCACTGCTCCAACACTACTATCATGGTACCTAGAGACCATCGTCATTTGTGTTTTCTCAGAGTAAAATGCAACCCACCATCGTTTTCCCCAGGCTGATTGATGTAAGCTGGTGATTGATGTAAGCTGGTGATTGATGTAAGCTGGTGATTGATGTAATTTAGAGCAGCCGGCATTTCCTCTCTTGGATAAGTAAATGACAGAGTACAGTCGTCTGTATATGCATGGGATTCTGTGATGAGAAATAAAGATCAATGAAGTGGAACACTAGCACCAATAGTTGGCTCTGTCCCATTGAGAACAGTTTCTAGACATCTACCTTAAAGGTAATCACTATGGAGTCACAATGCAGAGCCAGCGACTACTGGTGGTTACAGTTTTGCGAAGAGTCCCTGGTTCCATAGTCTCTCTCTGAGCTAGTGATGTATCGGATATCCGCATCCGCATCCGTGGAACATCCGCACAATTTCTTACATCCGCATCCGTATCCGAAAAATAAGTAAGACATCCTCATACACATCCACATCCGCGGATATCTAAATTTTCACATGCGATACATCTCTCTCTCTCTCTCTCTCTCTCTCTCTCTCTCTCTCTCTCTCTCTCTCTCTCTCTCTCTCTCTCTCTCTCTCTCTCTCTCTCTCTCTCTCTCTCTCTCTCTCTCATGCGAAATAACAATGAATTCCAGAAGTATTGTGATAGATATTACTTTTGTGTTGTTCTCTAGCTCATTGAACATTGAATTTGATGCAAGAAACAATGCAATAGGGATGATTCAAAATAATGTAGTTTTAACTGATATTCTTGTATGGACGACAAAACTTTTCATACAAGGAATAATAGCATCGCTAAACTCTCCTAAATGAAAATAATATCAGTGTATTCAGTGGATTTTTCGACATGACAATGAATAAGGTTATATAATTTGTCTTAATTATTGTTTTAACGACCACATATTTTCACATTTTCGACTTATTTAATTTTGGGTTAACGCAAATACCTATTAAAATGATGCATTGATACTGTCAAAAATTGTCCAAAATCCAAACAAAACGACAACTACTTGAATGTTCAAACATTAATTGCCAAGCTGCCTCTTATCAGTTGATTGATGGACCTTATTTTTTTTGGAACTAATGTTTTTTTTGCGGATTTATTATTCTTCGGAGACCAAGATGCAGTTTCTAATGCCTCCGTGGCATCATGGAACTGTTTGGGGAATCTGAGGACATCCTCGATTATCACCGCGACAAATGGGAATAAATGGCTTTGGGCTATAATTTCGCTTCTGATATGATAATTTAGATGGTTCAAGCGTTCAAACCTATGTTTTCTCCTCCAGGGAATCCATTTTTACTCAGCGCAAATTCGTCAGGAAGATCGGAAATGGCCAAAAAAGGCGGCTGACATGCTGTAAAACAGATTAAAATAAATTCTCGGTATAAACACACTGAGATATACACCCCTCTTTGTGAATATATCCTTTCCGCTAATATGGCTGTATCACGCTAACAAGATCGTGGCTGAGCTGCCACCGTTGCTGCTGCCGTCGCTGCCGCTGCTGCCGTCGCTGCCACCGCTGCCGCTGCTGTTCTTAAAGCACAATCAAGAGGACCATCAGTTACAGTGAGCGTAATAGCCCAACAACGATATAAACAGCGTAAATCATCAACCTCACCACCAGAAACAAAATATATATGAACTGTTCCATGATATACATGTTTATCTTAGAGGCAAAGATCCACTTGTAAACAACGTGTACAATATCAATAAGACAGTGTGGTGTACACAGCTTATTCCCTATAATGAAAGAAAGTATGTAAATTAAAGTCTAAATAACTGACGATAGGCTTAAACATAACAAATTAACTAACTTCTAAATACACACGCTATATACATGAAAATGCAGATCACACAGTGTACATAAACCAAGTTTTTAATATACATCATAAAGTATTCTTAACATCAGAGTACAAGTGAGAAAAGAGTTTTAAAAACCTACACACAAACACTAGTGAAAATAAGTCGCTCTCTTACATTTTACTGGGGTATTTTAGGTTAAATCTACATAAGGTACGACACGTTATTGTAGGTCCGTAGCACTTATTGCTCTCAGGACTTCTGAACAAATTTGTGAATCATTGGTTTATCAGGCTGTCAGACTACACGAGGGTCATCAAAGCTGCATGTAACCTGTACATAGCCAGTCAATGATACTTTGATTTTTAAAATAAATGTGTAGAATTCATGGTCCCCTGATCTCTGTTAGGAGGGGACCACAGTATACGGGGGAAGCAGAGATCTATTTAGTACCCTACAAACTCTTCACACAATCTGCCTTAATGCTGTTATAGGGCACTAGCTTCCCGGGACTCCAAAGCCAAATTTATTCCTGTAAACTTTGTCTTAGAACAACCATTAATTATATAATGGAAGGAATGGGCAGAAGTAGGAAACGACGCCCAGTGAAGGTTTCAATAAATGAAGTATGTGAAATCACGATAGAGTTCTGTAGGTATAATTTAAAAATAGAAACACTAAAGAATGTTAGATGACTATAGATAAGGGATTGTAAATGCTTAATTATTCAAAATAGATTAATGCATATGGTCGTATTTTTGTTCTTACAGTGTAGAAGTAGAATGATAGTTTATAGCTGACTAGGCCTACCTTAAGCATGAACAAAAGAATAAGGTAAAAAATGCAGTATTCACAGGAATGGGTCTGACACCAACCCAAAAGCCACCTTGATATTAATTTTAGAAGAAACAGGTAAGAGTAGGCTCACAAGTGGGCCAAATACTCATCACAGGCTCTAAGGTACTAACAACAGCATCACTAGTTAGGTGGAATAAACTACACAAGATGGATAAACATTAATCCAGAATTGGTAGGAATCATGGGAGAGGTTAGCATTAACTTCTTATTATGAGTAAGATATTATGAAGGGGCTAGGTCAATAATTAATTAAACCTACATAAAGGTTCTTTCGTTTGTGGGTGCTTAATATCTGGTGCTTAATATCTGGTGCTTAATATCTGGTGCTTAATATCTGGTGCTTAATATCTGGTGCTTAATATCTGATGTTTAATATCTGGTGCTTAATAACTGGTGTTTAATATCTGGTGGTTAATAACTGGTGCTTAATATCTGGTGCTTAATATCTGGTGCTTAATATCTGGTGCTTAATATCTGGTGCTTAATAACTGGAGCTTAATAACTAGTGCTTAATATCTGGTGCTTAATATCTGGTGCTCAATATCTGGTGCTTAATATCTGGTGCTTAATACCTGGTGCCTAATATCTGGTGCTTAATAACTGGTGCTTAATATCTGGTGCTTAATAACTGGTGCTTAATATCTGGTGCTTAATATCTGGTGCTTAATATCTGGTGCTTAATATCTGGTGCTTAATATCTGGTGCTTAATAACTGGTGCTTAATATCTGGTGCTTAATATCTGGTGCTTAATATCTGGTGCTTATTAACTGGTGCTTAATATCTGGTGCTTAATATCTGATGTTTAATATCTGGTGCTTAATAACTGGTGTTTAATATCTGGTGCTTAATAACTGGTGCTTAATATCTGGTGCTTAATATCTGGTGCTTAATATCTGGTGCTTAATATCTGGTGCTTAATAACTGGTGCTTAATAACTGGTGCTTAACATCTGGTGTTTAATATCTGGTGGTTAATAACTGGTGCTTAATATCTGGTGCTTAATATCTGGTGCTTAATATCTGGTGCTTAATATCTGGTGCTTAATAACTGGAGCTTAATAACTGGTGCTTAATATCTGGTGCTTAATATCTGGTGCTTAATATCTGGTGCTTAATATCTGGTGCTTAATATCTGGTGCTTAATATCTGGTGCTTAATAACTGGTGCTTAATATCTGGTGCTTAATAACTGGTGCTTAATATTTGGTGCTTAATATCTGGTGCTTAATATCTGGTGCTTAATATCTGGTGCTTAATATCTGGTGCTTAATAACTGGTGCTTAATATCTGGTGCTTAATATCTGATGTTTAATATCTGGTGTTTAATATCTGGTGTTTAATATCTGGTGCTTAATAACTGGTGCTTAATATCTGGTGCTTAATATCTGGTGCTTAATATCTGGTGCTTAATATCTGGTGCTTAATAACTGGTGCTTAATAACTGGTGCTTAACATCTGGTGTTTAATATCTGGTGCTTAATATCTGGTGCTTAATATCTGGTGCTTAATATCTGGTGCTTAATAACTGGCGCTTAATATCTGGTGCTTAATATCTGGTGCTTAATATCTGGTGCTTAATATCTGGTGCTTAATATCTGGTGCTTAATAACTGGTGCTTAATATCTGGGGCTTAATATCTGGGGCTTAATATCTGGTGTTTAATATTCGGTGCTTAATAACTGGTGTTTAATATTTGGTGCTTAATATCTGGTGCTTAATATCTGGTGCTTAATAACTGGTGTTTAATATCTGGTGCTTAATATCTGGTGCTTAATATCTGGTGTTTAATATCTGGTGCTTAATATCTGGTGCTTAATATCTGGTGCTTAATATCTGGTGCTTAATAACTGGTGTTTAATATCTGGTGCTTAATATCTGGTGTTTAATATTTGGTGCTTAATATCTGGTGCTTAATATCTGGTGCTTAATATCTGGTGCTTAATATCTGGTGCTTAATATCTGGTGCTTAATAACTGGTGTTTAATATCTGGTGCTTAATATCTGGTGCTTAATAACTGGTGTTTAATATCTGGTGCTTAATATCTGGTGCTTAATATCTGGTGCTTAATATCTGGTGCTTAATATCTGGTGCTTAATATCTGGTGTTTAATATCCGGTGCTTAATAACTGGTGTTTAATATCTGGTGCTTAATATCTGGTGCTTAATATCTGGTGCTTAATAACTGGTGTTTAATATCTGGTGCTTAATATCTGGTGCTTAATAACTGGTGTTTAATATCTGGTGCTTAATATCTGGTGCTTAATATCTGGTGCTTAATATCTGGTGCTTAATATCTGGTGCTTAATATCTGGTGTTTAATATCCGGTGCTTAATAACTGGTGTTTAATATCTGGTGCTTAATATCTGGTGCTTAATATCCGGTGCTTAATAACTGGTGTTTAATAGTATCTGGTGCTTAATATATGGTGCTTAATAACTGGTGTTTAATATCTGGTGCTTAATAACTGGTGTTTAATAACTGGTGTTTAATATCTGGTGCTTAATATCTGGTGCTTAATAACTGGTGTTTAATATCTGGTGCTTAATATCCGGTGCTTAATAACTGGTGTTTAATATCTGGTGCTTAATAACTGGTGCTTAATATCTGGTGCTTAATATCTGGTGTTTAATATCTGGTGTTTAATAACTGGTGTTTAATATCTGGTGCTTAATATCTGGTGCTTAATAACTGGTGTTTAATATCTGGTGCTTAATATCCGGTGCTTAATAACTGGTGTTTAATAGTATCTGGTGCTTAATAACTGGTGCTTAATAACTGGTGTTTAATATCTGGTGCTTAATATCTGGTGTTTAATATCTGGTGCTTAATATCTGGTGCTTAATATCTGGTGCTTAATATCTGGTGCTTAAAAATCTGCCTATATGTAGGGAAGCCCCTTTAGGGGTAGTGTTGTTGTTGTTAGTGTTAGTGTTGTTGTTGGTGGTCGTGGTGGTAATGGTGGTTTTGGTGGAGGTAGTGTTGTTGTTGGTGTTAGTGTTGTTGTTGTTGTTGTTGCTGCTGCTGCTGCTGTTGTTGTTGGTGATAGTGGTGGAAATGTTGTTGTTGTTGTTGCTGCTGCTGCTGTTTGCTGTAACTATCTTCCACCTCCACTTCCCCCAGTGTTGACGCCTTTCTCCTCCTCCACATCCCCCGCGGGTGCCACCGTCCGGCCGTCATTCAGTATTAACAAGGCTGGAAGTAGGCTGGATCACGTATCCGCTGGGAACCATTTACAGCCGTAGGTGCCAGGCGCTGGTCACGTGGATAGCGATAAGCGATATCTGCGGAAACACGTCTTGTCAATCAAGCGAGAAGCGGCAAATGTAGGGGGGAGAGGGCGAGTGACGTGTAATTTGCATGGGGTACTGTTACAGTTGGAACAAGGGCTGTTACCCGTCAAAGAAAACGGGGGCATAATTTGCATGAGTTACTGTTACACTGAGTCTACAAGACTGCTGCGGCGTCAAGGAAAACGGGGAACGGGTGTGATGCTAATTAGTGGGGGGGACACGTGTGTTATTGTTTGAGTCTCGCCACTTGTGTGTGGCTTGGCCGGACCCTGGTCGTAGTGTTGTTGTTCCTGTATATATTACCATTATTCTGACATTTGATATTATTACCCCGTAATTATCACAATACGTTGAACAAGAATTGTTATTTCAATAGCTATAAACCTTACGTTGCTGTGTAGGATTATCTTTGGTTGAATCTTCACCAATTGAAGTTTTTCTTTTTTGGTTAATAACCCAGAAGAACGCTCTATAATAATAATAATAATAATAATAATAATAATAATAATAATAATAATAATAATAATAATAATAATAATAATAATAATAATAATAAAAAATAATAATAATAACAACAACAACAACAACAACAACAACAACAACAACAACAACAACAACAACAACAACAACAACAACAACAACAACAACAACAACAACAACATCAACAACAACAACAACCCAGAAGGTTAATTAAAGCGGGGTAATCCAAGAAATCCAAATAACGTGACTTATTTCCATAGGATGCCACCTATATCAGAGGACCAACACACAGGTACCTACGTACTGCTAAGTGAGCAGGAGCAGCAGGTGGAACGATGCACGCCCACACGCTACACCCAGCCCGTGTATCAGACACGTGTCCTTTCGGTTGTGGGTCGAACGCTCTACCAGTGATACGCGAGGCAAGAGATAAAAACACTATATAAAAGGAGGAAGATGTAAAAAAAACAAGGTGCCATTAATATGCACAAAGTCTTAACTAAGACTGTATCAGATCTGGTCGTCAAGACCACAGGCCAGCTGTAAGTTTCAAGACCATCGCTTCATAACCTCTTTCAACTCGCCCTTTCCACTACAAACTAAACTCTGCCTCAGACATTCCAAAGTTAGCCATTGTCGCCTCAATTTAGAACGTGATTTTTTTTAAGAGATATCCTTCGTCATTGTTTTTCAGGCTGCTTATACATTAAAAAAAAGTCTTGGCTATGGTATGGTAGGTTCGTAGTGCACTCAGCTCACATACTGAAACGTTACGATAACACCTCTTAGCCTGTAAAACTTGTTTCTTCCTGTAATCCCTGCCTGATCATCTAGCTTTTGTGCTAATTTATTGTGGGGTTCTGTATCGTACGCCTTCTTTCAGTCCAAAAAAACATACAGCACACCTGTCTCACTATCTCCTGCCTAGCTTCCGTTACCTTATCATTGGACTCTAGTAGACTGTGAGACGGGATTTACCATCTCAAAACCGTGCGGGTTGTTGCTTATGAATCCACTCCCTTATAGGTACTCCACTACTCTTCTTCTGATAATACCTGATTCCACTGGCAATACCTGATTCCACTGAGAATACCTCCTTGAAAGAGAAGGCCATAAAGGAATTCTCTCTCAGGAAGATTTGCAGCCATTGTCCCTCGAGCGAGTACATTGTTTCCAGGCGTTTTTTACCCTTCTCCGATTTTCAAAACTTTTCATTCCAATAACACTTGTCAGACTAATCCTGCAGCTTGTCCAGGAGAATTTGCAGTATTTTCTGATCTACTCCTGTTTGTATTCTCCTCGTTAGTTTTCCCATCATCTGCGAACAGAGACATCTTTGATTCGATTTCCTCTGTCATGTCGTTTATATACACAAGGAGCAGTGCTGGTCCAAGTACTGACCATTGTGGAATCTCTCTCGTCACATTCACTTATTCGAATACCTCCTCCCTGACAGTAATGCGTTGCTTCCCTCCTGTTAAGTATTCCTTGTCTGTGTACTCACATAGTTATACTCACCTAGTTGTGGTTGCAGGGGCCGAGTCATAGCTCCTGGCCCCGCCTCTTCACTGGCCGCTATTGGGTCACTCTTCCTGCTCCATGAGCTTTAATCATACCTCTTTATCATACCTATGTGTGTGTGTGTGTGTGTGTGTGTGTGTGTGTGTGTGTGTGTGTGTGTGTGTGTACTCACCTAATTGTACTCACCTAATTGTGGTTGCAGGGGTCGAGACTCAGCTCCTGGCCCCGCCTCTTCGCTGTCCGCTACTGGGTCTCTGCTCTCCCTGCTCCATGAGCTTTATCATACCTCGTCTTAAAACTATGTATGGTTCCTGCCTCCACTATATCTTTCTCTAGACTATTCCACTTCCTGACTACTCTGTGTGTGTGCGTGCGTGCGTGCATGTGTGTGTGTGTGTGTGTGTACTCACCTAATTGTACTCACCTAAACCTGTACTCTCTAGAACGCAGGCGGGAGAGATACATTATTATATACACGTGGAAAATTCTCGAGGGCTTAGTACCAAACTTGCACACAAAAATCACTCCCTACGAAAGCAAAAGACTCGGCAGGCGATGTAACATCCCCCCAATGAAGAGCAGGGGTGCCACTAGCACGTTGAGGGACAACACAATAAGTGTCAGGGGCCCAAGATTGTTCAACTGCCTCCCAGCATACATCAGGGGGATTACCAACAAACCCCTGGCTGTCTTCAAGCAGGCACTGGACAGGCACCTCAAGTCGGTACCTGATCAGCCGGGCTGTGGTTCGTACGTTGGACTGCGTGCTGCCAGCAGTAACAGCCTGGTTGATCAGGCTCTGGTCCAACAGGAGGCCTGGTCACAGACCGGGCCGCGGGGGCGTTGACCCCTGGAATTCTCTCCAGGTAGACTCCAGGTATTTGTGGTTGCAGGGGTCGAGACTCAGTTCCTGGCCCCGCCTCTTCACTGACCGCTACTGAGTCCCCTCTCTCTCTTTGCTCCATGAGTCTCTGAAAGAGGAAGCTGGCCGCCCTGTGGTCCTTGGTTTCTATGATGAGTTTTTCACCCAGCTCTTTGAGAAATTTTAGAGCACACTTGCCCCATGCTCCAAGGGTCTCCGACCATATTGCGGGTCTTCTGGGTCTCCCTGTGGCTGGCAGCTCCACCCCCTTCGGCTACGGAGTATGGCAAGTAGGTGTCTGTCCTTGTGGCAGCACAGGTGTAGTCCTAAGCAATCTGCTTACCATCCTTCCAGGGTAGCATAGTGGCTCCATCAGGACGCTTTTGACTTCCATCAGACCTCTGCACTTGGGGTTCTCGTTGAGCTGGGCAACGGGCTGTGGCGAGGCTTCTCTTTATGATGTCGTTGACCTCCTCATGTCTAGCATACTTCCCTTCTGATGTGTGACACACGAGACCATGAAGTATCGCTCGTGAAGACAGAACATACAGGGAAATGAAATAGATTCTGAAATAAACAAAAACAAAATAGTTACCCAAACTAAAGCAATAAAGAAAATAGCGAGATAAACACTTTAGCAAAGACCTTACTAAAAGCAAAAAACAAATTATGTATCCAACTTCTACCAATCTCAAAACACTTTGTTAAATCCTCGCACAACACATTCTTTTTTAGACGACGTTACCCTAAATTTAATGTGGCTTAGTTAATACAGACGACATTGGGCCCTGAATAGGCGTTGTAAATGGGACTTTGTTAGATGACGTTGAACCCTAAATGCAGTTTTATTAGGTGACGTTAGTCCTGAAATAGGGCTTTATTGTATGATGGTGCGCCTTAAAAATGGTTTTAATAGATGTTGCTCACCAGATAGTGCTTTATTAGACAACGTTTCTCCCAAAATAGGACTTCATCGTGTCTGTAGACACGATGAAGCCCTATGTCTTCTTAAAATTCTAGTAAGAGGACTGCTACATTGGAAATATAAAATGTTGATTAGTTGGGAAATGTACTAATGTACTTAGTTACCGTCCCCCACAGTTCCCTCTGGGTACTGTCCTCTACAATGTCCGTCTTGGTACTGTCCCCTACAGCTTCGCCCACTAAGATGGGATTAATATGTACTCATTAACCCCTTGACAACTGTAGCATCTCTGAAAGGCATTTAAACAGCTCTGCGAAGCCGTGACGTCACACCTAATAAGCTCCTGATGACCCTGGGATACTGCCAGTGGTGATTTGCATATGGAGAGGGTGAGGAGGGAGGGAAACGATGGAGGGGAGTGAGAGAATGAGTGTGCGTATAGGAGAGAGAAGGAAGAGGAAGGGAAGTGCGGAGGTCTGAGCAGAGCTCAGACCTTTGCAATACAATTGTCCTCAAAGATTTGTTAAGTTATACCATGAATTAAGGAAAGATCCTGAACTTCACTTTATGAAAGCAGACAAAGCAAATGAGATAGTAATTATGGACAAGATAGATTATAGGTGAAAAATAAACATGATATTAGGAGACAGGGAAACTCAGGTGCCTCTTACGCACCTAATTAACCCCTCACCAATGACTCCCATGCCTCCAAAGATGACTCCCATGCCTCCACAGATGACTCCCATGCCTCCACAAATAACTCCCATGCCTCCACAGATGACTGCACTCTAATCATCACAAACTTATAAGAAATGACGTTCACTCACTTCGTATATATCAGTCATCAACCTGCTGGCAAAACACGTAGACAACTTGATGTAGCCACTGGATGGCGAAACGTCTACAAATAAAGATACCCAGATGCTGTACATCTCCACCTTA
The DNA here is from genome assembly GCA_009830355.1 of Cherax destructor. NCBI lineage: Eukaryota > Metazoa > Arthropoda > Malacostraca > Decapoda > Parastacidae > Cherax > Cherax destructor. The sequence goes on along the minus strand of WNWK01001770.1, from coordinate 58,486 downwards.
ACTTCAAGTTTGTTCAGTCTTCATGATTTTATTCTATGCTTAGGCTGGTTGGGAATCTCTGTCTTTTCTCAGGTGATTGATAGGTGTTGTTGAGGTGGTTGATAGGTGTCTACCTGGTGTTGCTGAGGTGGTTGATTGGTGTTGTTGAGGTGGTTGATAGGTGATGTTGAGGTGGTTGATAGGTGTTGTTGAGGTGATTGATAGGTGATGTTGAGGTGGTTGATAGATGTTGTTGAGGTGGTTGATAGGTGTTGTTGAGGTGGTTGATAGGTGTTGTTGAGGTGGTTGATAGGTGTAGTTAAGGTGGTTGAGAGGTGTTTCGCAATAGGGGGGATAAAGTTTATTGTCTTATGTATGAGGTAAAGTGTGTATTTAAAATATAATATGTTCAAGATTCTAAAGAACATTCTTAAATTACTATTATAGGTTGTTAATGTCATTTGCTTCATCTGTGTTGATGGAGGCTGGTAGAAGATAACATTTTATCTAAGGTTTTTCTCCGTAATTCTTAGAATCACTCTTACGGACAGGATATCACCTGCGCCTCTACCCATTTCAACCTGGATGAAATATGTTCACCACCAGACAAGAATACTTTAATCCCTGAAATAGGGATTAAAGTAAAGTCTCAAAACTCTTCTGTGTTTATTTTCATTATTTTCTCTTTTCATGAATTAAATTTTTAGATTGTTATTATTAGATTTTCTTCTAATTTTGCAAAATTTGCATTTCCTTATTATTTTTGCGTGTTTTGCTAACATTGCCATGTAGAGGTTTATTCAGTGGTAGATTCAGAAACAGTATAGGACCAATGTATGAGCCTTGAGGTTCGCCTATCCTGATATTTCGTTTCTCGCTATTACTGTTTTTTTTTTTATCCCTTTACGCATACATTTACCCGTATTAATATCGCCAGTCCATCCTGAGGCCGACCAAGTCATAACACCTGGTATTCTGCAACGAAACTAAATTTCTTTTGACATTTCAAGTTTGCACTGTGCGTCAGTAGAAGAAATATGAGGTTATTTCACTGAAGTGTCGTTCACTGATGAAAAGAACAAGTGGAATATTGTCTGAGTTGCGCTAATATGGTGTATAAAATGGGACTAAACTACGAAGTCTGACCAACTCTTCGACGTTAGTTTCAGAGGTTGTCAGAGTAAATATTTCTCCAGCAGAGCTCAGGCATCTCTGGTATGTATATATAAGGTGAGATTATCAGTTCCCAGCCTCACTCTTCTCCCTTACTGCAGAAAGCTGTATCTGTCCCACACCCACACAGAGAGGCGTCTATAGCATCACATCCTCAGACCACCAACAGACCATCAGAACCATCACTATGCACCACCTCCTCCTCCCCCTCCTGGTTCTCTTGAGCACTGTGGTGGCCTTCAAGAATGAAGTGGAAACCCATTCAAGTGATGAAATTCGTTCTGCATTAATCGTGAACCAGTTGCTGATGGCTGAACAAACAGAAATCTTGAAACAACTGCGTAGCGCCAGTCAACACGTTCAAGGTAATTACTTATTTATACTATATCCATGTTTCAGGATCCAGAGTAAAAAACACAAACACCATCATTTATGCCCGCTTTATATTGCCAAAAGAAGGGCGCAGACATGTTGCAGTGATGAACAACAAAACCGCAATAACCCTCTCACCTCAATTACCCAAATCTGACTAATCAGTGTCACTGATTATCCAGATATTGTAGTGCTCACATTGGAATCCAACAGCACGTCAAAAAAATGAGAGCAATTACTTTTGCTCGTTATCTATATTTTCTTAACACTTTCTCCCTTCTTCAAGTGTCTTTGTGAACGTCTGTTTCCAATCTTTCCACATAGCTAAATCAACTCTAGAAGCCCTCATATATTCATTTGCAATTCTATGAATTGTAAACAACGCACCTCAATATCAAGACCTACTCTTGGACTGCCTCGAGCCTCCGTGTTGCTGCGGCTCGGACAAATTTATAGCTGCCTTCTCTCTCTGTTATATACGACATTTTTGATGTGATAAATGTGGGTTGAAACTTATATGCTCATGTCACTGCCCTTGAAGATTGTATACATTGCAAATTTTTTTCTATTTTTATTCCATACTGGCAGTGTTGTCTGGTGAAATTATATTTTTAATTTACATTATTTTTCATTTTTCTACTGTGTCCTCCCTCTCTCCTGCTTTCCCAGATGACTGCCACACTGCAACCTTCAAATACCATGTCGCATACAAAAGCGATGGTATCAATCTATAAAAATGTGAAATAATACCACATTTGCATACCATGACAAATGTTTCTTCCTACAAATTTATCAACACTACTGTAATTTCATTTACCCCAACCTGATCTGTGATTCACCTCAAAGATGTTAGACGCATCTGTTAATGCTTCACTCGCCTTACGTTTAACAATATTTTATATTGTCCAAGTGAGGACCATTTCAGTGCCGATAGGAAAGACAAGAAATATAAAATAGTGTAATCATGTATAACACAACGTAAACTGAGGAATTCCTCTACATTTTTCTGCAGTCTTAAACTTATTTTTCTAGGTTCGGACTGCCCCTACCCCTACACGAAGGTCATGGACCAGTGCTTCTTCGTGAGTAAAGTCAAACGCCCCTATGATAAGGCACGTCAGTTCTGCAAGGAAATGATGGGAGACATGGCTACACGTAAACAACTCTATGCTCTCTCGGCTTTCGCTGCAGACAAAAATGGTTTGTATAAGCATATTTCTGTTTGGGGCCGTTTAAATATTTTCTTCCTATGTGAATAAACACTTTACAAATCAGACAAGTTGATAAATGAGACACTTATGCAACATTTGGTATCTTTATTCTGGAAACGTTTCGCCAGTGCACTGGAAACGTTCCAGTGCACTGAAAGGTGGAAGATGAGGAGGAGTTTGAGGTAATCAGTCCCTTAGCCTGGAGTCAATGTGTTCAGTCCACCAATCTTGACAAAAAGATTGATGGACTGCATTAGACTGTAGAAGCCACTGCTTGGCGAAGCATTTGCAAAATAAAGATACCCAAATATTGAAAATTTTCTTCGTATACCCGACACACTCACCCGAGTGCATTTCTGTATCTTTATAAAAATGTTTTCTTTTCTCCCATGTATCTTCTGTTGTTTTTATTTTTTTTTATATGTGGGTTAATACATCTAATTGATGTGTTCATTTCTCTTTAATTGCAATACTGACATCAATATACGTATACATTTTTGCTTTGGAAGAGATTCTTCCGACGGGTCTTACCTTCAGGTGAAACTCGGTCAACATTTCCTGTATGTGACCAGTTTGTGATTATATTGAAGCTGTCACGGCCCAGTGTCTTCCCTACAGTCCAAGATGAAAGTCTACCGCAGACTTCTCTCACTTTCATTTCTATCACTGTCATAAAACTCCTGGAGATTCGTAAAAGATTTGCCATCTGTATAACCCTAGACAGTCATCTTTCATACAGGGTGTTTCACTCGTAGGAGGCCCCGAATTTTCACTCCAGTAATTGTAAGCGTTTTGTTTGTATACAATGTCTGTACTAAACGACACCCTGTGTATCCATTTCTCTCAAAGTGCTTAACTGCTTTCTTTCTTTTATTTTCGTAGCACCATAGTGTGTTAGTCAGCAAGTCCGATTTATATTTTAGTGTTTTAGTTTTCCCTTTAATATGGGGATCACATTGCAGGTGTGTGGTAGTTACCTTGGTTCCTGCAATGTGTTGTGGTCTTGCTCAGTGTTGACACCGTGAGTGCTCCTTAATATGAGCTTCTTAAATCCCGACACTTCAGCTCTCTCAGTGTGTGTACTCACTCACCTAATTGTACTCACCTAATTGTGGTTGTAGGGGTCGATTCATAGCTCCTGGCACCCGCCTCTTCACTGGTCGCTACTGGGTCACTCACTCCCTGCTCTGTGAGCGTTATCATACTTCTTCTTAAAGCTATGTATGGATCCTGCCTCCACCACCTCACTTTCCAGACTATTCCACTGCCTGCCAACTCTGTGACTGAAGAAATACTTCCTAACATCTCTGTAACTTATCTGAGTCTTCAACTTCTAATTGTGACCCCTTGTTGCTGTGTCCCATCTCTGGAACATCTTATCGCTGTCCACCTTGTCGATTCCTCTCAGTATTTTACATGTTATCATGTCCCCCATGTGTTAGTTACCATTTTGTCCTAGGCACATGTCAATTAGACACTAGGCCTGTTGTATATGTGTGTGTGTATGTGTATGTAAGGAAACACTTCGAAATGTTTCTGCCCCACCGGGAATTGAACCCGGCCCCTCCGTGCGTGAAGCAAGAGCTTTATCCACTAGGCCACCGGGGTGTGTGTTTGTGTGTGTGTGTGTGTGTGTGTGTGTGTGTGTGTGTGCGTGTGTGTGCGTGTGAGTGCGTGTGTGCGCGTGTGTGCGTGCGTGCGTGCGTGCGTGCGCGCGTGCGTGCGTGCGTGCGTGCGTGTGGGCGGGTGTGTGTGTACTTTACGTGCGTGTATGCAGTTATACGAACATGTATGCACATCTGAGTGTGGGTGCAAGTTTGTACTAGTGTACAACGCCTCATACTTAGATTAGAAGTCCTGATGATTACTAATGAATCCTTCTCTCTCTCTCTCTCTGTCGGAACACAGTATATGATCATATTTTCATGGGCATCAGTGACGATACGAAAAACGGCGAGTTTAAGTGGATTGACGGAACACCCGTCTCCTCGAGTGACTTTCACCCAGGCGAACCCAACTACCGCGGAGTGGAGCTGTGTGCCTCCATGCACCCTAGTTACCAACCACCACTCTTCGATATTGGCTGCGCCGCACACTTACACTTCGTGTGTCATTATAATCAAACAGAATAAGAAGAGGCGGGTCATATACGGCTATATGTACCTAGAAAGGAGTGTATTTGTGTATTTACCAGAGAAATGTGTAAGTAAATGCATGTATCTTTTCAGACTATGCATTCAGAATACTATATTTCAATTCCTATCTTAGGGATTAAAGTTTCCTTTATTTTAGTTTATTTGTGAAATGCGGCTTTTAGAGGTTTTGAGTGACAGCCGTGTTGTGGGTTGAGGGGTACAAGTAGTGTCTCGCCTGAGTCAAAACTTTGAGGTATGTGGTTTGCATGGAGAAAATTACATTAAATTACACATAAATGAAACAAGGTAAGGAAGGATCACACCTCTTAGCCTGTAAATTCAATTCTGTGACACTTCGAGACAGTGGCGGCGGTGATGGTGGTGGTGGTGGTGGCGGTGGTGGTGGTGGCGGTGGTGGCGGTGGTGGTGGTGGCGGTGGTGGTGGCGGCGGTGGTGGTGGTGGTAGACGTAGAATTAACAGCAATAGTAGTAGATGTGTATAAGGAATGATTCAACGAGACGTTGACGGTACCATTCAACAGTGGTACTAGGTACCTGTACCCAGGGCTGGATTAACACAGGCTTTAGGGGCTTCAGCCCAGGAGCTTCTGCCAGAGATTAAGTGAAAAGTGCTCACAATTTGTTTCCAAGAAATTACACAAAACAAATGTTTGAATTTGAATTTTGGCTAGCCTTGTAAAAATAAATTTAATATCACTTGGGGCCTCACAGTACTTGTAGCCCAGCGGCCTACAAAATCTTAATCCAGCTCTGCCTATGCCTAGAGTTTAGTTAGGGCTATAGCCTTAATTATAAGTTAATATTAACTGACAGAGCCTACTGTAGTTGTATCATCAATGAAAATTTAATTAGACTAAGGAGTAGATTTAGGATTCTTAAAAAAACAAAACACGGAACGGGTGGGTTTTGAACCCACGGTTTTAAACTCCACCCTTTTCCTGATTTGTTTACAATCGTGTTATTACGATTTCGTGAATTAGGATTCTTTAATCACAAAGAGAGAATAAAATACTGATGGTTTTGAACAGATATAAACTTACGTTCGATATTATGCTCCCGCATCAACACCATCTAGTATATGGTTTCTTATGATACGCCAACAACTATAATTTTGACTGTAAGAGTTTATTAACAATAAGCATTAAAATGAGAAATTTACAACCGAGTTTCTTATTAATATCCTCCAAAAGAGCATTAACATTGTGGTTTGAATTAATATTTTGATTTTCCTCCAACGTTTCCTAACATATACAGGTTTTTTTAAAAAAATGGACCCGATCGTGAAATATACTACTTTGAAACTAGTTCTATAATTTTGAACCACTCTGTACCTTTTCTAAATCTATAACTGCAACGGCATAGTCTCTTGTCTTTGTCTACGTCTTGTCCTTGCCTACGTGTTGTTCAATTATAATGCTTAGCGAAAACACTTGATCCACATATTCCGTATCCCCCCCTTAAGCCTTCCACTCATAGAGCGGATGGGGTTCGAACCCATGGAAGGAGTGTTCTAAAACTCGCGGATCTGTAAGCTTAACTGCTGGTCCTTACCGGCCTAGACCAGTGATGAGGCACACTGGTCCTTACTGGCCTAGACCAGTGATGAGGCACACTGGTCCTTACTGGCCTAGACCAGTGATGAGGCACACTGGTCCTTACCGGCCTAGACCAGTGATGAGGCACACTGGTCCTTACCGGCCTAGACCAGTGATGAGGCACACTGGTCCTTACCGGCCTAGACCAGTGATGAGGCACACTGGTCCTTACCGGCCTAGACCAGTGATGAGTCACACTGGTCCTTACCGGCCTAGACCAGTGATGAGGCACACTGGTCCTTACCGGCCTAGACCAGTGATGAGGCACACTGGTCCTTACCGGCCTAGACCAGTGATGAGTCACACTGGTCCTTACCGGCCTAGACCAGTGATGAGGCACACTGGTCCTTACCGGCCTAGACCAGTGATGAGGCACACTGGTCCTTACCGGCCTAGACCAGTGATGAGGCACACTGGTCCTTACCGGCCTAGACCAGTGATGAGTCACACTGGTCCTTACCGGCCTAGACCAGTGAGGAGGCACACTGGTCCTTACCGGCCTAGACCAGTGATGAGGCACACTGGTCCTTACCGGCCTAGACCAGTGATGAGTCACACTGGTCCTTACCGGCCTAGACCAGTGATGAGGCACACTGGTCCTTACCGGCCTAGACCAGTGATGAGGCACACTGGTCCTTACCGGCCTAGACCAGTGATGAGGCACACTGGTCCTTACCGGCCTAGACCAGTGATGAGGCACACTGGTCCTTATTGGCCTAGACCAGTGATGAGGCACACTGGTCCTTACCGGCCTAGACCAGTGATGAGTCACACTGGTCCTTACCGTCCTAGACCAGTGATGAGGCACACTGGTCCTTACCGGCCTAGACCAGTGATGAGGCACACTGGTCCTTACCAGCCTAGACCAGTGATGAGGCACACTGGTCCTTACCGGCCTAGACCAGTGATGAGGCACACTGGTCCTTACCGGCCTAGACCAGTGATGAGGCACACTGGTCCTACCGGCCTAGACCAGTGATGAGTCACACTGGTCCTTACCGGCCTAGACCAGTGATGAGGCACACTGGTCCTTACCGGCCTAGACCAGTGATGAGGCACACTGGTCCTTACCGGCCTAGACCAGTGATGAGGCACACTGGTCCTACCGGCCTAGACCAGTGATGAGGCACACTGGTCCTTACCGGCCTAGACCAGTGATGAGTCACACTGGTCCTTACCGGCCTAGACCAGTGATGAGGCACACTGGTCCTTACCGGCCTAGACCAGTGATGAGGCACACTGGTCCTTACCGGCCTAGACCAGTGATGAGTCACACTGGTCCTTACCGGCCTAGACCAGTGATGAGGCACACTGGTCCTTACCGGCCTAGACCAGTGATGAGGCACACTGGTCCTTCACGGCCTAGACCAGTGATGAGGCACACTGGTCCTTATTGGCCTAGACCAGTGATGAGGCACACTGGTCCTTACCGGCCTAGACCAGTGATGAGGCACACTGGTCCTTACCGGCCTAGACCAGTGATGAGGCACACTGGTCCTTACCGGCCTAGACCAGTGATGAGGCACACTGGTCCTTATTGGCCTAGACCAGTGATGAGGCACACTGGTCCTTACCGGCCTAGACCAGTGATGAGGCACACTGGTCCTTACCGGCCTAGACCAGTGATGAGGCACACTGGTCCTTACCGGCCTAGACCAGTGATGAGGCACACTGGTGTATGGGTTAAGAAATCTCCTGTAAAGAGATCCCGTCCCCACCTGTCTTGTGATTTGTTTGCAAATCCTGTTATTACGATTTCATGAACCTTCTAAATCCTCCGTCTTGCTCTTAATAATATTTTATCGTATACTCAACCATCTCATCCTTCAGTTCCATTTCAGACTCTCAGGTAAGGACCCACTAGGGGCGAGGGGGAAGTGGGGACAGATGAAGAACAGCCGGTGAGAGGAAGAACCGAAGTAGAAGAGAAAGAGTCAGGACTAAACCCAACAGTCTAACTACTATGGTTCTCATCCTTATAATTCTTCATATTTATTTATTCCCCCTCCCTTTTTTTTTTTGTTCTTATTCACTGGAAGTATGCAATGCTTTCTACCAACCCCATCGTATCTTTCTTTCATTCATACGTATACTGAAGGAATATACCAACCACATGAAAACAGTATCAGCACCTGCCTTTAAGTCACCCAGCTCAGGCTGACACTACTGAAATCACCCAGCTCAGGCTGACACTACTGAAGTCACCCAGCTCAGGCTGACACTACTGAAGTCACCCAGCTCAGGCTGACACTACTGAAATCACCCAGCTCAGGCTGACACTACTGAAGTCACCCAGCTCAGGCTGACACTACTGAAGTCACCCAGCTCAGGCTGACACTACTGAAATCACCCAGCTCAGGCTGACACTACTGAAGTCACCCAGCTCAGGCTGACACTACTGAAGTCACCCAGCTCAGACTGACACTACTGAAGTCACCCAGCTCTGGATGACACTACTGAAGTCACCCAGCTCAGGCTGACACTACTGAAGTCACCGAGCTCAGGCTGACACTACTGAAGTCACCCAGCTCAGGCTGACACTACTGAAGTCACCCAGCTCAGGCTGACACTACTGAAATCACCCAGCTCAGGCTGACACTACTGAAGTCACCCAGCTCAGGCTGACACTACTGAAGTCACCCAGCTCAGGCTGACACTACTGAAATCACCCAGCTCAGGCTGACACTACTGAAGTCACCCAGCTCAGGCTGACACTACTGAAGTCACCCAGCTCAGACTGACACTACTGAAGTCACCCAGCTCTGGATGACACTACTGAAGTCACCCAGCTCAGGCTGACACTACTGAAGTCACCGAGCTCAGGCTGACACTACTGAAGTCACCCAACTCAGGCTGACACTACTGAAGTCACCCAGCTCAGGCTGACACTACTGAAGTCACCCAGCTCAGGCTGACACTACTGAAGTCACCCAGGTCAGGCTGACACTACTGAAGTCACCCAGCTCAGGCTGACACTACTGAAGTCACCCAGCTCAGGCTGACACTACTGAAGTCACCCAGCTCAGGCTGACACTACTGAAGTCACCTAGCTCAGGCTGACACTACTGAAGTCACCCAGCTCAGGCTGACACTACTGAAGTCACCCAGCTCAGGCTGACACTACTGAAGTCACCCAGCTCAGGCTGACACTACTGAAGTCACCCAGCTCAGACTGACACTACTGAAGTCACCCAGCTCTGGATGACACTACTGAAGTCACCCAGCTCAGGCTGACACTACTGAAGTCACCGAGCTCAGGCTGACACTACTGAAGTCACCCAGCTCAGGCTGACACTACTGAAGTCACCCAGCTCAGGCTGACACTACTGAAGTCACCCAGCTCAGGCTGACACTACTGAAGTCACCCAGGTCAGGCTGACACTACTGAAGTCACCCAGCTCAGGCTGACACTACTGAAGTCACCCAGCTCAGGCTGACACTACTGAAGTCACCCAGCTCAGGCTGACACTACTGAAGTCACCCAGCTCAGGCTGACACTACTGAAGTCACCCAGCTCAGGCTGACACTACTGAAGTCACCCAGCTCAGGCTGACACTACTGAAGTCACCCAGCTCAGGCTGACACTACTGAAGTCACCCAGCTCAGGCTGACACTACTGAAGTCACCCAGCTCAGGCTGACACTACTGAAGTCACCCAGCTCAGGCTGACACTACTGAAGTCACCCAGCTCAGGCTGACACTACTGAAGTCACCCAGCTCAGGCTGACACTACTGAAGTCACCCAGCTCAGGCTGACACTACTGAAGTCACCCAGCTCAGGCTGACACTAGTGAAGTCACCCAGCTCAGGCTGACACTACTGAAGTCACCCAGCTCAGGCTGACACTACTGAAGTCACCCAGCTCTGGCTGACACTACTGAAGTCACCCAGCTCTGGCTGACACTACTGAAGTCACCCAGCTCAGGCTGACACTACTGAAGTCACCCAGGTCAGGCTGACACTACTGAAGTCTACCATCATAAAAAAACTGTTCTACCAAATAACTTATCTCTTACCTGCAATATCCCTCCCTCTCTCTCTCTCTTTCTCTCTCCCTCCTTCCTTCCATGCCTTATTCTTTCATATTTTCTCTCTCATGTCTCTTTCCGACATTTTTTTCTCCATCCTTTCTCCCTGTTTTCACTTTTTTTTCCTTTCCTCACTTATTTCCCCCCCCCCTCCCTTCTTCCATTCCTTCCTCACTCATTTCCCCCTCTCCTCCCTCTTTCCTACACTTTCTCCCTCCTTCCTCTCTCCCTGCTTTCACCTCCTCCCCTCTACCTCCTCCCTCCTAGAATTACCTCTCACGGGACAATGTTTCACATAGGCTGATGAGTTAATAATGAGCCGTTCGGTCAACTTTTTATTGGGTTGTAAGGACTCAACAAATCAAATTACCTCTAGTGGGGAGGGTGGTCACGTGACCTCTCGGGGAGACCATCTTTTAAATGTAACCAACTTATAATTTTCCTCTTATTTGTCCTTATTCCTTAGATGTGTGTGTGATATTTAATGCATTACGCTGTTTAGGAGTTTGTTTTGAAGGAGAGATGGGGAGAAATCGTGGCGATGATGGCTTCTGGGAAGATTTAGGGACATTTTGCATAAACGCAATTCGCACAAAAGGCTGTACCGGTGATTGACAAGCGCGGGGAAAACACGGGCGTGACGTCACGCCCGACAACAAAAGTCTGACCAATCAGGGAGCAGAACACCTGCCGGCTGCCACGTGCCCACTTCATCTTGCCATAATTACCCCCACTAACATTTAAAATATTTTCCCTTATTATCTTAACACCTAACACAGAAAATACTCTATACGAGTGTGTGTGTATATATTCCATCGTAACACCGATTTGCCTCAGCCTCACTCTGTCGGCCTACGATCACATTAATTTTGTAATATTACCCAAAAGAAAAAGAAGATCTCTGGCGGTGTCTGGCACCAGCGCACGTGCACCCAGACGGGGGTTTTGGCGGGAAACTTGACAACAATGAATCACACAGCTGATTGACGTAACTAGTTGTTATGTGTTCATTTAATACCCGCAGCAACATCGTCCAAATCCTTTATTTGTCATAACAAGAAACGTAATTGGGCGCCCCACATTAGCGCTTCCTCCGCAAGTGCTGGTTGGTAACTTCCAGCAACTAGAACAACTTGACTCACATGTAAACCTGAGAGAAACAATATAAATAAATGAATTTAATAAGTGTAAATTGATCGAGAGATAGATATTAGTATGTAAATATGGCGAGATTTTGACTTAGTATACATTACCAGAAATGTTCTTGCCTATTAGTGGCTTCTGTGCTTAATAGTCTACATTTTTATACTGTACAAAAAAAAAATTATTTGTTTTTGTTTTTTAAGAGGTGTTTGCAAGCAGAGATTCATCGCTTGTGTATACCTGAGAGGTGTAGTATACACGCTGAGAGTTTACTTTAATCCCCATTGTGGGGGATTCTGTGTGGTTGTTGGTAACTGTGAGGGATTACTGCCTTAATGACCTTCAGTCTATGGGTCTTAAAGCTAAGCTTATTATTGAAGACTCAGTTTTACTACACGAGGTGAGTGTGTTTGTGTACTCACCTATTTGTGGTTGCAGGGTTCGAGTCACAGCTCCTGGCCCCACCTCTTCACTGGTCGCCACTAGATCCACTCTCTCCCTGCTCCATGAACTTTATCATACCTTATCTTAAAGCCACTTCCTGACAACTCTATGACTGAAGAAATACTTCCTAACATCCCTGTGACTCATCTGAGTCTTCAACTTCCAATTGTGACCCCTTGTTGCTGTGTTCCATCTCTGGAACTTCCTGTGTCTGTCCACCTTGTCAATTCTTCTCAGTATTGTAAATGTCGTGTGTATGTGTGTGTGTGATGATCAATTTGTAGCTCTTCTCATGGTGTCCCACTTACAATAACTTTTAATCATATAGATTTTATATAAGTTCCCCGTGGTTGCAACATTTAATTCATTCTCTCTTTTAAATTATTCCCTCGGCGAAACACTGTAAAGAAAACCATTTCCAGTATTCCTTTTGTTCCACTTCTCCCTCGGCTCACACACTAAGGTCCGTGGTTCGATCCCGGGTACGGGTGGAAACATTGGACGTTTCCTTAAGACACCTGCTGTCCCTGTCCACCAAACAGTAAAATAGGTACCTGAGTTTTAGCCGACTAAAGTGGGTAGCATCCTGTGGACAAAATTAGCCTAATTTGTCCCGAAATGTTCAGCATAAGATGGGGCTTTCTGTATAGTATGTCATTGATGTCAGCTAGGTTTGTGTACCTTGTATCATGTACTTGTATAAAAAAGTGTTATTATTATTATTATTATTTTTATTATTATTATTATTATTATTATTATCATTATTATTATTGTGTTATACCCGTCCTTCCTCTTATCAGTCAGTATGGGGATCTTCATTGTGTTCTGCCTTTCATTATAACTCGCATTTTATGTTTTTTTGCTCTGAGACGTTGTGTGGGGCGTTGTACCTATGATACATTACCCGCACACATAGGTGGAAAAAGACACTTATGTAGGGTTCAGAACATTATTAAAGGTAACGTTTCGCCACGAGTGGCTCCTTCAGTCTTAAATGTTCAGGTGTGGACACCACACAGCTTCTGCAAGTTCCAGTTTTGACATAAAACGTGTCAACAGCTTTTTAACGAGTCTTCATCAATATATTTGAAATATCTTTCATAGTTATGCAGTAGAGATGTTTTCCAGTTGACTTTTTTGTTTAAATAACTAACTGATCCCCCTTTCTCTTCTCTCCTTGATCCCATTCTCTTCTTGATCCCATTATCTCTTCTCTCCTTGATCCCATTCTCTCTCTCTACTTTTTAATTGCAAATATTTAACTCTGCCACGAAAGATTTGTAAAGATATCATCAAAGTATTAGGCTTTTGAAGTGCATATGTATATCCTATAATAATATGACAATGAGAAATCTTTCATGTAAACATATATGGGAAAATATTAAGTGTCATTCAGGGCTATCCTCTCGCTATCTTCTAAGCTCTTATACATGAACACACGCAGAGCAGAGGAAGCCTTTATTTTATGCGACGTTTCGCTCGGGATTGATCTTTTTAAAGATTAAATAATGATTAGCAGTGCATTGCGAGTCTTTATAGCAACTTGTCGGCTTGTTCCAGTCTGATCTTTCTGCTTGCTGAGTTGGGCAAACGTTGTCTGAACTGCAACTACCTTGTCTGAGCGTTGTCTGTGCTGTAGATACCCTGTTTGAGCATTGTCTGTGCTGTAGGTACTTTGAGTGTTGTCTGTGCTGCAGGTACCTTGTTTGAGCATTGTGCTGCAGGTACCTTGTTTGAGCATTGTGCCGCAGGTACCTTGTCTGAGTGTTGTCTCTGCTTCAGGTACTTTGTCTGAACGTTATCTGTTTCAGGTACCTTGTCTGAGCGTTGTCTGTGTCTCAGGTACCTTGTCTGCGCGTTGTCAGTGTTTCAGGTACCTTGTCTGAGCATTATCTGTGCTGCAGGTACCTTGTCTGAGCGTTTACCTGGAGTTTACCTGGAGAGAGTTCCAGGGGTCAACGCCCCTTGTCTGAGTGTTGTCTGTGTTGCAGATACCTTGTATGATCGTTGTTTGTGTTGCAGATACCTTGTCTGAGCGTTGTCTGTGTTGCAGTTTCAGAACCTTGTTTTAACGTTACCTTGCGCTGCAGGTACAGTAGTACCTTCTCTGAACTTGTTCCCGCAATTCCTGAACACATATTTATTCCATTTCGTATTAACCAAGTGTAAATCACAAATCATTTCACACGTAAAACAAAATCATGATTAAAAATAAAAAAGGCCACAAGTACGGTTCTAAAGAACCTGTCATTGAAGCGGTTGATATTATAATTCTCCTGGCCACTCTTTGGGGACTTTGTTTCGAGTTTGAAGCCCAATCACATCTCCATATCTTTCCCATCTCCATAGATCATCTCCAACCATCACACCAGTAACAATACATTATGGAAAATGCATCCAGGGGCAATTCGTCACAGGCGCAGCCGGGGAAGTGGGTTGATTTAAACGGCCGCGAAAACTTTGGCCGAGGCCTGGTGATTTTAAAGTCAATTTGACAGTGTACAAATTGTTATGGTCGGAGCCTGCTGGTGCCTGAGAGGGCTGGAGGGAGGGAGGGGGGTTGAAAGGGAGGGAGTGATGGGAAGGGAGAAAGAGGAAGGGATGTAGAAGGGGGCGAGGAACGAAGACCGGGAAAGATGGACAAATGGAATGAGGGAAAGATTGATGCAATGAGGAGGAAGGTAGATGAAGAGAACGAATGGAGGGGTAACAGATGGAAGATAGGTGGCATGAGGGAAGGAGAGAGAGGCAGTTGAAGGCAAGAGAGAAATGGAGGAAAACTAAAGGTTGGAGAGAAGTAACAAGAAGAAAATAGGGGGTTGAGGTTTAATGATTAGATTAGCCGAAGAAGCTAAGTTATTGTTCACCCATAACCATCCTGTGAGGGGCGGCACAAGAGCTTTCAAGGCGGCACAAGAGCTTTCAAGGGAGAAAAAGTACTAGGTTGTGAGGCAGTGGGAAGTGTCCAAGGTGTGTGAGAATGAGTGAGACAGAGGTACGTGAGAATGGGTGAGACAGATGCGTGAGAATGAGTGAGACAGGTGCGTGAGAATGAGTGAGACAGAGGTGCGTGAGAGGTAAATACAGGCTCGTGTTGTGTAATTACCTGTTTATTTTCGTAACAGCGATACCCATTGTGAGTGTGCGTGAGATAGATAGATAGATAGAGAGAGTGAGAGAGAGAGAGGTGAGAAAGAAGAGGTGATAGAAGGGAGGAAGCAATTCCGCTCACATCACCATAGTTCCCATGGGTCACATTCATCATCTCTGGGAAACTGAACGATTTGTCATATTAATATAGATGTAACCCTATATTTAACACTTGCATCATATGCATAAACAAATATATATATATATATATATATATATATATATATATATATATATATATATATATATATATATATATATATATATATATATTATTTGTTAGAGAGATATATCCCCAGACACAGAGGTTTAGATGCTCGTCAGATACAATAAATATCACATATTAAATACTGGAAGCTGTGTAGTGAGGTAACTGAGGAGCTTATACACAAATTATGTTTTTGTTGAAAGTTGAAAACTTTATAATCTCGTGAAATAACTAGGCCTAAGCTGGAAGATGAGAGTGGAGGCCTTCCTAGGGTGGTAGAAAGAGAAAACTTGTTGATACAGGTATTGTGTGTGTGTGTGTACTCACCTATTTGTATTCACCTATTTGTGGTTGCAGGGGTCGAGTCATAGCTCCTGGCCCCGCCTCTTCACTGATTGCTACTAGGTCCTCTCTCTCCCTGCTCCATGAGCTTTATCAAACCTAGTCTTAAAACTATGTATGGTTCCTGCCTCCACTACGTCACTTTCTAGGCTATTCCACTTCCTGACAACTCTATGACTGAAGAAATACTTCCTAACATCCCTTTGACTCATAGGAGTCTTCAACTTCCAATTGTGACCCCTTGTTTCTGTGTCCCCTCTCTGGAATATCTTGTCTCTGTCCACCTTATCTATTCTTCGCAGTATTTTATATGTCGTTATCATGTCTCCCCTAACCCTCCTGTCCTCTAGTGTCGTCAGGCCGATTTCCCTTAACCTTTCTTCGTAGGACAATCCCCTTAGCTCTGGGACTAGCCTTGTTGCAAACCTTTGCACTTTCTCTAATTTCTTGACGTGCTTGACCAGGTGTGGGTTCCAAACTGGTACTGCATACTCCAGTATGGGCCTGACGTATATGGTGTACAGAGTCTTGAACGATTCCTTAGTGAGGTATTGGAACGCTATTCTTAGGTTTGCCAGCCGCCCGTATGCTGCAGCAGTTATCTGATTAATGTGTGCCTCAGGAGATGTGCTCGGTATTATACTCACCCCAAGATCTTTTTCCTTGAGTGAGGTTTGCAGTTTTTAGCCACCTAGACTATACTCTGTCTGCGGTCTTCTTTGCCCTTCCCCGATCTTCATGACTTTACATTTGGCAGGGTTAAATTCAAGGAGCCAGTTACTGGACCAGGCTTGTAGCCTGTCCAGGTCTCTTTGTAGTCCTGCCTAATCCTCGACTGATTTAATTCTTCTCATTAACGTCACATCATCTGCAAACAGGGACACTTCTGAGTCTATCCCTTCCGTTATGTCATTCACATATACCAAAAACAGTACAGATCCTAGGACTGACCCCTGTGGAACCCCACTCGTCACAGGTGCCCACTCTGACATCTCGTCACATACCATGACTCGCTGCTGCCTCCCTGTCAGATATTCTCTGATCCATTGCAGTGCCTTTCCTGTTACGTGTGCCTGATCCTCTAGCTTTTGCATTAACCTCTTGTGAGGAACTGTGTCGAACGCCTTCTTGCAGTCCAAGAAAATGCAGTCTATCCACCCCTCTCTCTCGTGTCTTACTTCTGTTACCTTGTCATAAAACTCCATTAGGTTTTTGACACAGGATTTTCCTTCCCTGAAACCGTGCTGGTTGTCGTTTATAAGCTTGTGTCTTTCTAGGTGCTCCACCACTCTCCTCCTGATGATCTTCTCCATGACTTTGCATACTATACACGTCAGTGACACAGGTCTGTAGTTTAATGCCTCGTGTCTGTCTCCTTTCTTAAAAATTGAGACTATATTTGCCATTTTCCACACCTCAGGTAGTTGCTCAGTTTCAATGGATGTGTTGAAGATTTTTGTTAGTGGCACACTCAATATCTCTGCTCCCTCTCTAAGGACCCACGGAGAAATGTTGTCAGGTCCCACCTCTTTTGAGGTATCGAGTTCACATAGCAGCTTCTTCACCTCCTCGGTTGTGTGTATTTCATTCAGCACTTGTTGGTATACTTCCCTATTCTGAATTCCTGGAGTCCTTCCTGTCTCCTCTGTAAATACTTGTTTAAATCTCATGTTGAGCTCCTCACATACCTCTTGGTCGTTTCTTGTGAACTCCCCACCTTCCTTCCTCAGCCTGATTACCTGATCCTTGACTATTGTTTTCCTCCTGATGTGGCTATACAACAGCGTCGGGTCAGACTTGACTTTTGATACTATTCGTGTGTGTGTGTGTCTGTGTGTGTGTGTGTATTCATCAATTTGTATTTATCTATTTGTGGGTGCAGGGGTCAATTCACAGCTCCTGGCCCCGCCTCTCTCTGGTCGCTACTAGGTCCACGCTCTCCCTGCTCCATGAGATTTATCATATCTCTTCTTCAAGCTGTGTATGGATCCTGCCTCCACTACATCATTCTCCAGATTGTTCCACTTCCTTACAACTCTGTGACAGAAGAAATACTTCCTAACATCCCTGTGACTCATCTGAGTTTCCAACTTTCAGTTGTGACACCTTGTTGCTGTGTCACATATCTGAAACATCCTGTCCCTATCCACCTTCTCAATTCCTCTCGGTATTATATGCGTCGTTATCATGTTCCCCCCTATTTCTCCTGTCCTCCAGTGTTGTCAGGGTTATTTCCCTTAACCTCTCCTCGTAGGACATACCCATAGCTATGGGACTAGTCTTGTTGCAAACTTTTACACTTTAATTTCTTGACGTGCTTGACTAGGTGTGGGTTCCATACTGGTGTTGCATACTCCAATATGGGCCTGACGTACACGGTGTACAGTGTGGTGAACGATTCCTTACTCAGGTGTCGAAACGTTATTCTTGTTTACCAGGCACCCACATGCTGCAGCAGTTATTTGGTTGATGTGCACCTCTGGAGATGTGCTCGGTGTTATAATCACCCCGAGATCTTTTCCCTTGAGTGAGGTTTACAGTCTAACTGTTTGCAGGCCTAACTGTTATATAATTAATTTTTACTTCGAGTCATTATAACTGGAGTGAGGATCATCGGTCTCGCTTCATTAAATTCTCGCTAGTCTTTAGGCCTTGTGCAACTTCTGTTTCTCCTTGTTAATATAATTGGCTAAGGACTCGGCCTATTGTGTAGGCCTATTGCTCACAAGGAATACAAATATGGAACTTGAGAGCTTCTTTGCTACGCTGATTAGTGAAGGTCTAACCGTAGAGGAAAAAAAAAGTAGTTGTAGTGTTAGGCTGGAAATAGAAGTGGTAGTAGAAGTAGAAGTGGTAGTAGAAAGTAGGGAGAGTAGATTAGTGGAACAAGAGAGAAAGGGGAGTGAAGGGAGGCAATAGTAAGATAGTAGCAATAGTAGTAGAAATGTAGTGGTAGACGTAGTAGTAGAAATGGGGTCATTCTAAGCACAAGAAAAAGGAGCACTGCAGGAGAGAGTAACTGTTTCGGTACAAGTCGGACCGAAATGTTGTCGTAAGCTTCTCTCTTCTATGTTCGGGTTATTTGTGTATTGTTCCAGTCTCGGTATTGTGCATTTTCGTTCTTTTCACCGAGATTACTGTTGGGGTTATTTCCTAGTTGAACATTACCGTAACATTACTTAAACTAGTTTTCTATTTCGAATGATACTGACTCAGTTTTTTCAAGATGAAGAAACAGTTTAACGTCTATTACCCCTGACTCCACGGCTACATGACATTACATAACATATTTCTCTGCCATTGTGTTTGCTTAACAGTAAGAGGTCAGTGTCGTCAGCCAGTACTCTGTTAGTGTCAGTCACACTAAGCTATAAATGCTCCTTGTGAAAGTTTAAAGATCTTTGTACTGAATAATAAATTTCAGTCGTTCTTGGATTGACCGCGGGACTTCGTCGCACGAGACTCGTTCGGAGCACGAACGCCTGGCGAAGTCGTTGCTTAATAGGTGCCATTCGTCTTTTGTTTTTTCCTCTGTCAGCCGAGAGCGAATTTTGTTTGCATCAAGAGCCAAGTTGCCAGCAATAGCCGTGAGAACTCCAGCGATGTTGTTTACACTCCATTATGCGCTGTTTTGTCTCAGGTCTCCCCTGGCCGGGACGGACTAGCCTCGTTGCTCGGCTAATGTCTTGTAAAATGGACGTTTTGTCTTGCATGGTGCAGGGAGGCGCATGATAGCTTCGCTTTCCCCTCCACCCGCCGCCCCTCTCTGCAACTCTGCCGCTGTTGCACGGGCCAGGCCATCCAGAGTTAATCGTGCAAAGTGATTGGCGGATAATAGATGCCTTATAGCACCCCCTTCTCCTCACAAGTCATTGATCATCTGGTCATTAATCACCGTGATCACATTGCTCATGTTCGCTCTGTGAGATCAAGAGAGTTTTTTTTTTATATGCTGTTTTCCTTAATTCCTTGACCTGTTTCTTTTTGTCAATTTATTTTCTCTTTCTCTCTCTCTCTTTTCACCTCTCTCTCCTAGGTTTTACATCCGGAATATTCTAATATCAAATACCCAAATAAATAATAAAAAAAACTAGACCTTGGTCAAAAAGGACGTTGTGTACACTGGACTTCTGGTGCAGTGAAAATGCAAATGAGACTAAACAATACTATAAAGATATAATCTTAACGAAGATGGACTTAAAAATGTATATCCGTTTTCACCCAGACTGAAGTTGACCCCTTCACTGTTGCCGGTGAAGAGCTTTTGATCCAGGGAATTGGAGATACTCTCCTTTTCCTAGGACTGAATCCGATAGCCTCCCGTAGCCCAAGCGCTGTTTGACCCCTTACTTTTTTAACGCTTCCTAATAAATGTAATAATAATAAGCACAGATGGTTAATGGGTATAATTCACACATTAACGATAAGGGAGAACTGGGATTGAAGTTGTAAAAAGGGCAAGCTCATTAAAACACACTTAGAATGGAATAATTTAAGGGACTTGAAAAAGAGTGGTCTCCAATGTTGGTTATTGTTGGTTTCGACTCATCATAGAGTATTAAGTATTTAGTATGCATATCTTAAACAATCCTGAATAAAGGTGGCAGAGAATTGTAAACTGCGGGTGATCACTTTGATCTTCAAACATTCATCGTCAAGGAAATCGAGATCATTTCTAAGGACACGTCGGCTGAGATTAAAATATGTTAATGTTCCACTGAATCATCATGTTGTAGCATCCAAAAAATAATATGTCGTGAGGCTGACAACATGAAGCCATCCTCTTAAAATTAAACGGTATTTCACTGTTGTTAAGACAGGCAAATGGGTGACTGTTTAATGTGTTGTAGAGAATGATTACCTGACTTCTAGCGCGCCTTCTGTTAGCTCGTCAGAACTTTTCAAACACCTTTATCTGGTATGTTACAAGTGGTTTCTTTTTTTATAGATAAGGGAATCTTGCTAGCGCACTCAGCTCACACACTGAGGTCCGAGGGTCGATCCCCCGTACGGGTGGAAAAATTTGGACATGTTTCCTTAGGACTCCTGCTGTCCATGTTCACCTATCAGTAAAATAGGTACCAGGGTGCTAGTCGACTGGTGTGAATCGCATCCTAGGACAAAATTTACCTACTTTACCCGAAATGCTCAGTATAACAAGGGGCTTTCTATATAGTAGTATGTCACTGAAGTCAGCTAGGCCAGTATACCTTGTAAATATACTTGTAGAAATAAAAGATTATAACTAACCTAATCTAACGTAAATTCAGAAATTTACTGCGAACCGTAGGTAAGCAATCTACATGGGATTTTGCGAGGATGGGTTACAGTATGAATCGTCGGGAGAGATGGAACTTAATTTCACATGTCATACACCACAGGTGATCCCGAGGCAGGAGCAGCATGTGAATAATATTCATCACTCCATCCTTGCATGGGGAGACGATGATGGAGTGGGTCGAAAAACCGAAATTCTAATCGGAGTCCTGGCTGTGAGGAGTACAGTTTCGAGATTAAAATGTGTTTGTTAATATTCCATATATATATATATATATATATATTTTTTTTTTTTTTTTTTTTTTTTTTTTTAACACATCGGCCGATTCCCACCAAGGCAGGGTGGCCCGAAAAAGAAAAACTTTCATCATCATTCACTCCATCACTGTCTTGCCAGAAGGGTGCTTTACACTACAGTTATAAAACTGCAACATTAACACCCCTCCTTCAGAGTGCCGGCACTGTACTTCCCATCTCCAGAACTCAAGTCCGGCCTGCCGGTTTCCCTGAATCCCTTCATAAATGTTACTTTGCTCACACTCCAACAGCACGTCAAGTATTAAAAACCATATGCCTCCATTCACTCCTATCAAATACGCTCACACATGCTTGCTGGAAGTCCAAGCCCCTCGCACACAAAACTTCCTTTACCCCCTCCCTCCAACCTTTCCTAGGCCGACCCCTACCCCGCCTTCCCTCCACTACAGATTTATACACTCTCGAAGTCACTCTGTCTCGTTCCATTCTCTCTACATGTCCAAACCACCTCAACAACCCCTCCTCAGCTCTCTGGGGATGGAAGTAGAGCTTGAGGCCTATTGGTTCTTGAACGAAATCTGTTAGAATAATTTACTTCCCGTTTAAAGTAATTAATGTACCGGAGCAGCTGAACTTTGTGCGACTATTTTCCATTAAAAATTCAACTTCCTTGACTAACCCCCTCCCCCCTCCCTCTAAGCCTGGGGTGCCAGACAGAGGATTTGACACAATTGAAAACAATGTCCAGAGTGATTTGTTAACTGTCCTTGTGAGTCCCGGTAATTTAACGCAGATTTTGTTCTTGATGGGCAAATTATAGCGTCGCCTTGTTATATAAGAAACATGATCACAATTGAGACTGGAGAAAACTTCTTTATTTTTTTACATATATCGACATATCAGAGCTGTTTAAGGACTTTTATGATTTACATGAAATTTTAGCTATAATACGCATACAGATAACATAATTGATGCTACATATTCATAATGATAAACTGAGAGAGAGAGAGAGAGAGAGAGAGAGAGAGAGAGAGAGAGAGAGAGAGAGAGAGAGATCATTTATTTCTCTAATGACTATAGTGTCTGGAACATGTTCATACAGCACAACGATATCAACAAAATAAAGTCAGTTGATCAAATGAAATCGTTGACCTACAGATGGCTCCAACTTCATCCTGTTCCCTATCTGTATATCTCTTAACACTAAAATAACTTTCATATGTGCTGATGTAGATAACAGCTCTTACCTTGTAAATAAAGTTAGGAACCCTAAACCTAACCTTTCAAAACTCTGTTTAAAGAGAGAGAGAGAAAGAGAGAGAGAGAGAGAGAGAGAGAGAGAGAGAGAGAGAGAGAGAGAGAGAGAGAGAGATTTACTTACACGTCATCCTCATTCTATCCTTATATTTCAATACAAAACATCTTTCCTTCTCTAGGCTCCATCTCCCCTCCCTCACCCTCTTCCGTCTATGTCTCCTTTACCCCCTCCCTCCCCTCAGGCATCTGTTAGGCAGCAAACGTGACCCTCGCCTCACAGTGCCAGCTTTGCCAATATAATCTGATTAACGCAGAGAGAGAGAGAGAGAGAGAGAGAGAGAGAGAGAGAGAGAGAGAGTCTGCACATTGATCTATACTATTAAGTAGGTGCTATGATAGCCTTGTAGAAGTGTCTAGTCTTTCTAATTCTCTCTAATTCTTATTCTTATTTTTTTTGCTGTGGTAATTAATTTTGTTGTTGTTGCTGCTCGTTATTTCTTATTGTTTTTGTTGTTCATTATTTGTTATTGTTGTTGGTGCTCGTTATTTGTTATTGTCGTGGGTGTTCGCTAATAATAATAATAATAATAATAATTATTATTATTATTATTATTATTATTATTATTATTATTATTATTATTATTATTATTATTATTATTATTATTATTGCACAATAAATTTATAAAATCCTAATTTATTATAAAACTTGAGATAATTGATACAAATTACAAATAGTGTTTAGATAATCTAAATTTTTCAAATTATCCATATGTGGAGAAATTTTCTCGAACCACCAGGGAAGGTCGACGCCCCCTTGGAGCTAAGGCCCCTTTCTCTACTTTCCCACACTGTAGAGCAGGAGTGAGGATGAGAGGGGTCATGACCTCTTCTTTTTTATACTAGCAGAGGTGAAGGTCTTGTGTGTTGTTACACAACTTCAATTAGCGCATTCCAGAGACTTGTTTCTGACTATGCAGAATCTAATGGGTTGTAGATCCGGAAAAGATAAGATCGACACCCATACATACATGTGTACAGCAAAATTTTACACTCTTACGGGAGTCTCTGCAAGATTTTATGAAAAGGAGTTTGACGAAACTTCAGTTTTCCCAGATTATTAAAAGTCTGAAAATATATACTATGCCTCGAAGCTGACAATATACCTAAGGGCAATATTTTCATAAACCCTCATCTCAGACTGAAAGAATCAGCTCGATTTGATTGGGTTGAGCTGTGAGAGCTGGTACCAATGTCTGTAGACCCTAGGTCAGAAGAAACCTTTCATAAAGAGAGGTGCGGATGGCTCCAGGGGGAGGATTGCAGTTTGTTTTCGGTGAGTGAAGATGTGACGAACCATTCCGGGCCATACCCGGGCCACAATACGATGAAACGTAGACACATTCGTGGCCGTTTGCGTGTGTATCTTAGACATGTGTCGTACACTCAATCTCCAGGAAAACCAGACACTATTTTTGCCGTGAATTATGTACTCTCAGCAAGTGTCGCGGGAGAACTATTTTCCCGTGTGGCTGGGTCTTGTTAGTCGTCAGGCGACGCGTGCCAAGCAGACGACAGATGTGAAGGCGTCCAGTGTCATCTCTGCAGTCATGTCATCGATTTCGGCGTTATTCAATTCGTGGGTATGCACACACTCAGGTAAGTCTTCTTCCAGGCCTTTGTTTAGCCATTCCGCTGCAGCAGAAAGAATTATACTTCAACAGGGCGCGTATTAACCCTATTTATAATTCCTTCCACATAGCCCCGTGGACACCAGGCTGCGGCTGCGGCCTTCTAATAGTCTTCAATGGTCTTTAATACATTTATCAACACAAAAGTTCCCACAGATATATTGAGCCGACATAGTAAGGTTCAATTAATCAAATTAAAACAATGGTTAACTTTTATTATTAATAATGTCAATTGCGTAATAATACAGTATATTGTTGGTAATATATCTTATTATATAATTATCAGACCATACACCGAGAGTTGGGTGTATTTGTCTATATACACGGTGTGTGTGCCTATGTAAATACACCGAGAGGTTTGTATCTGTTTATACCGTAAGGTGTGTGTGTGGGTGTATTTCTCAGCGTATACACACCGAGAAGTGCGTATATTTCTGAGAGGTGTGTATCTCTTAATGAAAGTTTAATGAGAATATCTATTTTTTTGATGTTAACGAAATGTTTCACAATTTTCTTCCATCAATAACGTTGACTCACTATCTGCAACAATCTTAAACGGCTTTAAACGTTACCTGAGGAAAACGTACGCAAAAATTTATGGCACTATATTACTATAAGCTCATTAATCGCTAATTGTGACGAGTTGCCTCACACGTGTGCTGTCAGGCCTCTTCCATACAGGACTCAGATAGGCTGTGTAATCTTACCTTGCCCATCTCTTTGTTAAGGTCCTAAATCTTTTAATTTGACAGATGTTTTTGGCTGCCTTAAACACACACATTGTCCATGAGAAACTCTTGACGTTGCTGCCGTTTCAGGATTTTTTTTTTTTTTTTTTTGAGGGGGAGCTAAGCAGGAAGGGTAATTTCCCTGCTTCCTGCTGACTTCTGCTACTATTACTATTGCCTCACGTCCCTCCCCTTTCTGTCTTTTGTGCCACTACCACTACTTCCCCTACTTATTACTACCACTTCTATTTCTACTACCACTTCCATTACCAGCATTAACTCCACCACTACTTCTCCACTTCCTTTTTTCCCCTCTTTGTCCCGTCCCTGTCCCCCTCTCCTATATACAGTATACTGGCTCCCACACCTTCTTATGTTAGTGTAACTTGTAAATGGTCCAAGTCGGATCACCACCACCGTCACCACCACCGCCACCGCCACCACCACCACCACCACCACCACCACCACCGCCTCCAAACACCATACAGTGGTGCACGCCTACCATTAATCATCATTACCATGATAACAAACTTCACTCTCTCTCTCTCTCTCTCTCTCTCTCTCTCTCTCTCTCTCTCTCTCTCTCTCTCTCTCTTTCTCTGTTTCTCTCTCTCACTTCTACTTTTGCCACTTTTTCCTCCCTACACTCATTATTGTTTTTTGCCACCTCCCTTAAATGGGGTGCCTTGATGTTGGTGATTCTTGATCCAATGAACTGGAGCTACCCACCCCTTTCTGGTGTAAAACTTGATTATCACTATTTTTCCTGGCATTCTCTTCCTCTCTCCTTACCTCCCTTCCTTTCCTGCATCGGGAGGTTCCGGCTTTCTCTAATTCCCTCTCTCCCACTTTCATTCTCATTTCTTCCTCATCTTCTCGGCTCCAGGGTGGCACTCCCTCTCTTTCTCTCTCACCCTCCCTCCCTCCCTTCATAACATCAGGGAGTACCTCCCTGGAGACTGACTGCCGAGGCCTGGCATCTTGATCACCACAATGAACCACACAAATGCAACGTGAAATCAACATTGCACTCAAAAATACGGACCAGCGACTCAGATATGCAAATGAACACGACTGCATAATGGAGTCGGGAGGCCAGTGTCGGACTGCTCACCATAAATGATACAAATGACTTAATTATTGGTTGTGTTGTGGTGGTCTTGTGGAGTGAGAAGTGGGGGAGATTGTTGTGTTGTTGTGGGATGAGTAGCGAGGGAGAGTGTTGTGTTGTGGGGTGAGCAGTGGGGAAGTGTTGTGGTGTTGTTGGGTGAGTAGTGAGGGAGAGTGTTGTGGTGTTGTGGGGTGAGTTGTGGGGGAGTGTTATGTTGCGTGAGGAATGGGGGAGTGTTGTGATGTTGTGGAGTGAGTAGTAGGGGAGTGTTGTGGGGGTGAGGAGTGAGAGAGTGTTGTGGTATTGTGGGGTGAGAAGTATGGGAGTGTTGTGGTGGTCTTGTGGGGTGAGTAGTAGGGGAGAGTGTTGTGGGGTGAGTAGTGGGGAGAATGTTGTGGGCTGAGTAGTGGGGGAGTGTTGTGGTGTTGTGGGGTGAGTAGTGGGGGAGAGTGTTGTTGTGTTATGGAGTGAAGGGTAAGGAGAGTGTTGTGCTGTGGAGCGAGGAGTGGGAGAGATTGTGGGATTGGTAGGCTGTTGTGGGGTGGAAGATTTGATGGGGTGATATCGTTTAGAGGAATATGTAAGATGCTCTGCTTGGAGGTGCTTCTGTGGGGATGGTGTTGGATGAGTTGGGGTGTTGTTGTAGAGGTGCGGGAAAGAAGACAATGTCATAATAGGTAGGAGTTTGGAGGGTGTGAGGAAATAAGAGAGGGAAGAGGGGAATGAGGGAGGATGTGGGGGACAGAAAGAAAGTGTAAGGGGGGGGGATGTAGCTGGGGCTAAAATGTTTGTAGCAGTGTTGAGATTAAGGAGCGAAGGAAGTCCTGGATGTAGTGAGAGTAGGGATTCTGGGAGAGGTGAGAGTGAGGAATACACATACAGGTATTGGACACATGTAGCTACTGTACATGATGGGTAGAACAGTTTAATAGTACAAGTAGTCCAGTGGTACAGTAGTCCTGTGGTACAGTAATTCAGTGGTACAGTAGTTCAGTGGTACACTGCTTCAGTCAAAGCCTTCTAAGTAGTTTCCGTATGTTCCCCTTATCCACAGCAGGATTCGAACCTGCACACTCTGTATCAAAGTATACAGTGCTTTCCCCACTCATCTAGAGGCTGAGTAACGAAAGTACTGTGTACTTTGGTACAGAGTGTGCAGGTTCGAATCCTGTTGTGGACTGAGAGATAATGTTTGTTAAATTTTCTCCCGTTTGTGAATTGTTAAGCATATCTCTTTCAATGTGTAATCCTCGGAACATGACGTACTGGTCATCTCGCACTCACGACGGTCTTATTCCAGTGAATGTTCTCTGGCAAGGCATGGAGGAGGGCGTCTAGCGTCCTGACTGGACTCTGACACAGGTTAAAGAATAGTGTTGCTTGACGCTGTACCTGCCATGATGATTTAGACACTTGTACAACACTTGGATATCTTTACTGTGGAAAGGTTTCGCCAACCAGTGGGTTCCTCAGTCCAATACAGAGAAGAATAGTTGAAGATCAGAAGGTTTTTGAGGTAATCAGTCTCTCAGCCTGGAGTCGATGTGATCAGTCCATCACTCAGTCATTGAAGTGTTGCACAAGTGTCTAAATAATCAACCTGTCGGTCCTCTGAGCTGGTTATCTACTTCCCTACCTTGTTTTTTCTTCTAATTCTTTTCATGTTTTTCATCCTTGACTCTTTCCCTCTTTTCTCCGTCACTCTCCCCTTCTCTTTTCCTTCCTCTATCCCTCACGCCTTTTTTTTCCTCTCTCACTTTTTTCCTTCCTACCCTACCATTTCCTTCCCCTCATACTCTCCTCCTTCATACTTTCTCCCTCACATTCTCTGCCCCACACTCTCCCTCCCTCACACTCTCCATCACGGTCTGTCCCTCACACTCACCCCTCGCATTCTCCTTCTCACACTCCTTCACAGTCTCTCCCTCATAGTCTCTCCCTCACAGTCTCTCTCTCACACTCTCCCTCCCTCACACTCTCTCCCTCACACTCTCGTTCACATTCTCCCTCCCTCACACTCTCTTCCCTCACACCCTCCCTCACACTCTCCCTCACACCTTCCCTCACATCCTTCCCACACACCCTCCCTCACACCCTATTTCCCTCAAAACTTCCCTCACACCCTTCCTCACACCTTCCTCACACTTTTCCTAACACCCTCCCTCACACCCTCCCTCACACCTTCCCTCACACTCTTCCTCACACCTTCCTCACACCCTCACTCTCCTCCACCCTCCTCACACTCTCCTCACACTGTCCCTCACACTCTCCCTCACACCCTCCTCACACTCTCCCTCACACCCTCCCTCACACTCTCCCTCACACCCTCCCTCACACTCTCCCTCACACCCTCCGTCACACACTCCCTCACACCCTCCCTCACACTCTCACACTCTCCCCAACACTCCCTCACACCCTCCCTCACACTCTCACACTCTCCCCAACACTCCCTCACACACTCCCTCACACCCTCGAGGCAGACAACACAATAACCTCATCAGACGACCCTCGTTTGACAAGCAACTCACCGTAAGATCCTGTTTACGAGAGTTCTCCACCACCCAGCGTCCCACACACCCCTCCCACATAGGTACTACTGCCCCGTGCTTCTCGTATATCATCTTCGCCTCTATAGATCATATAACGTGGCATCTTCTTCCTTCCCAAGTGTTTTTATTCTCGGTGAGAAATTCGCGTAACTCATAATACGAGAGTTCATTGGATTTTTTTTCTTCCTGATCCATCTCTATCCTTCAGTTTTTCGCATTGGCAGAAAGATTTTTTTTTTTTTTTGCATTGGACAGAAAGTTTTTTTTCCATTGGGCAGAAAGTCTTTTTTTTTTGCAGTGGGCAGAAAGGTGTTTTTTTGTTGCACTGTTGCAGTCTCAATATAAGACAAAGGTATTTGGTTGGTTTTCCTCCGGAGTTTCTAGAGAATTTTATTGATGAGTAAAATAAACAGTATTAGTGAGCTGTATGTGTGTAGGTACCGTGACCACTACAAGTACCACCACCACTACAAGTACCACCACCACTACAAGTACCACCACCACTACAAGTACCACCACCACTACAAGTACCACCACCACTACAAGTACCACCACTACAAGTACCACCACCACTACAAATACCACCACCACTACAAGTACCACTACCACTACAAGTACCACCACCACTACAAGTACCACCACCACTACAAGTACCACCACCACTACAAGTACCAC
Organism: Cherax destructor; assembly: GCA_009830355.1. Lineage (NCBI taxonomy): Eukaryota > Metazoa > Arthropoda > Malacostraca > Decapoda > Parastacidae > Cherax > Cherax destructor. Next base: position 29,142 of record WNWK01001770.1, on the reverse strand, counting down.
CACCACTACAAGTACCACCACCACTACAAGTACCACCACCACTACAAGTACCACCACCACTACAAGTACCACCACCACTACAAGTACCACCACCACTACAAGTACCACCACCACTACAAGTACCACCACCACTACAAGTACCACCACCACTACAAGTATCACCACCACTACAAGTACCACCACCACTACAAGTACCACCACCACTACAAGTACCACCACCACTACAAGTACCACCACCACTACAAGTAACCACCACCACTACAAGTATCACCACCACTACAAGTACTCACCACCACTACAAGTACTCACCACCACTACAAGTATCACCACCACTACAAGTACACCACCACTACAAGTACCACCACCACTACAAGTACCACCACCACTACAAGTACCACCACCACTACAAGTACCACCACCACTACAAGTACCACCACCACTACAAGTACCACCACCACTACAAGTATCACCACCACTACAAGTACCACCACCACTACAAGTACCACCACCACTACAAGTACCACCACCACTACAAGTACCACCACCACTACAAGTATCACCACCACTACAAGTATCACCACCACTACAAGTACTAACACCACTACGTGTACCACCACAACTACTAGTACCACCACAACTACAAGTACCACCACCACTACGTGTATCACCACCACTACAAGTACCACCACCACTACGTGTACCACCACAACTACAAGTACCATCACCACTACGTGTACCACCACAACTACAAGTACCACCACCACTACGTGTACCACCACAACTACTAGTACCACCATCACTACAAGTACCACCACCACTACAAGTACCACCACCACTACAAGTACCACCACCACTACAAGTACCACCACCACTACAAGTACCATCACCACTACAAGTACCACCACCACTACAAGTACCATCACCACTACAAGTACCACCACCACTACAAGTACCACCACCACTACAAGTACCACCACCACTACAAGTACCACACCACTACAAGTACCACCACCACTACAAGTACCACCACCACTACAAGTACCACCACCACTATAAGTACCATCACCACTACAAGTACCACCACCACCAAAACAACAACAAATAACCCATACCTCCCCTCCCAACCCCGTTCCGTCTCTGCCACCGTCACCACGACCTACTACCAATCACCACCCATCACCACTCATCACCACCCATCCCCACCCCAACTCCCACCCTCTCCCCACTCCCACCCCACCCTCTCCTAACTCCCTCCCCATCCCCTCCTCCCCCCGTCCCCACAACCTCAAAGCTTTTGTTCTCACTGTGTATTTATCATATAAAATATGGTAGTGTCACACTGTTGGTGTAATCAGTGTTGTTAAAAAAATGTTAACCACCATCCTCATGTCACCCTCACTACCCTCACCACCCTCATGTCACCCTCACCACCCTCATGTCACCCTCACCACCCTCATGTCACCCTCACCACCCTCATGTCACCCTCACCACCCTCATCACCCTCACCACCCTCATGTCACCCTCACCACCCTCATGTCACCCTCACCACCCTCATGTCACCCTCACCACCTTCATCACTATCATGTCCCTCTCACCACCATCATCACTCTCATGTCACCCTCATCACCCTCATGTCACCCTCACCACCCTCATGTCACCCTCACCACCCTCATCACCCTTATGTCGCCCTCATGTCACCCTCACCACCTTCATGTCACCCTCACCATCCTCACGTCACCCACACCACCCTCATGTCACCCTCACCACCCTCATGTCACCCTCATCACCCTCATGTCACCCTCATTTCACCCTCACCATCCTCATGTCCCCCTCATCACCCTTATGTCGCCCTCATGTCACCGTCACCACTATCCTTCGCTTCTCTCCACTTATTTCCCCATTCCCCTCCCATCCCCCTTCCCCTTCCATCACCACCTCCCCTCCCCCAGCAGCAGTGAAGGTTCAGTCAAGACAGTAATGTCATTACCGTGAAGGACCAATTATCTTACCAGCGCCTCACACATGAAGGCAACCAGGCTGCCTTGGACTTAAAAATTTATTCGAAACCTCATCTCTACGTGTTGTTGTTCCATCCACGATATTGTTCTAACCACGGTATTGTTCCAGCCGCGATGTTGCTCTAACCCCAGTATTGTTCCAGACACGATATTGTTCTAACCACGGTATTCGTCCAACCAGGGTATTGTTCCAGCCAGGGTATTGTTCCAGCCACGGTACAGAGACCTTCGCTTTTCAAGAATACATGAAATTTGGTGCTACTAACACCTCGCACCACTATACAATAAACAGTGTCGGTGCTAAACACAGGCGAAACATCGACACTGAAACAACTAGAGTGTTTCATCATCAACACATAACCATTTCGCAACTACTAGATCACTATGATGTGGTCTTGGATACACTGGAAAACGAACAGAATGCAGATGTAGTATTCACAGATTTTGCAAAACCTTTGACAAGTGCGATCATGGTGTAATAGCACACAAAATGCGTGCTAAAGGAATAACTGGCAAAGTGGGCAGATGGATCTTCAACTTTCTAACTAATCGAACAAAAAGAGAAGTGAAAAACAGAGTTAAATCAGAAGCTGCCATAGCGAAAAGCTCTGTTCCACAAGGCACAGCACTCGACCCCATCCTGTCCCTCAACCTGTACGATGTACGAAGATATAAACCAAGTTTTCCAATGGGCAACGGAGAACAAATTCCAACTATACTCCCTTATAGAAAACTGGAGGAAATAATAGCTAGAACTGAGTATACTATAAACTCTAATCACACAATAGAGGGGAAAAGTAATGTGAAGGACCTGGAAGTAGTAATGTCTGAGGATCTCACCTTCAAGGATCATAACAGTACCACTATCACATCTGAAGGAAAATGATAAGATGCATAATGAGAACATTCAAAATAAGAGATGCCAAGCCAATGACGATCCTTTTTAAATCACTTGTTCTCTCTAGGTTGAAATATTGCTGCACATTAACATCTAAATTCGAGGTAGGGGAAATCTCAGATCTAGAGAATGTACAGAGAACCTTTACTGCACATATAAGTTCCGTCAAACACCTTAACTACTAGGAACAGTCTATTTGATCAGGCCCTGATCCACCGGGAGGCCTGGTCATGGACCAGGCCGCGGGGGCATTGATCCCCGGAATACCCTCCAGATAGACTGTAACTTTTCATGATTTCCGAAGTAAGATTTCCTGTCGGGGTGATTTTGTACGCTAAGGCAACGAAATGTGATTTCAGCAATAATTTATTGGTCTGTTTTGTTCTACCGGAGGTGATTATCTTGCGTATACATCTTCGCTTGTTTCCGAGGAGTACACTGTATGTAGTATTACTCGTGAGGCCGGTGGTACATGCAGGTACAAGCAGGCTCCTTGGTCGAGAATATCGCGGATAAGAGACATGTTTGTTGCTCCTTGGTGTGCCTGACCCTGAGGAACACATGGCTAGTTCTGACTGGTTACCCAAAGTTATGAGTAATCTGTAGTCTGGTCAAGGACCGGGCCGCGGGGGCTTTGACCCCCGGAACACCTTCGAGGTTTATTCCAGGAGTGGTTTAAAACGTAAGTTTGTCGGCTTTCCACATTCATGGCGAGTTGATAGCCTATGTTCGAATCCTGCTGAATCCTGCGCTTGGAATTTCACTATTTTTTCACAGTGGTTGTTCTACACACACACACACACACACACACACACACACACACACACACACACACACACACACACACACACACACACACACCACAAACACACACACACACACACACACACACCACACACACACACACACACACACACACACACACACACACACACACACACACACATATATATATATATATATATATATATATATATGCAAAAGATCACAGTAAACAGGTGATATCACAATATGCAAAGTAATTACTATATATATATATATATATATATATATATATATATATATATATATATATATATATATATATATATATATATATATATATATATATATATATATATATATATATATATATATATATATATATATATATATATATATATATATATATATATATATATACATATTTACAAATCCCCATGGCTTGTATCCACTCTACATTGCTATTCAATAAAGATCTCATTTCTTATTCCTAAATCTCCTAAATCCCTCTCTTCCAGTATCTTCTGTCTCACATTCTTTCCTCCCTGCCCTCCATGACCCAACCTCCAGTCTTACTCTCCCTATCTCCCTCCACCACCATATCCTCCCCCACCCTGTTTTCTTCGTCACCCCTGTCTTTTTTCCCTGTCTTCATCTTACTCCGTATTCTTTCCACTTTCCCCTTTTTTCCTGCTGCCATTTATCTTCTTTCTGCTTCACTCTATCTTCCTGTTCCTATCCTACTCTTCCTCTGTCCTCATCTCTTCCCTTTTCCATCTGTCTATTTCCTACCTACCTACCTTTCTCCCTCACTCGTCCCCTTACCCTCACCACTTCCCATCATCTCTCATTATCTACATATTCCCCTTCTCCCCCCCCCCCGGGGGGAAGCTGAGTACCATCAGGAGTTCATTACCGGTGCTTGAGGGGATGGGACATGGGTGAGGGGAGGTTGTGGGTGTGGGAAGGGGATAAGGAGTGGGTGTAGGAGGGAACAGAGAGAGATGGGAATGTTTCTGGGAATGGGAACAATGTAGTGAGAAATGGGTGAGTTGGTGGAGTGGGGAGGGAGTCTGACTGAGGCATGGATGGAGGTGGGTGATAATGGGAGGTGTGGGGTGTGAGTGAGGGTTTCTGATGGGGAGGGAAGGGGTGGGGAGGGGCTGCCGGCACCCCCTGTGCCACACAATACCTTTATGTTCGGTCTACAAATCCGGCAAATATTGTTGTTGTGCCTCAACCTGAGGGACCAAGGCAGAGTTGACGAAGAGGAGGAGGAGCAGCAGGAGGGAAGAAAGAATGGTTAGGGGAGGGTGATGGAGTGGATAATACTGGAGGGGGTGGAGGAGAGGGGATGTGAAAAATCGGAAAAGGGGGAGGGTGAAGAATTGGAGGAGGGAAAGAGTTAAGTAGTGGATGAAGGTGAGTATGAGGGGGTAGGTTAGATTGCCTGTATATATATATATATATATATATATATATATATATATATATATATATATATATATATATATATATATATATATATTGTAATATTTAATATAGTGTTGTGCTAGGGCCTTGAACCGAGTGTCTGGACTCTGGAGACACCACGGAATTGTTATATTCGTTTAATATTAATTTTTAACTATTTTACAAAAGACTTAGATGTGACAGGAGCCAAACTTGTCACTAACCGCTGGTGGGAACTCTTCATAAAAAACGTGTGCTTAGATCAGAGTCAGCAATCAGCACAAACCTTCCCAGTATTCTGGTTGAAGAATCCTTATCACCGTCTGTGGTGCAATGGCAGAGGCGCTGACTGACAATTTTAAAACTGCTAGTCCGTCGGTTCGATGCCCGAGTAAGCTATTAATTTGTTAAATTTGTTTACTATGAATGTTCACACACACACACACACACACACACACACACACACACACACACACACACACACACACACACACACACACACACACACACACACACACGAAAAAAAACGCAGCTAAAGTTTTTCGAAGTCGCTGACATCTCTTCATCAGTGAAATGGGAAAATTTTAAGAACAATTCTGAGCTCAGACTGTGCTTGAAATTTAAGGCCCACAGACCATAGGTCTGATTACCGATCACTCCACTGAAGTATTTACTTTTGTTCATTACAGATTTCCAGCACATTATTAACTAGTTATTTTGATGGTACAAAAGCGAAAACTAGTCACTGGTTACTCAACGAGTCTGAGCATCACCATAAAAGCTGGTGATTAGGTCGAAGTTTGAGGATATCAACGTTCCTGTAGCATTTTGATGCTTCAACCTAATACAGGTAGTACGTTGAGTACATTCCAGGATTCTAGGGGTGTTTGGTCCCGCAACCAGATCCCAGGTTTGACCTCCTGTGTGATGGCCAGATCAACAAGGCTGCTGGTGCAAGTAGCATGCAATCCAATGTAGGCACTACAGCCCGGCTGATCAAGAACTAGCTTAATTAAATAATTGATTGAGTTTCCTCTTGAACATAGCTAACACATCTTGTAAGTCTTGTCGTAGAATTCTTAGGACTCTCTATGTTCCGGAGGTTAAGTGTGATGTGGTCGGAATTCTATTATCGTCATTTAAACACTAAACATCACTGAAGACGAGCTGCTCTAAAAAATCAACCAGTAATAACGCTTGATTATCTAACATTGTACATTGATATATAACATTTATTTTAAATATATGTTGTAAGGAGCGTTTTGCCGTAGTTCTACCAAATTTCCTTCCCAAGCCAACTTCACAAAGAAGGAATCATTATCCGGTTAAGGGAAAAACCTTACAACAGGAGAAATTGTCTTTGGGTGTGCTCATTCTAAGTCAATGGTTCAACATGTACATTCAGATACATTTAATCTCCATCAAGACCACCAGAAATGATGCCTCGCCCCTCTTCATTCTTCACCAGACCTCCATCATTCCAATCCTACATCATTATCAATGACTCTCGCCTGCCATTAGAAAGGACATTTTCTCTATCGTCTACTGCCAGCGCCAGAGAACTGCGGACTCAGACCTAGTTCTTACCCTGGGCTGCATCGAGGTCTTCCTGTGCTGCTGTCCCAGAGGTCCAGGGAGAAACGTAAACAAATGTTCGTGGAAGTGACTTGCATCAGTTGCTCAGGGTCGCGTGACGATGTTTTGTGATCCCGTGAAAACGTCGCAAACACTGTGATTAATGGTCGTACCTCCCTTCTGCTCCCCGGTGATTTATACTCCTCCAAACTCATGGTATCGGCGTATTCTCGTTTTAGGGAAAGTAATGCCATTTATCATGATTAGGGAAAATACTTGTTGGTCTTTACGCCCAATAAATTAACACCATCGTTTGTCTTTTTCTATGCAATGTAAGGTTGTGACAGCAGCTTCAGTACTGCTGTACGTTGTGGGCCCTTCAAGGGAGGTGCTCTTTTGTTGATAGTTTCTTGAGCAAGAGAATCAGAACTTCCCTTCCTCGAATCAAGATGAATATCTCCAATTCCTCAGGCACTTTCCCATATTATAATATTAATATTAAATGTTGAGGATTATAAGAAACAAAGATTACTTATAACATAGACATGAAATAATCCCAGTTAGTGAACTAGAAGTGAAGGAAAAATCTTCACTTGCTTCCTAATATCCCATCTTTGTAATTATCATCCTAATATGGCAGGTCTATAGACTGAGCTTGCCTTTGCCAGCAACTTAGATTGATAGATGAGAGTTGAGTTTTACTTTATTATTGAATGTAAAGGAGAGTGGAGAGAGAGAGTTTTAAGATACACTAAACTATCTTCAAAATCTTACACCGGTCTCACATACGCTAATTATAGAGAGTTCATCTTTCAATCCTATATTTACTGTAATTAAAATTATAGTCAGTTTAAAACGTGTTCTTCTTTAAAGATGACTAGCGAGATAACTTATAAGGGGCAGCATTGTCAATCTATGTCACTGTGGCTGAGGGAATAAACTCATCAAAAGGACACGGGTGCAACTAATGTGACATTTTATTGTAGCAACGTTTCGCTCTCCAGGAGCTTTGTCAAGCCGTTACGTCTTGACAAAGCCGTGTCTCGTGACACAGGTCTTAAGCAGGTGTTAACACGCCACAGGTTAAGCATCAGCTGACGTACCGGGACTAGGCTTTACTACCCTCCATTTAAAAAGAAAGAGGATCACTACCTGGCGATGCATTCTAAGATGATACCCACATTAAGTGTCCACCTTTCAGTATACTTTCAGTATACTGCTAACCTGGGGTGGGAATAGCGGTGGGGGCAGAGAACAACCATCTCTATTTTCCCGTAAATACGATATTTTAGGGGTAATTGGAGTTGCTGGAGATGAAAGCGTCCAATCGTCCAGTCAGAGATTGTTTGGTTATCGAGTTACTTGGACGTCCACCCAATATAACCAGAGCAAGAAAGGTTCATAAAATTACGTGGATCTTCGACGATATGTCACTTATGCTCGTACTTGTGGACCCCGCATACTGGTCAGTTTGTAACAGACGTTTTATTGCTCACAATTGGTTTACTCAGAGATTACTTTAGGATTACCATTACATTAGTCGACTCGATGTCGGTATAATGGTATTATAGAGACTAGGGCCTCGTGTTCCCTGATATTATGGTATTATCTAGCTTTGGGGAAAAAACACGATGAATGCGAAAAAATATATTGTAATGCAATATACCTAAATAATATTAAAAAAAATACCAAGTTGATTATTTACAAATACTTTGGAAGCTCATCCAATGCTTACGTAGCTTTTTATAGAAATATACTGAATAAGTAAAGCTATGAAGCTATTAATATAAAATTTAAAGGAAAAATTTGAGGATATAAAGCCCTCAAAATTGTGTAAGAACACAAGAGCCGAGCGAAATTAAGAAATCAAGGCAATTAATTGCAAGAGAAATACACAGGCAAGGATATATTGTTCCTGTTCTTGTTTATTTCCTCTTATCTCCATGGGGAAGTGGAACAGAGTTCTTCCTCCGTAAGCCATGCGTGTCGTAAGAGACTATTAAAATGCCGGGAGCAAGGGGTTATTAGCCCCTTGCTCCCGGCATTTTAACATTAGCCCCTTGCTCCCGGCATTTTAATAGTCTCTTACGACACGCATGGCTTACGGAGGAAGAACTCTGTTCCACTTCCCCATGGAGATAAGAGGAAATAAACAAGAACAGGAACTAGTAAGAAAATAGAAAAAAGCTCAGAGGGGTATGTATATATATATGCTTGTACATGCATGTGTAGTGTGATGTAACAAGATGTACCTGAAATCTTGCATGTTTATGAGACAGAAAAGAGACACCAGCAATCCTACCATCATGTAAAACAATTACAGGCTTTCGTTTTACTCTCACTTGGCAGGACGGTAGTACCTTCCTGGGCGGTTGCTGTCTACCAACCTACTACCTTCTCTTTCTGTGTGGTCACCGATTTCTGGTTGCATGGGTCAGGCCTCAGCTCCTGACTCCTCCTCCTAATCTACGGTGAATTTCCTTCGGTTTATTTCCCCGAGAAATTAACCGAATTATCACCAAGCCTCTAGCTATTAGTTTCTCTTTAATTAAAGAATAACAGAAACACAACACCGTTACTGGAAATACCGTGGTCGAAACGTCGTCATAAGTTCGGGTTATTGGTGTATTTCTATTTAATTATTGACAAATAAATTATGGAGTCCGGAGGAATTCTCGAACTGGGATGCAAACTGTTGATCGGGGATGTCGTACCACCGAGCCACCGCTCGGCAGAAAGCATTAGAGTATGTATCAGCGGGTTTAATTCGGTGACGGAGTGCAGGTGTGCCGGATAAATGGCTATATCATCACAACTCCAGGTCAAAGGTACCCAGGTGTGCTTTACAAATTGGTGGATGAAATGACGTATTATTATTATTATTACTATTATTATCATAACTAAGCGCTAAACCCACAACGTTAATACAGTGCTGTGAAATGACGTATTGCAGACAGTTTTGAAGACGAAGACACAAGTTTCAGAACACACTGGGAGAGTGTTCCTCTGTGTAGAGTTTTATAATGCGTTTCACTCGTGTATTTTTTATCACGTTTTTGCGCTGTGCTCTGTGTAGAACTTTATCAGTGAGGTTTTGCTTTATGTGGAGCTATCAAGTTATGTTTAACACTATAAAGTTTTATTAAAGTGCCACTGTATGATAGCATTCCTTGACGGTTTATAACCCGTGAAGTAATTAAGCATCCTCTGTCCTACCGGAGCTAAATTCTAATTCCCATTTAGAAATCAATTTCACGTAGCTAAGTAGTCCCAGTATTGTTCCTACTATATGTGAGGAACACGGTTCGAGTCCCCATTCATTTTTTAATTTATTCAGCCAGACGTATGCTAGCGGGACACCGCTAGCATACCTCTGCTCCTGTAGCTACAAATAGTTAATTGTAATATCCGTAGAATGTTTAATTATATAGGAGGTTGATTATTTCAGCTTCAAGCCTATCAATACACTAGGATCATAAAGAATACACGTAACCTGCTCACCATCAGTCAATAATACTTAAATCCCTAGAAAAGAGATTAAGATAACTCTCACTGACAGACATACAGCATCAGTCAATTTAAATCTTTGAAAAAAGGGATAAAAGTTAACTTTCAACATGTACTGAGAAACACCTTACGGTGTATATGTGCTTTGGTATATAATATTTATTACCCTCACTAGTCATGATACAATGATCCTTCACAAGTCATTATATTGGCCTGAATAACTCAGATTTTACAAACTATTTTGTTCAATAGCTCCTAATGATGATTTTTTTTTCTCCTGTTGATTTATAATAGACGGTATGATTCAGCCCCTTGATGCAAGAGGGGAAAGAGTTTTATGAATTTCTGAGAGGGGAAAATGGGGAGCATTAATTGTTGCATAACGAGGTTGCAAATTGCAGAGGCACCCAAGTGTGTGTACTCACCCCCCCTCCCCCTTCCAGTGGTGTGATGGCACCCGCAGGCACTGTGGATGTTCTTGTTACTCTATTGCATAATGACTCTCGCTTAATGGTTACAATCTCGTTCTGTTTATCTCTCTCCTCCCCCCCTCTCTCTCTCTTTCTCCTCCTCTCAATTATTTTTTTCTATTTACACTCAGATTTTGAAAGTATGAGAAAAAATATTGTAAATACCTTGGCCATAAATTATGCATTTCATCATCACTTATTAGTTAAATTTACTGAATTAAAAACTCAATGTTTTCCATTGGATCCGAAAGATTTTCGAAGTGTTCATGGAAAACATTAATCTGGTGAATTATATTTTTGGATGTTCTCTTTATCCTCTTGATAAATAACGCGTTATTGTGAAAATTGCATCGATTAGCAGTATAATTTACACGGGAGAGTCTCGAAACAAGAGAGCACCGGTAGAGAGGAAGCGGAATGAGGGGATCGAATTCTCTCTCTCTCAGCCTGATCGTAAACCAGGTGAGGAGTTGGATCCTCTGTGTCTGGTACTTCCCAGGGCAATAAACGCTAGCATAAACCCTCTCTAAGGATGCTGGCTTAATTTGGCTAAAATCTAGGGGCTCTTTCGACCACTTCTGGGACCCCCTAGGTGATATATTACTTCAGTGGAGAAATGTTTATGTTCATTTGCCAGGTTATTTACGCAGATGTATCTATGAGTGCTCACCGAGAGATGTGTCTCTCAGGTAATTTACTCATATGATAAACTATGTATGATAATTGTACTTATGTGTACATGTACCTAAATAAACTTATGTCTCTCAGTTTGTATACACTGTAAGTTTCCTTTAATACCTCTTTCAAATACGATAGTTTTATTTATTATTACCATATAAATTAATTAATGTTTTAATGACTAACGTGTTGTCGATAGACTTTAAATCCAACAAACTTTGTTTTATATATATATGATAAAAAAAATAATGTTTGAATTACGTTTTCTCAAGTCTTTCTCTAAGCCGATTTACTTTCCGACTTTTTGAAGGTTGCATTTTACAAGGTTTTCAGAGTGAGTCACTGATTGAATCTGCGATCAAATATGTCCCCCACATTTTCACAGCCAGAAAACAACTCAAAGTGTCCAGGAAAATCCTTAGGCTCCAATTGGCTGTTCCGTCGTCACTTCCGAGCGAGTGGTCACTTGACGTGGGCCGCCATAAATGTTCTTTGTCCAATTTTGCAAAAATACACTTCAGTTTGCAAATCTAATAAAAAGGAGGGAGACATAATGTATATTCGTTGTACGATTGTACATTTTGCTTGTGCCAACATCAGATATTTATATTAGAGGACAAAATCTAAGTTCTCTTAGTGTATTATGTCAATTATCTATTCATATTAATTCAGTGTTTTCTCCGTAATCTATCGCTTCGATCGTACTTTTAATCTATAATATTCAGCGGTGATAAAAATGTAGATATCAGTATATACACGAATTCTCCAATTAAGGTAACTGGATCATGATAAAATATCGGCAAAGTTTCATTATGTTTCCTCTTTGTCTTATCATTTGTTTTTTGAAAGTGAAAGACACGTCAAAACTGCTCAAGATCTTGACTGGAAAAATAAACACATAAGCAGTATAATGTGATCCTTTATTGACAACGTTTCGCCCACGCAGTGGGCTTTATCGAGTCACAAACAGATCTACCTGGATAAAAGAAACATGAGCATTTATAGGATCTTGACTAAAGAAACTTTTCACCAAGAGTGGCTCCTCATTAGGAGTCAAGCAGTCATTCATGACGAAGTGTTTCTTTATTAAGAAAGGAGGAACACTGCAGCAGGCCTGTAGGCCCATACTAGGCAAGTCCTACACAAATCCATCTCTCTAACAGAATATTTGAAAATGGGTTGGGCAAATATTGTTAGTGGGATGGATTTGTGTAGGATTTGCCTAGTATGGGCCTACAGGCCTGCTGGGGTGCTACTCCTTTCTTATGTTATCTGTGCAAGTGAGTCTTTTACCTGCAGTTTGTTGGAAGCACTATACCAGTCCTACCTTGACGTGTTTAAATATTAACTCTGTTTTAGCTAGTCTAAGTAGATTGTTAATATTGTCGTAAGTGTCAATGTACCTCGGCTTAATAAGTTTCGCTTACTACTTTCAAATTTTAGTCAACGATAAGTTTTACCTCTGGTTCACTTACAAACTCGTGTTAACTCTTAAGTTGGCATTAGTGCAGCTATCTAGTTATAGTGTTCATTTATATTCACTCACAGCTTGTTTGCTTTTGTTGAGGTTTAATTAAAGCCTTTCCACTGATAGAGGATCAATAAGGCTACATACAGCACCTGTGTTATGGGAGGTGTTCGGATCAGACTGAGTGAAAGCGAGGAGACTCAGATTCCTTAAGCCATGAGGCCTTCGTCAACTTAGAAACCCCTCTTATGGAAATTCATATAAGTTAATACATAGTCACATACATGTTCCATGTAAGATAGCATAGCTGAAAGGGGGAAATATTGAATTCTTTCATTCTGTTAAGACTGGGTCGGCTATAAAACTCTGGGAGCAGGTGGCTGAGCTGGCGAATGAGGCCCCGACGTCGTTTTATGTTGTGTGGGAGACGACTGAACACTTGATGGGGGTAGAGCGAAAAAGTGTTCCATATTCTTACATTTTGATTTTGATCCATATATTTTAGTATAAATCTCTTAGTTTTGTACTACAAAGGTATTATATTTTGGATTATGCTTTAAATTATTTTTAGAGATATGTACCTGCTTTACGAAAATCAATACGAAAAAGAGTGATTTTAAGACAGCTAGAAACAGCTTTGGAATAACCAAGAGGTAAAAGAAAAGAATCAAGAAATGAGACTAAGATGTGTCGTCTATTCAGGATCACAGGAGAAAATATGAATTCTTCTCCGCAGTGTCGGTCCTAAATGAACCTGTAACATGATTTATAATTTTTTTTTTCCTTGACGTAATGACACTAGACGCCGAATTACAATTGAACTTTTATTTTCCTCTTCCTTTTGTCTTCAGCTACTTGGTTATAAGCCTATATGAAAACAACCACAGAAAAAATCATACTGAGATATCCTAGACATTATCTATAATAAAAAAAGTAACTCAAAAGAAAAAAAAGTGTCAAAAAAGTGATCTGAATTACGTTTAGTCTGGTCTCAGCTGTGTGAAAGGGAACTCAAGTACTGGCGCTGAGGTTAACTCAATCCCTAATGATGGAATGACATGTCGTAAAACGTGGGTTGGAAAAGGGAAAATCGACCAGGAAACGAAACACAAAGGAAAAAAATATTCGCTGTGCATTAGTTACGCGTATTTCCAAGCGAAGCTCGGGAGATGTTTGTGTTGATTTGGATAGTGTGTTGGAAAAGTCCCTAATGGCAGCGGAACCAGAAATTTATAGCCCGTTACGTAGTAAAATTCCAAGCTTTGTCATCTGATGTAAATTTCTTGCAAGTTAAAGCTTTTACAATTTACATTCCTGACAGGAATCTGGTTACTTTCGCGGGCAGAACGATTTTTGAGGCGGGGCTTCGAAGTTCAATTGAATATATATATATATATATATATATATATATATATATATATATATATATATATATATATATATATATATATATATAATATATATATATATATATATATATATATGAATAATTCTGCCGATACTGATACCCAATTTTCAGCCGATACCGATACTTTCCCTACATATATTTTATTTAAATTGTAATGACTATATTCAGTATATAAGGAAATGCTTATATCACAATATGTATTAAATAACAGAGGAAGGTTAAACATTAACCATCTGTCCAGGAGAGCATCGTCGTGACTACAACTGGACTCTCCTTCCTGCCACTGAGTCAACCTGGCTGCTGCTAACTGGACTCTCCTTCCTGCCACTGAGTCAACCTGGCTGCTGCTAACTGGACTCTCCTTCCTGCCACTGAGTCAACCTGGCTGCTGCTAACTAGTGATGGCTACCACACTCTGACGATACTTCGCTTTATAATGCCTTTGACCTACTTATGATTGAGGGTTGGATAATGTAGGTGTAGCCACTCAGACTATGAATATGAATCTGAGGTCAAACTGTCTAATGTCAATAATGATAGTATAATGAGAGTGCATTAACAGTATTGACAGCTTTCCCTCTGATCTACAGCAACTGAAGCTTAAGAAATCTAATAGGTCTGCCGATATACCTCCTCAGATACACTTGTGTTCAATGAGAATATGAGAGGCACGGTTGGAAGATGGGTTATATTATTGATAAAGGCCTGAGGGGTCAAAGCATGTGCCCAGGGAGAAATTAGGGACAGCTAATAAGGAATCCCCAGCACGCTGTGCAGCCACTGCTTAGAGATCTTTGCCCTCTTTAATTAAAGAACTATTTTTTTTAGACTGATCTGTTTTGCAGAATCTGCTGATTCCATCTTCGGTAACTTTTAAATTTAATTTCCAGCAGAACCTCTGAAGCGCTCTAGGAGCATCTACCCACACTAGCTCGCCTGTGGCAATGCATGATGATAATGTATGAGATAATGTTGTCCATGTCGCCTTGAAAACTTGTAATCTTCCTCTTCTGACAGTGTTGCTTCGTCCCACTGATGATCTTGTAGAAGGATGAGTACTTTCCTAATTATTTAATTCCGCAGGTCGTCGCGTTTAATTAGTTTTCATGTCAGTTTTTTTTTGTGTGTGTGTGTGTGTTGTGTGTGTGTGTGTTGTGTGTGTGTGTGTGTGTGTGTGTTGTGTGTGTGTGTGTGTGTGTGTGTGTGTTTGTTTTAGTGTGTGTGTGTATATGTGCCTGTGTGCACCGTTTTCTTCATTTCAATATCCTCTTCCGGCCCATAAACTCTGAGATCTCTCAACTCTTTCTCCAAATTCCTCTTGAAATATATGCAAATTTTCCTACCATCGTTGGATGCGTTTCGCTCAGCTGGATGCAGAAAACATACGAGGAGCGAGTATATCCTCGCAACAAGTAGATATAACAAAAAGGAATATACCCGTACAAGTTTGCGTTGCTGATTATGTAAGAGAACTTTCCGTTTGCTTCTGAGGTAAATATTTGTGACCTGTATTAACTCATGTACGTTGATTCCAAACCTGAAGCAGGTCAGGATTATTAATTATTGAAATACGTGTTTTTCAGGCATTGCTTATTAAAAATCATAACGTACATTACACAACTGACTTATGTACGTACATGCTTCTCAATTCTCACCAACTTGTCAGTAATACTCAAAATACGTGAGCATTTTCAAACATTACGTGATATATATTATTACATGGATGCTGTACAACTGTCGTTGAAGAGTCGGCAATGTTAAAAAAAATACGTAAGAATGTTATTTTTCTATTTTCTGTAGCCAGAATTCTGAAATCAGAATATTTGAATTAGTCTAAGACAAAAACTTGTATTCCAATAGCAAATTTTATTTTTTGTTATTTGGAGTTATGCAAAGCTATATCTAAATAATGTGACAAGTTACGTATCTAGAGAGTTATAACTATTAATGTAACTGAGGAGGATATTCGCATACACGTACGATGGCAAAAGAGGACAATAATGATAGCTAATGTAAATACCAGAATATATGAGGATACAATCGGATAGAAGCATTTTATCAAGAAATCTGTAAAGTCAAAATAATATATTCAAATATACAACCAAATTTACAACATATACGTGAAATAATTCAGAATAACTAAAATTCTATTCTTTATTATTATTATTTTATTATTTTTCTTAAGCGATTTAAAAATGGAAGGTAATAAGGTTTAATCCAAGGAAGGGGAAGTAGCTCAAATTTCTTGACTCTAGAGCCCTTCACCCTGGAGGGGAAAATATATCCCAGGATAACTCTTCCAGGATAACTGTGTGTTAGTTAGTTACCATTTTGTCCTAGGCACATGTCGATTAGACACTAGGCCTGTTGTATGTGTGTGTAAGGAAACACTTCGAAATGTTTCTGCCCCGCCGGGAATTGAACCCGGGCCAAAGCTTTATTCACCAGGCCACCGGGAGTGTATCCTACGTCACTCGTGGCGAAACGTTTCCTTGAATAAATGTCCTGAATCGTTCATAAGTGTCCTTTTCCACTGTTCCGGAATAACTCTGCCAGGATAACTCTCCTAGGATAACTCTGCCAAGACAACTTTGATAGAATTACTCTGCCAAGATTACTTTGCTAGGATAACTCTCCCAGGATAACTCTACCAGGATAACTCTCCCAGGATAACTCTCCCAGGATAACTCTCCCAGGATAACTCTCCCAGCTGGTGTTAATCAGATCTGGGTCTTGAGTTATGGGTAAACCACAACACCGCCGCCACCAGCCATTAACAACATGCTAATGAAGTGGTTGTGAGAGTCTGAACTCTGGTTTTTATTACGCATTTAATGGTAGGCTGGAACCTCGACGTAGGGAAGTGTGGGGTTCTGAAGGGAAGAGTGGGGAAGGATAGTGGTGGTGTGTATGGAGACACCTGTGTTTGCAGAGGTCGAGTTGCAGCTCCTGACTTCTAGTCCTTGCCATCGGTGATCCGATGAAAATTAGACACATGTGCAACATCTGGGTATCTTCACTGTAGACGTTTCGCCAACCAGTGACTTTATCAATACAAATTCAATTAAGTAATTGGAAGATAGTAGAACTGTATACAGAAGATGAGGTAATCAGTCCCTCAGTCTTGGAGTTAGCGAAGAGCACCAGCCAGTCTGAGTGAGCAGGTCACCAACAGCCTGACTGACCAGGCCACTACTAGGAGGTATGGTCTGGGACCCGGCCGCGGGGGCGGTGACCTCTGGCAGCGACCACAGGTAGCCTACAGGTAACAAAATATTGTGAGCAAATACCCTAAATTTGTTTACAACATAAACTGTAGATATGTATTACATCCATTCTCGACAAGATGTATTCCTGTTAACCCTTTTGAGGCCTAGTTAATAGGCCTTTTGTATATCAAATGATTGCGCTCTACCCTCCACAGAATGGATATGGGGCGCACAATAAACCAGCCGCTTCGGCGGCAAAATCTTAAAAAAAAATCTATGAAATTCGTATCGCAAAAGCTGACCGAACAATAAAAAATCTGAAGTGGTAATTGTACAGGAAATAAAACTCCGAAACTGGAAAATAGTTTGTTTTGTTTGGGTACGTTGCTGTGTTGCGTGTTACCGAGGGTAACTATTGTGTTGTGTTGCGTGTTACCGAGGGTAACTATTGTGTTGTGTTGCGTGTTACCGAGGGTAACTACTGTGTTGTGTTGCGTGTTACCGAGGGTAACTATTGTGTTGTGTTGCGTGTTACCGAGGGTAACTATTGTGTTGTGTTGCGTGTTACCGGGGGTAACTATTGTGTTGTGTTGCGTGTTACCGAGGGTAACTATTGTGTTGTGTTGCGTGTTACCGAGGGTAACTACTGTGTTGTGTTGCGTGTTACCGAGGGTAACTATTGTGTTGTGTTGCGTGTTACCGAGGGTAACTATTGTGTTGTGTTGCGTGTTACCGGGGTAACTATTGTGTTGTGTTGCGTGTTACCGAGGGTAACTATTGTGTTGTGTTGCGTGTTACCGAGGGTAACTATTGTGTTGTGTTGCGTGTTACCAAGGGTAACTATTGTGTTGTGTTGCGTGTTACCGAGGGTAACTATTGTGTTGTGTTGCGTGTTACCGAGGGTAACTATTGTGTTGTGTTGCGTGTTACCGAGGGTAACTATTGTGTTGTGTTGCGTATTACCGAGGGTAACTATTGTGTTGTGTTGCGTGTTACCGAGGGTAACTATTGTGTTGTGTTGCGTGTTACCGAGGGTAACTATTGTGTTGTGTTGCGTGTTACCGAGGGTAACTATTGTGTTGTGTTGCGTGTTACCAAGGGTAACTATTGTGTTGTGTTGCGTGTTACCGAGGGTAACTATTGTGTTGTGTTGCGTGTTACCGAGGGTAACTATTGTGTTGTGTTGCGTGTTACCGAGGGTAACTATTGTGTTGTGTGTTACCGAGGGTAACTATTGTGTTGTGTTGCGTGTTACCGGGGTAACTATTGTGTTCTCAAGCGCCACAACCCAAATCTGCAGCTGCTGACCTACTGTACGCGGAAACAATTTTATTAGCGATTTCTTCACAGCCAAAAACTTTGGGCGTATCTATACTAAAATGCCGTTACAGTAAATAACTATCCCTGTGCTAGATAGCTATAACTTTTTAGTATCCTTGAACTGGGTTTATATAGTCATATAATAGGGAAGAGCTTCATCAAAAGACGGATGACTAACCAAAACAAAGGCGAAACGTTGTCCCAATTAAATCTTGCTCAGCAACGTGTCTATTCCATGTAGTAACAAGCTCTGAGATGAAAAACCCTCTGTATTTACCAGCCGTGACCACAAATCATCTGTCAATTGTCTATAAGCCAGCCAGAGTCACAAATTATCCCTCTGCTAATCAGCTGTAACTAGAAACTAGCCACTGGGAGACAATGAATCAATAATCACAACAGAGGCTGTGCAAACAGCATTCCCTCGTACCAATAAATGCTGTCACTCTCCTCTCCGGCCAGAACGAATGCATAGTAAATATAAAGATAAACTTTGTGAAAACTGTCCAAGCACCATCAACCAGTGGACAATGAGAGAGAGAGAGAGAGAGAGAGAGAGAGAGAGAGAGAGAGAGAGAGAGAGAGAGAGAGAGAGAGAGAGAGAGAGAGAGAGAGCGGCAGAAGGCCAACAGACATACGAATACAGACAGATACCTTTGATATCATGAGAGTTAGAAACAGAGAAGATAACAAGTAGACAGACATACAGGAGTGACAAACACATGGAGCCTAAAAAGACAGAAACAGAAGCAGACAGTAAGACAGACAGATTAGATGAACATAATGAAATTTCCAAGGCAGAAAGACAGCAGGAGTCCCACCCATAAAGAAGCCTCCACTACACAACTAGTTGTAACAGATTTAAAAAGACAGAACAGATAGCTGGAGGGGGACGAGATAGACAGGGACAGACAGTGGAAACAGACATACAGATACAAACAGAGCGCAGACCGCGCTATCGATCTACATAAACACGTAATAGATTTAATAGCGCTGCAACAATAGCCAGTCTCACAGCTATCAAATATGCCCCGGCCACCATTTTTCAATTGGATTTTATACCCCTATAAAATGCTATTTAAAACTGAATGTAAATGAAGAATTCTGGTGGAAGGGAGGGAGGGAGGGAAGGAGGAAGGGAGGGAGGGATGAATGTAGAGAGGGAGGGGAAAGAGGGAGGAAGGGAGGGACGAAGGAAGGGAGGGAGGGAACTAGGAAGAGAGGGATGAAGACTGGGACCGAGGGTGGGAGAGAGGAAGAGAGGGAAGGGGAGGGATGATGTTAAAGAATGGGAGAAGAATATGGAGGGAGGGGATGTAGGGAGAAGGATAAAGGGATGGAAACAAAAAGGGAGAGGAAGAGTAACAAAAAAGGGGGAGAAAGAAAAGAAAGAAAGAGGGAGGAAGGGAGGGATAAAGAGAGAATGACTGAAGAAGAGAGAAACAAAGAGATAGGAGGGAGGGAAAAACTGAAAGGGAGGGAGGAAAAGAGAGAGCGAGAGAGAGAGAGAGAGAGGGGGAGGGAGGAAGAATGGAAGGGGAAGCTGGTGAGAGAGGTTGATAGACGGATTGGGTGGCAGTGTAGGGTTTCACTGTATACATGTGAGTACACGAAAGTACTTGGGAATACACGAGGGTACATTAGAATACATGAAAGTACACGGGAATCTATAAGATTATACAAGAGTACATGAGAGTACATTGAAATACCCAAATATACGTGAGGTTTCATGAGATTACATGAACAAGCACAAAAGTACCCGAGGTTCATGTGTACACGAAAGTGCATGGGAGTACATCAAAGCATATTAGAAAACACGTTATTGTGAGACCACGCGAGAGTACATGAGAGCACAATAAAGAACGTGAGAACACATAAGAGTACTGAGTTTTAAAATATGTTCCTTTTTGGGTAAGACGTCCAGAAATTGTAAGGTGGTGCCTCTTATTC
The DNA here is from genome assembly GCA_009830355.1 of Cherax destructor. Classification (NCBI taxonomy): domain Eukaryota; kingdom Metazoa; phylum Arthropoda; class Malacostraca; order Decapoda; family Parastacidae; genus Cherax; species Cherax destructor. The sequence continues at coordinate 8,427 of WNWK01001770.1, read as the reverse complement.
GAGTGTGATCTGTATGGAGGGTTCTGTCGTGTTGAGTCTCTGAAATGACTGAGGTTGACTCATCTAGGAACAATGACCATGATATCGTCCGCATATATAAGACAAATAATATGTCGAGGGGTGTCTTTGCAACAGCTCTTCTCAAGAGTGTTCCAAGTGGCTGTTGGTTAAAACTTAGCTGAGTGGTGATCCCATAGCCATTCCATTTTTTATGTATAATTTAATGCCAGAGTTGAAGAGTTTGAACCCGACACAGACTTCACTGAAGCCAACAAGGTTCTGTGCAGAAACGAGCAGAATTGATAACAACATATCTAATTGACTTGTAGGGACCTCAGTGAAGAGGAAAATCACATCATAGCTAGCAAGTTTCTTGCTTTTGATTACCATTTTGTTAGGTCTAGGGATCCCTTGAAAAGGTTGTCTGAATATATTTTCTTCCTACTCTTCGATTTTATGTTGCTCATAACTCGAAAACGCCTCATTCAATCGGCTTCAAATTTGTGTAAAGTAACGAAGATCAAATTCTACAAACAATTAGCATGTTCAAGTATTCTATGACTACAGTCATTGAACACATTCCCAGCATTCTGGAATGGCTCGGATAACATCCAAAATCCTCAGTGACGGAGCTCTATCTATTCACAAAATATACGAAACAAAACCGACGACGGCTGAGAGTGAACCTTTAATGTGTAGGTTCGGATTTGACTATTTTATGTATAATATCATTGGTATACAATACTGAAAAGATGGTGAATTAGACACACGTGCGACATTTGGGTATCTTTGTAGACGTTATGGCCACCAGTGGCTTGTATGCCTTATAAGGCGGCGTATTTGCCTTTTTCTCTCTTTACTTGATGAATCTCATAGAGTGAACAAGGTTTACCCGCTATCAGTATCTTTGTTTCCATTTGTTGGCTTATCACAATGTTTACCAGCCACTGGTGTCCTGTGCTGGGAGTCCATCACTCGGTACCTAGCAACTACTGGTGTCCTGTGCTGGGAGTCCATCACTCGGTACCTAGCAACTACTGGTGTCCTGTGCTGGGAGTCCATCACTCGGTACCTAGCAACTACTGGTGTCCTGTGCTGGGAGTCCATCACTCGGTACCTAGCAACTACTGGTGTCCTGTGCTGGGAGTCCATCACTCGGTACCTAGCAACTACTGGTGTCCTGTGCTGGGAGTCCATCACTCGGTACCTAGCAACTACTGGTGTCCTGTGCTGGAGTCCATCACTGTACCTAGCAACTACTGGTGTCCTGTGCTGGGAGTCCATCACTCGGTACCTAGCAACTACTGGTGTCCTGTGCTGGGAGTCCATCACTCGGTACCTAGCAACTACTGAATTCCTGTGCTGGGAGTCCACTGTTCACTACCCAGCAACCGCCGTGTTCCTGTGGCGAAGATCCACAGAATTACAAAATCAAATATCATATAGAACCTTTGTATAATGAGCACGGAGCTGCTCGTTGTCTCAGTGGTAAACAAATGAACATTGTATCAGTGGTGAGTTCCCAGTGGCGGCTAATGTGTCTTATGATGAACTTTGCAGTGTCATTAGAGACCACGTTTCTCTAGCCTTCCTCTTCTTTTATTTCTATCTTCCCTATTACCTCTCCTTTTACCCTTCGTCCACACTTCTCTGCTTTTCTCTTCCCTCGTCTTCCACCCCCTTTTACCATCAACCTTTCTACTCTCTCCCCTTCTATCTGATGAAACCTCTTTTGCCATTTTTTTCTTCATCTCATCTGTTCACATCCCGCCTTTTCTACTCTCAGCCTTCCCTCGTAACATAACTATCACATAGAATAGGGTAGCTTCACACTGTTGCCCTATTTTACTCTATATCAACTCCTTTTCATCTTCATTTAGTTACATTCTCCTCCTTTTCCCTAGCCACACGCCCTCAACCCTTTCCCTTGGTCACCCTCCTCTTCCCTCCCTCCCTAACTCCCTCCCTCCCTCCATTGGTCACCCCTTACTCTCCCCTAAACCTTTGCCTCGATGGTCAACTAATTACTTTATAGTTCACTGGGTATCATAATTCCTTTTGTAGCAACTACTCTTCCCCAGCCCTTGTCCCTCTCTCTGTCTGCCTCTCTCTCCTCTCTCTCTCTCTCTCTCTCTCTCTCTCTCTCTCTCTCTCTCTCTCTCTCTCTCTCTCTCTCTCTCTAGACTTAAGGTTTCTACAAGTTTATCTCAAGCAGTATTTTTTTACAGTACCTTATTTATTATTATTATTGTTGGTGTTAGAGTTAACTGTTGGCTTGAGTTTTCATTTATGAAAATCTGTCAAACATGATCGTGTAAAACAAGTCACTGGCAAACTCTCCGTGACGCTTGTTAATGAAGTCAACATGATGGTGAAGGAAGAAAATCCTGAACTCGCCTGTCTGAATAATTAGGATAGAAAACAAGCAATGATTTTAAGATAGACACATTTTGACTCATCGTCTGGCCTCGGAAGCCCAGACGAGCTACCTCAGTGTGCAGTTCACTCATGTCATATCACTTCTCATTGGATTTGGAGATACTTGCTTCCATTCCGTTTGTATCTTTATCTACTTTATGATGCCTACAAACATTGCTACCTGACCGGCCATTCACATACCTCAGTGATAGCAGCGGTCAAAATACTGATCCATGGAGAATTTTTTTTTTTTTTTACCTATCATAGTAAGAGTGTTTCGTAGTTGAAGAATCCCTTAAGACTCTGTGGTGTAGTGGTAGAGCCCAAGATTGATAAACTTAGGGCCTCCAGACCACGGGTTCGAGGCTTGTCACTCTAATTATTCTACTTTTCATTCTTATATTCTTTGTCTTCTACAGTGCTTCTCAAGCAAAATCTTATCCAAGGAGCCATAGCATCATTTCGTCCTGTATTTATATTCTAAATAACTTTGTGAGTTAGTCTCTTGTGAGGTACGGTAACAAAAGCTTATTGACAGTCTTGAAATATGCAGACCACCACTACTTCCTGCACTCTGTGATTTCCGCCAACCTATCAAGAAATTTTATTATGTTGATAAGCCATGATATTCCAACAATAAACTAGGGCTGGTGTATAGTATACAAGTTTATTTTCTGAAGCGCTCTATTAAGGTCTTCCGTTATGTTGTGGGATTCGCCTGTAAAAAACTACATTTGTGGTCACAGCGAGAGCCATGTTAGCATTCCTATGGTGTATAGAAATATACCTAGTTGGATGAACCTTGTTAGACTGTTATGAACCAATAGTTAAATACACTGATCTGCGAGTTCTATGACTCACCTGCTATTTGTTATAGCTTCGAGTCCCACCTGTTCTGTGATGTGTGTGTGTGTGTGTGTGTGTGTGTGTGTGTGTGTGTACTCACCTATTTGTACTCACCTATTTGTGGTTGCAGGGGACGAGTCATAGCTCCTGGCCACGCCTCTTCACTGATTGCTACTAGGTCCTCTCTCTCCCTGCTCCATGAGCTTTATCAAACCTAGTCTTAAAACTATGTATGGTTCCTGCCTCCACTATGTCGCTTTCTAAGCTATTCCACTTCCTGACAACTCTATGACTGAAGAAATACTTCCTAACATCCCTTTGACTCATAGGAGTCTTCAACTTCCAATTATGACCCCTTGTTTCTGTGTCCCCTCTCTGGAACATCTTGTCTCTGTCCACCTTATCTATTCCTCGCAGTATTTTATATGTCGTTATCATGTCTCCCCTAACCCTCCTGTCCTCTAGTGTCGTCAGGCCGATTTCCTTAACCTTTCTTCGTAGGACAATCCCCTTAGCTCTGGGACTAGTCTTGTTGCAAACCTTTGCACTTTCTCTAATTTCTTGACGTGCTTGACCAGGTGTGGGTTCCAAACCGGTGCTGCATACTCCAGTATGGGCCTGACGTATATGGTATACAGAGTCTTGAATGATTCCTTAGTGAGGTATTGGAACGCTATTCTTAGGTTTGCCAGCCGCCCGTATGCTGCAGCAGTTATCTGATTGATGTGTGCCTCAGGAGATGTGCTCGGTATTATACTCACCCCAAGATCTTTTTCTTTGAGTGAGGCTTGCAGTCTTTGGCCACCTAGACTATACTCTGTCTGCGGTCTTCTTTGCCCTTCCCCGATATTCATGACTTTACATTTGGCAGGGTTAAATTCAAGGAGCCAGTTACTGGACCAGGCTTGCAGCCTGTCCAGGTCTCTTTGTAGTCCTGCCTGATCCTCGACTGATTTTATTCTTCTCATTAACTTCACATCATCTGCAAACAGGGACACTTCTGAGTCTATCCCTTCCGTTATGTCATTCACATATACCAAAAACAGTACAGGTCCTAAGACTGACCCTTGTGGAACTCCACTCGTCACAGGTGCCCACTCTGACATCTCGTCACGTACCATGACTCGTTGTTGCCTCCCTGTCAGATATTCTCTGATCCATTGCAGTGTTTTTCCTGTTACGTGTGCCTGATCCTTTAGCTTTGCATTAACCTCTTGTGAGGAACTGTGTCGAACGCCTTCTTGCAGTCCAAAAATGCAGTCTATCCACCCTCTCTCTCGTGTCTTACTTCTGTTACCTTATCATAAAACTCCAGTAGGTTTGTGACACAGGATTTTCCTTCCCTGAAACCGTGCTGGTTGTCGTTTATAAGCTTGTGTCTTTCTAGGTGCTCCACCACTCTCCTCCTGATGATCTTCTCCATGACTTTGCATACTATACACGTCAGTGACACAGGTCTGTAGTTTAATGCCTCGTGTCTGTCTCCTTTCTTAAAATTGGGACTACATTTGCCATCTTCCACGCCTCAGGTAGTTGCCCAGTTTCAATGGATGTGTTGAAGATTTGTGTTAGTGGCACACACAACATCTCTGCTCCCTCTCTAAGGACCCACGGAGAAATGTTGTCCGGTCCCACCGCTTTTGAGGTATCGAGTTCACATAGCAGCTTCTTCACCTCCTCCTCGGTTGTGTGTATTTCATCCAGCACTTGTTGGTATACCTCCCTATTCTGAATTCCTGGAGTCCTACCTGTCTCCTGTGTAAATACTTCTTTAAATCTCATGTTGAGCTCCTCACATACCTCTTGGTCGTTTATTGTGAACCCCCCACCTTCCTTTCTCAGCCTGATTACCTGGTCCTTGACTGTTGTTTTCCTCCTGATGTGGCTATACAACAGCTTCGGGTCAGACTTGATTTTTGATGCTATATCATTTTCATATTGTCGCTGAGCCTCCTTCTTACCTGTGCATATTCGTTTCTGGCTCTTCGGCTAATCTCTTTATTTTCCTGGGTCCTTTGTCTTCTGTACTTTTTCCATTCTCTATTACACTTACTTTTGCCTCCCTACACCTCTGGGTGAACCAAGGACTCGTTCTGGTCTTCCCATTACTTCTGTTTCCTTGGGGACAAACCTCTCCTCTGCCTCTTTGCATTTGGTTGTCACATATTCCATCATTTCTTTTACTGGTTTTCCTGCCAATTCTCTCTCCCACTGAACGTCTTGTAGGAAGTTCCTCATGCCTGTGTAGTCCCCCTTTTGTAGTTTCGTTTCTCCCTTCCTATTCCTGCTCCCTCTCCACTTGTAGCTCAACTATATAATCAAAACACAGAACCAAATGATCACTAGCTCCAAGGGGCCTTTCATACGTGATATCCTCGATGTCCGAACTACTCAAGGTGAATACTAGGTCCAGTCTTGCTGGATCATCCCCACCTCTCTCTCTGGTAGTGTCTCTAACATGTTGATGCATGAGGTTTTCCAGTACCACATCCATCATCTTGGCTCTCCATGATTCAGGACCCCCATGGGGCTCTAGGTTTTCCCAATCAATCTCTTTGTGATTGAAATCACCCATAACTAGTAACTTTGCTCTCCCCATGTGGGCTCTTCTGGCTACCTCGGCTAGTGTGTCTACCATTGCTCTGTTGCTCTCGTCGTATTCTTCTCTTGGCCTCCTGCAGTTCTGTGGCGGGTTGTACATTACAGCAATTATCACCTTATGGCCCTCAGACTGAATTGTTCCTACTATGTAGTCCCTTTCACCCATTCCATCCATTCCTTCCACTTCCTCAAATCCCCACCTGTTCTTAATGAGCAGTGCAACTCCTCCTCCCCCTCTGCTCCCTCTATCTTTCCTGAGGATTTGATATCCGGGTGGGAAGATTGCATCTGTTATCATCCTGGTGAGTTTCGTTTCTGTGAGTGCTATTATGTCTGGGGATGTCTCCTTTATTCTTTCATGCCACTCTCACATTTATTTGTTATACCATCTGCATTTGTATACCAAACCTTTAACTTCTTTTCTAAAACCGTAGTCTGGGGGTATGTTGGGGTTGGGAAAGTGGGAGATCTGATGGGGAACTATGGGTGGTTGGTGTGAAGGTGGAGTTTGTACTGAGGTGGGTGGAATCATTGGGTATGGCATGTGTGTTTTGGGTTAGGTTGTTTGGTTGCATTGGGGTTGTCCAGGTTGGGGAACATCTGAAGGTGGTTGTATTAGAGCTTCCTCCTGAGTCTGGGTTCTCCTGTCCATCTCTCTTTCCTCCTTTTGTCTCTGTACCCTCTCTTTCAGTTTCTGTCTTTCTTCCCGTGTTCTGTCGCGGTCGAGATACACCCTCCGGTACTCTGACATATCCCTTAGTCTTGCTTTCTCCTGCAGGATCCTGTTTCGAGTCAATTCTGCTTTGAAAATTACTTTGACTGGAGGTTCCACATGGGAAATGAATATTCATTATAAGATGGAAAGCAAAACCGAGGCTGCGACAAACACCAACTTTAATTTTATTAACGTTTCGGATGTTTCTTAATCCTTCATCAGAATCTAATATGCATGTATGTATGTATATATACATACATACATACAGCGATTTCGTGATTTCTCACATTATCAAGGAACTTTAAAAATAAAAGATCAGTGAAAGGCATAGAAGGAGAAGATTACACCTCACACTTTATGATGACGTAGGTACGTAGTCAAGGGCCAGTCAGACACAACTTATATTCTACCCAAGCTTTAAGATTTTAACTGGTCGAATATATCTTAAATTCTTCCAAGATTTTATTAATTATAAATCCAGTTTGTATAATCCAAAATCAATATTCATATTAATTTCAAAACTTTTTTCATGAAACTTGATTCTGTTATATTTCTCTCAGCCATAGCACTGCTTGATACAACTTTCTCGGCCTTCTGAAAATCAATTGGATGGTTAAAATCTCTCGCATAAATAAGCAGAGCATTAGACTTTTGTTCACTTCTAATGCCATATTTATGATGCTGTAATCTTAGTTCAAGACTTTTCCCAGTTTGACAGTATAAACATTTTTACAAGGTATCTTGTAGACACAGCCGTCAGCATTTTGGGGGGATTTTTTTATCAATTTGTTTTATTGTTTGAAGGTTTTTAAAATACAACTTTAGTATTAAAATTCTTAAGTAGTGAAGGTATATCAAGAAAGTTTTCCTGGTAAGGGAGAACTAACATTTTTAGTTGGAAAACGTTGGTTGTCTCTTTTTTGAAGATTTTTAGCAATTTTAAAAGATTTGTCAATTAAGTGTTTTGGGTATTTTAGATCATTAGCTATTTCATAAATCTTCAAGAATTCTTCATCTATGAACTCTGGGCTGCAAATATGCAAAGTTCTTAAAAACATTGATGAGAATACAAAAAGTTAAACTATCATGATGTGAAGAATAATAGTGAACATAAGAACAGTTATTTGTTTGTTTTCTTTAAATTTAAAATTTTAAATTATGGTTCCCCTTAATAAATAAAATATCTAGAAAAGGCAATGAATTATTTTGTTCTAACTCAATAATAAAAATTATGGAATGAGCTCGATTATTTAATTTAACAAGAAATAGTTTATATGTATATCAGGCATTAGCTCTACTGGGAAAGATTTATATATCTCCCCTCTCTTACTACTGTCTCTCTTCCATATGCCTTCTCATCTTTCCCTCCCTCTTCTTCCATCCTTCCCCTCTCACCCCTCTCTTCTCCCTCCGTGCAACATCCGTTTACTAATCGCTTCACAGTCCACTAGCCTCCGTCATTATCATTCTCTCTCTCTCTCTCTCTCTCTCTCTCTCTCTCTCTCTCTCTCTTCCCTAAGAAATAAACATTCTGAAGAAATCCATAAATCAGTCAGTCAGTTGTCATAAGTCGCAGGCTGTAAGTTGGCGTCAGTCACGTCAGTCTTCAAGATACGATTCAAATTTGACATACTCGAGCATGAAGGTCTTTCTCTGAAGTGCAAAGAGACACAGTTACAGGAAACAACCTCCAAGGCAAGCTGAGTAACACGAATGTGTGTGTAAGGTCTGTCTCACAGTGTTGTGGTTCACAGGATCAGTTTACACACCCATGAAGTTTTTAGTGCCAAATATATTCAGCCTTTCAATAATCAGTTGAACGAACACTTACTTGATAAAATATAAAA